>JAKRZM010000370.1:0-35846 GCA_036379175.1 Heliconius cydno galanthus
CGTGATAAGTGAGTGACCTTTCGATTTTATATATATAGATAGATTGATATAGACTTTTCTTGTATTACAAGTAAAAAATATTATTCCTAATATAATGCTGAATTTATGAAGCCAACCAAGAGGTTGTATGAAATTATTATACTAATTACAAAAAAAATATTGTTTGCCAGCAGGAAATTCTTATACAAATTTATTTTATTTTGTTAATAAGAATTAATTGTAAGCTTGAGGCCAGTCAGTTGTGAGTTCGAATCTCTTTCGAGAAAATGAGATATTTAATATTTTCATTTATTCACTCTAGTGTCAAGGGAAAACGCGGCGTTGATTTACGCCACTCAACACACAATACCTCCAAAATTCGACAGAAAGTGAGGAACGGAGTATCTTAACACTATGCTTCGTCTGCCTACCGTGCTACATGCGTGATACAGCGTGAATCAGGAATTCTACGCTCTAATTACTAAGGTGTGGAACCGATTAGCTAATACAGATCATTCACAATAAGATAAGCGACATATGTCGAGCTTCCTGTCCATGCTCGAGACAATACATGCCCGCGGCATTATCTCGTTCAATAGCACGTCGACCTTAATACATCAATTAATAAAAGGTTAAAATTGAAATTAAATCAGCTTCACGCTGTATCACGCTACAGCAACCAAGGCAATGGGCACTTAGAGTTAAGACCCTCCGTTCCCCACTTTTCACCGCATTCTGGAGGCGTGTTGAGTGGGGGAACTCAACACCGGGATTTTGCCTTGGTACCAGAGCGCAGACATGAAAACATAAATAAATAATAATTTGGACCGTTTATTTTGAAAGTGGTGTAAGTCCATTTTTGAGAAAAATGAGCTATCACGTAATTCATGCTTAATTTAATGTATTTTTTTTATATGTAACTAGTCCGTGTTTAATTTCTCAAAAAAACCCATGTTTTGAACAACTTAAAATCGGTCGGTAAATGAAATTGCATAATCATCGACATACTAACCTTTAATTTTCTCGAAACAAAAGAAAATGGACTTACACCACTCTCAAAATAAACGGTCCATTTATTACATCGAGTGGGGACAGAATCCACAACCGTCGCGTTAGTTACACCCTTGTGCCTCTGCGCTACGACGTATAAAAGTTTTAAATTCAAAGTTTAAGACTACCAATTCGACTGTATCGATGCCAACCGATATCGATGATTCTTTTTTTATTGGAAAGGTTATACTTCAAAGGATATCTCCCTGAAAGTTTGGTTAGGTTCCAATTATGGGATCCGGTAGAAGAAAGAAGAACGGTTGGTTTTTTTTAAATTAAAGTTATTTTAAATTAAAATGAAATTGCCGTAAGTAACTTAGCTTTATATTTTCAAGTGATCCCTAGGTACAATCATAACATAAATATATTACAATCATAACATAAAACCATTTTTCCAATCATAAAAGTTTATTTAGATAAGAAAAATATTAATATAAAAACATTCTCACCTATTTAAATTAAGATTCATCACCATATTTTCTTTGGCATTACTGCTATATCCTGAAACAAGAAAAGTTTTTATTAATACACATTTGAAACTAAAATGATTCTTGATTGAAAATCTTAGAACTGTTATACTAAAATTAAAACAATCTTAAAAACCAAAGCTTACATTTTAACTAAAATCTAGCCTTAAAATCATAAAAATATATTAGAATATATGAATAATCTATTGCAAATTGTAGAAATTATTAATATAACAAACAGAAGTCAAAATACTTTTATATTAATAGCGTTAGTTCATACGTTTGTTATATTATTTTAGTTTAAATTCACTAAGTACAATATTCCAGAGCAGCTTCAGGAAAAGCTCCTGAAGCCGTGTAAATCTTTTCCAGATAAGCATTGCTGCTGGTTTATACTGATCTTATGCAATATAGAGTATAAATGCAATGAATATAGTATAGTATAATATAATGTAAAAATGCAATATAGAATATAATGCAGTTGCATTAAAGAAGAATGCTGCTTTCTAAGAAATAAGAACTAGCTTAGTAACTAGTGGCGTAGGAGGTGTAATTGTAACGCGAAGATTGTAGATTCCATCCCCAATCGAAGGAATAAATGATTATTCATTAATATTTTCATTTAAAAATGAAGTTCTTATCAAGTGGACTCTCCATTACATTTAAAATCCAGTAAGGTAACATCCAAAAACTGCTCCATACTGATTTATGGGTCATAAATCGTTGGATTATCTTTAATTCATTCTCATTACGGGTCATTCCCTTTAAAGGGCACGACTGTGAACGTAATTGGGGCTCTGGTTGTAAAACCGTATATGGCGACACAGTATTTAAATCTCTATTTGTTATTCTGGTATAGTCACTGTTAGGTACATGTCGTTTGACTAAACTAGTTAAATAATAGAAAGCTTCATTTTTTTTTTAGCTTCACTCTCTATCCCGTTCATAGCAGGGCTCGCCACTTTCTCACGAATTTTCGAGGCATTGCGTGTTGCCTTGGTTCTAGAACAAAGAAATGGAAATGTTGATAAATAATAAATAATTCCCCCGAGTGGGGATCGAATAGACAACCTGAAGCATTACAGTCCCATCCTTGTCCCCCTAGGCCACAATGGCCTCAATTATCTTTAATTTAATATTGTATAATTCTTTACAAAATTAATTCCCAAAACTATTAAGTTAAATTAACGCTTACCATATATATGTATACTCATACGTCCATATCTCGTTCTACCGAACAAACTTAACGCACGAAGCTATTAAGACAGCTTTTAAGTTTTGTACCAGATATCCTAGTACGGCGAATCGTAACGAATCGTTCATAGTTGTCTTACGTGAGCTGCATAGGAAAAGTGTCGTGCGTGATGGCGGAAGCGTGTGTGACCAATCTCCCATCACATATTTTATATATTTAATTATGAACGTCGTGGTCTAGTTGGGCCTATGTGGGTAAGTGAAGGTGGTGGGTTTGAGTTCTAGTCTGTAGGTTTAGGAATAGGGGGAGCTGGATGGGTCGTACCCAATCCAAAACAGTCTGGTGTACCCCAGATTTTTTATCAAAAAAAGCACTTTTGCACTAAAATGTCAGGCAAGTAAGGGGTCCCCGGAAAATATCTCNGTAATATCCAAAAACTGCTCCATACTGATTAATGGGTCATAAATCGTTGGATTATCTTTAATTCATTCTCATTACGGGTCATTCCCTTTAAAGGGCACGACTGTGAACGTAATTGGGGCTCTGGTTGTAAAACCGTATATGGCGACACAGTATTTAAATCTCTATTTGTTATTCTAGTATAGTCACTGTTAGGTACATGTCGATTGGCTAAACCAGTTAAATAATAGAAAGCTTCATTTTTTTAGCTTCACGTTCTATCCCGTTTATAGCAGGGCTCGCCACTTTCTCACGAATTTTCGAGGCATTGCGTGTTGCCTTGGTTCCAGAACAGAGTAATGAAAATGTTGATAAATAATAAATCATTCCCCCGAGTGGGGATCGAACAGACAACCTGAAGCATTACAGGTCCACAACAGCCTGCGTCCTGCGTCACAACAGCCTCAATTATCTTTAATTTAATATTGTATAATTCTTTACTAAAATAACGTTTACTTTACTAAAATAACGTATATATATAAGTATATATAGGTACTCATACGTCAATATCTCTTTCTACCGAACAAACTTAACGTTTAAGCTATTAAGACAGCTTTTAAGTTTTGTACCAGATATCCTAGTACGGCGAATCGTAACGAATCGTTCATAGTTGTCTTACGTGAGCTGCATAGGAAGAGCGTCGTGCGTGATGGCGGAAGCGTGTGTGACCAATCTCCCATCACATATTTTATATATTTAATTATGAACGTGGTCTAGTTGGGCCTATGTGGGTAAGTGAAGGTGGTGGGTTTGAGTTCTAGTCTGTAGGTTTAGGAATAGGGGGAGCTGGATGGGTCGTACCCAATCCAAAACAGTCTGGTGTACCCCAGATTTTTTATCAAAAAAAGCACTTTTGCACTAAAATGTCAGGCAAGTAAGGGGTCCCCGGAAAATATCTCTCGGTACCACTATAATTTGGACTACATATACGAATACTTGTAAGTGAAATATTTCAATCCCCTATTCGGGGGTAAGAATTTTCACTTCTCTGCTGTTGCAAGTAGCGCGACATCGGAATTTCGCCATGCCTTTATACGCATTGGCTGAAATTTGGGTAAATAGCTGAAAATAGAATGTCTTAACACTGTGTTTTCTCTGCCTACATAAATAGACAGGGGATAAGCGTGAAGCTTAAAAAAGGTTTACTTCTCTTCTTAAGCCAAGCGCACTATTAAATTCCATTACTTAACACGTACAGGTTCCCTGTTTTTACGAAAGATCGAAAATGTAGAGGCACAACATTAATTTCTTTATAAAAAGCCAAAAAAAGGAATTATTATCCAAATATATTATTATTTTCTTCACTTACGAATTACTTATTTAACTTACGAATTTTAAGTAAAAGCGACAACGTGATAACTCGCGTAAGATAAGTGGAGGAAGGACAATGAACCCGTTTCGAGATTGAAAAGGAAACTTGAAGTATTACAAGGTTTTTGTTAAATTATAATTTTACTTAAACAACATTTTTTTAATAACACAGATAATTTGCATGTTTTTATGTTAACTGTGACGTGAAACGATTACGAAATAATATTTTTTATTTTAAAAGAAGTAAAAAGTAACTCTGAACGTTGATAGCGTTCTTGTTTTCTCAGTTAATAATTTACTTTCTTAAAATATATGAAGTAACTAGCGGCCCGCCCGCGGCTTCGCCTGCGTGAACTACGTTATTATTAATTTCTGTCCATGAGTATTTACGTCCTATAAGTGACGTTCATGCTAAATTTGAGACTCCTAGTATTTGTAGTAACGAAGTTTCATACAAACTTTCAACCCCAAAAACAACCCCGTAGAAGTCGAATATTGCAAATTCCCATCTTAGCGAGCACCTATGTCCTAGAAGTAACTCCTATGCAAAATTTGAGATTCCTAGCACATGTAGTTTCTGAGATTTCGTGATGAGTGAGTGACCTTTCGATTTTATATATATAAGATATGTAAAAAAATAATTTCCAACAGTAGCAAAGCAGAATTTTAAGATAGATTTACTACAACGTCCATGCCTTCGTTTGTTTATATTTACCAATGGCGGTTAACTTTCAGGGGGGTTCGACGGCCTCAACTTTTAAATATACTTACTGGACTGGGAAGAAATACTGTACTGGACTGGGACCAGTCATGGCGCAAGAGCACAAAGCCTGTATACGTGACAGGTTGTGGGATCGATTTCCACTCGAGGAAATATAATATTTAATATTTCCATATTCTCCACTCTGGTGGCGAGGTAAACCGCGGCGTTAAGTTCCGCCACTCAGCACGCAACGCCTCCCTGTCTACTGTGCTATGTGCGGGATATAGCGTGATGCTACAACAAATATGCAAGTAATATGCCTAGATTAATTTATTATTTAAATGTATATTTTCATATCTTCGCTCTGGTGTCGAAGCAAAGTTCTTGGTTATGTTCCTCCACTTAACACGCAATGACTCCAGAATTCGGCGAAAAGTGGGGAACGGAATGTCTAAACACTAGGTTCCTTACTACTCTGCTGTAAAGCCTAAAAAAAACTTTAGTTCCTATTCCTATTCCAACAAAGTTATAAACACAGCCCAGAAAGCATACCGTCTCGTAATTCACTAATTCGATTAGGCCAATCTAGTGGCCTAATTACGACAAATTCTGTTTCATTGAACTACTTGAATGACTTTGCTATTGTATTCATTCATTCGATGTCAGTTCAAATACCTTAGCTCAGAAGACACTCGGTTCCCCATTTTTCGCTGAATTCTGACATTGCGTGTTGAGTGGTGGAACTTAACGCCGCGCTTTGCCTCGACATCAGAGGGAAGAAATATTAAATATTTCATTTCCTCGTGTGGGAAAACTAACAAGGTCTTAAATAATTAGGTCCAAAACCATTCCCCTCAAGTTTATTTACTTTTATTGTACTAGTAATTATCTCTCGATCACAAACAATTAAGTTTCTACATTGATAATTATTATTTTATTTAAATGTATTATTTCTTAGATATATTCTCATAGTTTTTCCTTATATGACATAAGAACCTACAATATGAAGTCATTACTTACAAATATATAATTCTCTAGATACTAACGATATTACCTATATATACAATGTAGACATACCTATATAGGGTAAAGGTATTATATCTTTTGAAATACTTTTTTAAAAAGTCATATACAAAGAAAATATTTATCTAAGCAATATAATTTAACCAGGTTTTTTCGTTACTGGAAACATTAATTGTCTTCCAAGTACCTCTGGTTCGGCGGAAAGTAGAGAATCGTATGCTATGACTCTAAATTCAGTTAAAATGCATAATAACTGTAATAAAGAATAAAAACTGCAAAAACTGCAAAAAACTGCTAATAATATATTTAACATTTTTAAACTGAACTGAGAAAAATACTAATTTAGGAAACGTATTAAACGTACCAAATTAGCACCCACACCTCTTGAACGGTTTCCAGGAGGTGCAGATTCAATTCTACGCAATCTCGATAAATGACGGACCACAAAGTGACCCTATAAGGGTTCAAAATTTTACACATTTCCTAAATTAGTAGAAAATAATATTTATTTAAGTTACGTGCAAGCAATCACGCCATTTTGTTTTCACAACTCTATCACGTTTCCGTGTCTAGTCGATCGTAAGCTATCAGCTATTGCTAATGATTGTGGGAACCGTCTGCTCTAATTTAACTTTAACATCATCTATAATTAGTTGCCCAAAGTTCAAGACTAAATTATCTTGAAATGATAGTGTTTGTTTAATGTTTATATTGTTAGTATAGCTTTGATTGAAGATATATTTATGTAATACATAGATGATATTGAAATTTAATGTAATGTGTACTATAACAGTTAATGTGAGTTTTAGATACCTTTTTTTTAGTTTCACGCTGAATCCCGCACATAGCAGGGTAGGTCAAGGGAACATGGAAACCTAGTGTTAAGACAGTCTGTTTCCATAAAGACAGTTCTGTTACCACTTTTCGTCTTTTTAATGTCCCGATATCAGAGCGATGAAAATGAAAATATTAAATATTTCATTTCTTCAAGTGGAAATCGAACCCACAATCGTTGCATTTAAAATCACATCCTCATACCACCGGGTCACGAGGACCTTTACTTTTATAAAAAATGTATAAACAGTGGTTAAATAAGCTTTCTTTGCATTTGAAATCAGAAATTGTACCTTTAATTAAACTAATGACCTAATAAGTTCATCTAAGTAAAGGCAGCTTAACTAAAATAAGAAGAAACAGCAGTCAAGGAGCTGTTAGCTGTTCCGGTTAAAGATATATTTATTTATTTCCATTAAAAACTGTTAGAGCCTTATCTCACGTTGATCTCACGAAGTTATGTAACTACTTATATTAAAGACATAAAACAAGACGGCACGTGAATGTAATTTTGTTACATCAATTTATTCATATGTGATGGTTTTTTTTCATGTTACATAATACAGGGTGAGTCATATTGAACTTTCCGATTTCAATAAGGTGTGTATTAAAAACAAAGCGACATGCAGTAAAAATTATTTTATTGTTTGAAAGCACATAACATGCAGTTTTAATTTAGTTGGTTTTAAAAATGATATCCTGTAAATGTCTACCTCCATTGACCACACACTGCTGAAGCCTTTCCCGGAAGTTGTCCATTACTCGTCGAGTCATATTCAGCGGAATAGCATTGANTACTATAGCGATGAAAATGAAAATATTAAATGTTTCATTTCTTCAAGTGGAAATCGAACCTAGAACCGTCGCGTTTACAGTCTACTTTATATAAAAAATATGCAAACAGTGGTTAAATAAGCTTTCTTTGCATTTGCGAGCAGAAATTCTACCTTTAATTAAACTAAGGACTTAATAAGTTAATCTAAATAAAATCTTAACTAAACTAAGAAGAAACAGCAGTCAAGGAGCTGTTAGCTGTTCCGGTTAAAGATATATTTATTTCCATTAAAAACTGTTAGTATGACAAGAGCCTTATCTCACGTTGATCTCACGAAGTTATGTAACTACTTATATTAAAGACATAAAACAAGACGGCACGTGAATGTAATTATGTTACATCAATTTATTCATATGTGATGGTTTTTTTTCATGTTGCATAATATTTAAAAATATCTTTGTATCTTAACAATACATTTTTTAGGCATTTGGATTACGACTTTAGTTTTGAGGACAATTATTAAATAACATTTAACCAATACCGTTGTTAATTCAAAATGGCTGCCTAAACAAAATGGCTGATTTAACATTTTTATACACCCCATCTAACATAGATATTAAATTAAAGGATTTGATTTGTAAAATACAATACCATGAAAAAAAAATCTAAAATACTTATTTTTAGAAAGGTTTTCTTAATTAATATTATTTACTATTTGCGCGAGCAATGTCATGTTGTGCTGAATACATAAAAATCATTTACGTTTTTTTTCCCTTTAAAACTTTAAATATACTTTCATATGTATTTTATAAATACCTATATACCATATTTATTAAAATAAGCAACTAGCTTAGTAGTATCTTAAATTCTTAACATAAAACGTTTCAAGCGTTTAATCAGTCTTAGATAAGGTGTCGTACAACAAAGTTCAATGTCCTCAATATTTTTATTTAAAATTAGTGTGCTATTTTTTTACTTAATAAGTACAATTTCCTCTGAATAACATAAAATCGTTATTTTTATATCGATCTTTAATTTTTCCTTACTATTATAATTGTTTTTGTGTTGTTTGAAAGTAAATATCAAAAGAACTATATTTCTTTTACTAAAATTTTATCTCGTCTCTAAGCCGTTTGACATCATTATACCACTAACTTCCGGCGGATACTTAAAGCTGAGTTTTAAGTTGACTTGAACGAAAATAACACTGTCGAAAATATGAACACAAATGGAGGAAATGTTTGTGTATTTTTGTGTATTTAATTTTTAAAATTTATTTACACTTAATAAAATGAATAAATTCATAATCTACACAGCCTTTTTTACGCCCACTGTTGGACATAATCCCCCAAGGATTTGCACGACTATCGATCCTGCGCTTTCTTCATACATTATCTTTTGGCGACCTTGACCAGATATCACCACCCATTAGGTATCCCTAATATCTCTTGGATAACTCCACTACCAGTTTTATTCTTAGCAATTCTTCGAGCAGTCACGTCTCGCTCCCGTATGTCATCTCTGCCAAAACTCACTGATCAAAGACTTTCTCTCAAAGGTCTTTCAAAGGTTTTTCTTTCTTTCAAAGGTCTTGAGATACTGAGGTATTTTTGAAGTAAAATCTTCTCAAACGCTTCTGATCCGAGCTGGATTCAACAAGAGATCTTTTACTCGAAGTTAAACTTACGTTATGTTAAAAACCATTAGATACGCTTTTTTATCAAATTTTATAATTTTGAAAAAAAAATACATCAGCATTTCCTTTGTCAGCAATATCAATAAAAACATACATGAATCATAAAAAAAATATTTTATAATAAATAAATAACCACGAGGCCAACATTACGCACTGACATAAAAATTCCAACCTCAACACGCACGTAGGGTACCTACTGGGTACGTCAATTACGATTGCACAGCTATGAATCTCGTCCAATTAATTGCTTCAATTGAGCACCCTTGAATTAATAATTCATTTTGATTAAATATATGGAACCAGATTGAATTGATTTTTATGTAAATAGTTTTGCTGCGCGGTTTAATTTTTTTATATAACAGGGTTGTCAGAGGGAACCTAGTGTTAAGATACCGATACCGGTTCTCTATTCCGCCGAATTCTTAGAGCCAATGTGTGTTGAGTGTGATGTCAAATCTCCAAAATTGCTTTAGCTATTCAAATCCATGTTTAGTTATTTAAATTGGCGTGGTTTATATTTCAATAGTTTGACCTTAGCTTAGTAACTGTGACGAGGACCGGGGTCATAGACTGGACTCGCGTTTAAGAATCATTCTATTGCTCACAGGGTGTGACGGCCCGTGTGAACCCGCCATGGGAACCTACCCGTAATTATATAAGACCTTTTTGTTGGTATGCAGGAAGGCTTTGGAATGCTTTTTCTAGGCATAATGGATCTTGTGAGATATTAATAATTATGTGGAATGAAAAAGTGGTATCATATAAATGAGATGAGATAAGTAATTATTAAATAGCTTTATTCTTAACTAGCGGACCCGGACGCGGCTACGCCCGCTTGAAATATAAGAATATAATTTCTATAGAAATATAATTTCAATCTAGATGAAATGCTAAAAGTGACTATTATATTTATTTTCATAAGGATGAATATCAAAATGACGCGGTAACGAACGNTTTATTTTAACAATACATTTTTTAGGCATTTGGATTACGACTTCAGTTCTGATGACAATTAAATTACATTTAATAAATACCGTTGTTAATTCAAAATGGCTGCCTAAACAAAATGGCTGATTTAAAATTTTTATACATCCCACCTAACATAGATATTATATTAAAGGATTTGATTTGTAAAATACAATACCATGAAAAAAAAATCTAAAATACTTATTTTTAGAAAGGTTTTCTTAATTAATATTAATTTGCATTTTGCATTTGCGCGGGCAATGTAATGTTGTGCTGAATACATAAAAATCACGGCAATTTACAGATTTTTTCTCTCAATTGTATTGAATTTAACATGTTGTTAGGCCGTATTTAAATAAAGTGTACAATTTTTCTAAATATACTTTAGATTTAGGTGAATTTGAATATCACAATTATCGTGTATCTTATGACCCAAGATCGTCTTATTCTCATCGTAGAGTTTTATTGATTGGACGCCGTTTTTTTGTTTAAAACTTTTAAATATACTTCATAGGTATTTTCTAAATATAAACCATATTTATTAAAATAAGCAACTAGCTTAGTAGTATCTTAAATTCTTAACATAAAACGTTTCAAGCGTTTAATCAGTCTTAGATAAGGTGTCGTACAGCAAAGTTCAATGTCCTCAATATTTTTATTTAAAATTTGTGTGCTATTTTTTACTTAATAACTATAATTTCCTCCGAATAACATAAAATCGTTATTTTTATATCGATCTTTAGTTTTTTCCTTTTTATCATAATTGTTTTTGTGTTGTTTGAAAGTAAATATTAAAAGAACTATATTTCTTTCACATCTCTAAGCCGTTTGACATCATTATACCACTAACTTCCGGCGGATACTTAAAGCTGAGTTTTAACTTGACTCGAACGAAAATAACAGTGTCGAAAATATGAACACAAATGGAGGAAATATTTGTGTATTTTTGTGTATTTAATTTTTAAAATTTATTTACATTTAATATAATGAATAAATTCATAATCTACACAGCCTTTTGTACGCCCACTGTTGGACATAATGCCCAAGGATTTTCACGATGGTCGATCCTGCGAAGAGTGTTGTGTGTGTGCGCCTTCCTGCATACATTGGCTTCTGGCGATCTTGACCAAATACCGCCACTCATTAGGGAGCCTGCCCACTGAGCTCCATCAGGCAACGGATCTTGGATGTGTTTCCACTGCCACTTTACCCAGACAATTCCTCGAGCAATATCTATTACTTTTGTTGTCATACAGATATACTTTTTGATCATTACTGAGCATATTACGTCCGCTGAGTGGCTTTAAGGCACATAGCAGCCACGTCTCGTTCCCGTACGTCATCACGGCCAACACTCACTGATCAAAGACTTTCGTCTTGAGATACTGAGGTATTTTAGACGCATAAGTCTATCATATCTTACCCTACCAGAACGCTGCAAATCCGAACTGGATTCAACAAGAGATCTTTTACTGGAAGTTAAACTTACGTTATGTTAAAAACCATTATTATACTTAAAAACGTTTTAGCGTACAAAATGATGTAGATACGCTTTTTTACCATATTTTACAACACACAAACATTTTATAATTTTGAAATTAAAAAATACATAATTGGCATTTCCTTTGTCAATGTCAATAAAAAAACATACATGAATCATAAAAAAAATATTTTATAATAAATAAATAACCACGAGGCCAACATTACGCAGTGACATAAAAATTCCAACCTCAACACGCACGTAGGGTACCTACTGGGTACGTCAATTACGATTGCACAGCTATGAATCTCGTCCAATTAATTGCTTCAATTGAGCACCCTTGAATTAATAATTCATTTTGATTAAATATGTGGAACCAGATTGAATTGATTTTTAAGTAAATAGTTTTGCTGCGCGGTGTAATTTTTTTATATAACAGGGTTGTCAGAGGAAATCTAGTGTTAATATCTTAACTCCGTTCTCTATTCCACCGAATTCTTAGAGCCAATGTGTGTTGAGTGTGATGAGTGGAATCCAACTCAACTCAACAGGAGTTTTTGCCGAGTCTTGGTGCCAGGGCGAAGAAAATGAAAATATTAAGAAGTAATATTTCATTACCTCGAGTGAGGTACGCCAAGACGGCCTATATAAGATTTCAGTATTGTTATTTAATTAATATATCATCAATCATCTTTATATCTTTCACACATCTGCCTGTAAAATAATTACTATAAATAATTAATTTTAAAACTATTTATAAGTGCCATCAAGCTATCATATGAACATTCAACTGAAAAAGCAGTTTCCATGAAGTGCAGGTTCGAATCCCAATACGTATGTACGTAAAAGTGTATACGTTTCCCAGCAAAAAAATATTTTTCACTATTTAACTAAGTTATTTAAAAGAATCTAGGTTAACTTCAAAATTGCTTTAGCTATTCAAATCCATGTTTAGTTATTTAAATTGGCGTGGTTTATATTTCAATAGTTTGACCTTAGCTTAGTAACTGTGACGAGGACCGGGGTCATAGACTGGACTCGCGTTTAAGAATCATTCTATTGCTCACAGGGTGTGACGGCCCGTGTGAACCCGCCATGGGAACCTACCCGTAATTATATAAGACCTTTTTGTTGGTATGCAGGAAGGCTTTGGAATGCTTTTTCTAGGCATAATGGATCTTGTGAGATATTAATAATTATGTGGAATGAAAAAGTGGTATCATATAAATGAGATGAGATAAGTAATTATTAAATAGCTTTATTCTTAACTAGCGGACCCGGACGCGGCTACGCCCGCTTGAAATATAAGAATATAATTTCTATAGAAATATAATTTCAATCTAGATGAAATGCTAAAAGTGACTATTATATTTATTTTCATAAGGATGAATATCAAAATGACGCGGTAACGAACGCGGTCGCGTAGCGACGACGGTTGTTATTAACATGGCAGAATAAATTGCATGTCAAATTAGAAAGTATTTTAATTTATTAGTATATATGTGTAATGTAATATTATATAGCCTATAGCACTTCTGAAGAATGCAGCTTTCATACAAAACAAAAACAAAGTAAATCGATCCAGTAGATCCAGAGATCTTAGCGTTCAAACAAACAAACAAACAAACAAACAAACAAACAAACAAACAAACAAACAAACAAACAAACAAACAAACAAACAAACAAACAAACAAACAAACAAACAAACAAACAAACAAACAAACAAACAAACAAACAAACAAACAAACAAACAAACAAACAAACAAACAAACAAACAAACAAACAAACAAACAAACAAACAAACAAACAAACAAACAAACAAACAAACAAACAAACAAACAAACAAACAAACAAACAAACAAACAAACAAACAAACAAACAAACAAACAAACAAACAAACAAACAAACAAACAAACAAACAAACAAACAAACAAACAAACAAACAAACAAACAAACAAACAAACAAACAAACAAACAAACAAACAAACAAACAAACAAACAAACAAACAAACAAACAAACAAACAAACAAACAAACAAACAAACAAACAAACAAACAAACAAACAAACAAACAAACAAACAAACAAACAAACAAACAAACAAACAAACAAACAAACAAACAAACAAACTCTTCCGCTTTATATATTAGTATTAGTATCTTCCGCTCTATATATTAGTATAGAAGTATAGATAGCAATTTTTATATCTATAATACGCAATCATACCTTAGAGTGGAGACCCCGTACCAAACGACCGGTGGGGCGACCCCCTGCCAGATGGGCCGACGACATAAAGAGGCTGGCGGGAAGCGGATGGGTCCGAAAAGCTGAGGATCGAGTGTGGTGGCGAGAATTGGGGAAGGCCTATGTCCAACAGTGGACAAAAGATGGCTGTTGATGATGATGATGATGATACCTACGGAGACTTAGACACATTTTTAGAAGTGGGAAATCGAACGTACAACCAACTCGTATCGCCACAACTCAACATATAGAGACAAATGATAAAATTATTTATACCTTTAACGCCATAATTAAATAGCCTTCACTTGCATTTGTCTTGCAGCAGCTGCACAAGGCGTTCTTAAATTTATGGGCAGATGTTTCACAGCACATGGTTTCTTTTTGCATCCAAAAATGCCATTTTCTTCGAACGTGCTGATCAAAAATTTAAAATAACTGTTGTTTGCACGTGCCATGTATAATTTAGTGTATTTTTTTAGCTTCACGCTGTATCACGCATTGTAGCAGGGTAGGCAGATGAAGCCAACTGTTAAGACATTCCTCTCCTTATATTCCGCTGGAGACATTGAGGGTTGAGTGGACGAATCCGCGCTTTGCCTCGACACCAGAGCGANGTAGCAGGGTAGGCAGATGAAGCCAACTGTTAAGACATTCTTTTCCTTATATTCCGCTGGAGACATTGAGGGATGAGTGGAGGAATCCCCGTTTTGCCTCGACACCAGAGCGAAGAAAATGAAAATATTAAATATTTCATTTCTTCGAGTGGGAATCGAACCGCATTTACACACACGCTGCGCCACGACTGGCCTAAATTAGGTCGGACTGTTTACAGTTTGACTGTTTATTGTTAACAGTTAGATTTTTTCTATAGAGAAAACATTTTCAAAATATACGTTTTTTCAATATGGTAAGAGAGTATTTTAAGTGAATACTATATAAGCTTAGTTAAAATTTTAAAATATTCCACTTGCAGGTGTTTTACCAGATAAATAAAAAAAAGATGTCATTACTTTTATGGAAATAAAAACAGGTGAAAGCAACTTTAAAGATTCTTATTTATTTGATGCTGTAAGTACTGACAACATGAGTTGTTCTAGTTTTGTTTTTTTTGGAATAAATTTACAAAACAGCTGTTACTTTTTTAATTATCGAAACTAATTTAATATTTAAATTGCTTATAACTTTCTTATTTTAACTTAACGTATACGAATGACACAAGTTTCAATTAAATAACTTTTACTTACTATATTTAAATTTAATTATGGAAAATAAAAATAAAAAATAATTAAATTTGTCGTTGAGGTTGACATTTTTAATCGCAATAAATATTTACAATTTAATTAATCTTTCAATATGCCGTATTTTTTTCGTTATATAGGTAATTATAAATTAATATACAAAAATCACATAACTTTATCGATTGCATTACTTTATTTAACCAAATTGAGAATATATCTATCGAACTCAAAGGAATAGCTTAAGTACATTCGAAAACATATGTTATATTTAATACTTCTGGATTGGATTTCTGCTGGACCAGTTGTAGCGCAACGGCACAAGAGTTTGACTGTAATCGTGACTGGTAGTAGATTCGATTCCCGCTCGAAGAATTGAAAATATTTATTTAAATTTATATTTTCAGTTCCGCCACTTAACACGCAATGCCTCCAGTATTCCGCGGAAAATGACGTGTGTTAACACTAAGTTCCCTCTGTCCCAGCTAAAAACCCAGGTAAAATAACAACCTATCATAAACATTCTCCAACAAAATAACAAATCCAATACAATTTCTACGAGTCGAGTTTCTACAGTCGCGCGACTGTAAGCTTTACCTGCCGTCACCGTGAAATCGTAATACCCCTTACGACGACGTCTCTATATCTTTAGAAGCGCGCGATACTTAATGTGCAAAAAGTTATATCACGCGTGAAGAATTGGGAACTAGGATCATGCCGTAATGCAATCTTTGTCGTATTAAATATTGATGTATATATATATAATATTTTTTATTTCTAGGTATTAAAGTCTTAAAATAACATTTTGATGCCAAAAAAAGGTTTTTGTCAAAAAGACTGTAAGAATAGCATTTAAATTATAAATATGTGATCTATCTGAGACTTACATAAGTTGCCAATTGTGCAGAGAGAGGTATAGTGTAATGGAAAATTATTCTTTTTTACAAATTAATACTAGCAGAGCAGATATGTAGATGCAAAAATAGTATTTAGAGCCTCAATTCTCTACTTCACCCTGATTCAAGACATTATGCATTTTGAGTAGACTAAATGGAACAGTTACTGCGAGGATGTTACCATGAGAATGAAGAAGAACATGCTCAGGTGATTTGGGCACGTCAATCGAATGAGTAACGAAGTGACAAAAAAGATTTATGAAGGGGAAAGCGAGTGGTAAAAGAGGCAGAGGGAGACCTCGATTTGTCTTCGAAAACACAGCATCGATGATACTGGAGGAAGATCAGGTAAAACAACCAAATATTTAAATATCTACTAAATACAAATTATTCATCTATTATTGATAATAAATGCGGCAAACCAAAATCCAAATAAATATTCCAAAGTCCGTTTTCATTGCTGATACCATCAAAAAGTCGGGCACTCTCCGGATAGATGAATGAAGTTAAAACCTGTAATAGCCATCGGCGGCACAACTTCTACAATAAATAAACTCTACAGAGGTTTTAAACTCCGTCTGGCTGAATGCTGCCTAACTTTTTTATACGAAACAGTGCGAATAGAATAATTAGCGAGTCTGGAGTACGAATATAAAAAATCTGCTTAATAAAAAACATGGCTCGGTCTCTGCTGGTTGGTGAATGTGTAAAAGTTTTCTCCATTTTATAAATGCTAACAATTCCACGTTTCATGGTTTTATTGTGAAACATTACACATTTAGTTAATTGTGGCTTTAATATTCATATGAATTCGCACATTTGTGTTTGTACCGAGATTTTTTTTTCTGTTCTGAAACTGTTTTGTGTCCTTGTCGTGACATGTTGCGGTAAAAGGGTGGAATTAATTATAATTATAGTGGGGCTATATAATATGTATTGGAAATATTTTTTGTTGTGGCATTAGAAGTTAAAATTTAGACGTTTTTAAGCGTTTTAATTTGTGTAACGTAATTGGAATTATTATGACAGGTTCGATTACTGTGATAGCCAGTTGTTATTAGTTGCATATGGAAAGAAAAATCTATTTGCACCAAGTATGCCAATAACAACAACGAAAAAGAATAGAATAGAAACAGAATAGAATTATTTTTTTAGCGTATTACGTATGTAATATTATAGTTTTTTTTTGAAACATATGTAAGCATTTCTGTACATATACGACTCTCTCTACAATATCATACAATAAAATTGTCAACACCCATAACATTTTAAAACTCTTAGATGTAATTTATATTAGCTGTAACACGACGATGGTATCAGGTTGGGTGCGCCTGCACTAAAACATTTTTATTACGGTGACATCACGCCATCTTTCATTTACAGGGATAGCGGGGAGTCAATCTTTGATATCTAATCCGAAGATGAAATATGGATTCAGTAGGTTTATTAACTTATATAGTAGTAGACTATACTGTGAGCGTATTTAAGAAGAATATGTGTTCTTTTTTTTTATCTCGCACTCAGCAGGGTATTCAAAGGGAACCTAGTGTTACGACACTCCGTTCCCCACTTTCCGCCGAATTCTGGAGGCATTGCATGTTGAGATTCAACGCTGCGCTTTCTCTTGATACCAGAGCGTAGAAATGAAAATATACATTTCCTGAAGTGGGGATCGAACCCACAACCAGTCGCGTAAAAGGCACACTTTGTGCCCCTACGCCACCGGTTCATAATTATTTTATCTATGCTCTGAGTATATTTCATTTATAATTTTTAACAGAAAAATATATAAAAGTAAATGATAGATAGATAGATAGATAATCGCAATCCGAAAAAAAAAATAGTATAACTAGATTTTATTTAATTATTCACTTGTTTGTAAAATACTTACCTTTATTTTTAGATTGAACTTCAATAATAAATATTCAGTTTTATAAACAACATTCTCTCTAACAAAATGAGTAATTTCTCTCATAAAATGCAATTAACTTAATGGTACAATAAAATATTTATGACTATTATTTAAGCAAGGAACGTGGGTAGTTACATACGAATAATAGTAAAAACATTGTTGCGAATGGATGGATAGTTGCAACTCAATTCGCTGGTGGTTGCTAATTAACAAATTTTAGTACTAGCATGTCGGAGAGTTCCTTCATTGAGTGTATTAGCAAGTCTTTGTGGACTTTGAGTGCAAGTGCATTGGTACCTGTCCACTATTAGATATGCCTGATGTTTTTTTAAATTTTTGAAATTGTTTCTAGCGGTAGCAGCGTTGAGTTCCGCCATTCACCTATGACTCCAGAGAAAATGGGAACGGAAGTATCTTAACGGCAACGGAGTGCTTTAGCATAAATTTCACGGGTTCCCTGTGTATACCCTATTATGCGGGATACAGCGTGTAGCGAAAGTAATTTCCAACTTAGGATTGGAAAACATAGGTACCTACCGGGATTTAAACCCGTGCCTTTTAGATTATTTTCAAAAAAATATATTAAACTAATGTGTGTACGAGTATAATGTAATTATGTTTGCTCTAAGTGCGAGTGTACTAGAACTTGTGCTTATTTACTAGAACTAGAAAATCTTAATTGTATGGAAAACGTGCCCATCGAGACATTTATCATGGTCTGTTAAAAAAGACTAAAAATCAACAAACAACTAATATGTAAACACTTTACCAATTCAAAATACTTTTCTATTAGATAGGTAGTACCGGAGAGAGAGAGAGAGAACCTAAGAGTAAATTCAATATCTCATTACAGTTGTTAGCAAGAATGGCATACTAAATATGAATAACAGGTTTATGATAATTACTTTACACACCTACAATACTAAATGGTATGCAACACATTTACGTAATAATAAGACCATCGCGGCGCAGGGCAACAAGGGTACGATCGTAAACGCAATATAAAGGTCGTGAATTCGAATCCCACTTGAGGATATGTAATATTTAATATTTTCGCTCTGGTAACGATCCTCTCAACATGCAATGGTGCGAGAATTCAATGGAAAGTGGGTAACGGAAGTTGCTTAATAGTAACGGAGTGACGTAAATCTAGGTTCCCAGGTTCCCTGTAACTTCCCTGCTATGTGCGGGATGCAGCATGAAACTTTATCAAAATGATATAAGATGTAATTTACGTTTATCTATAAAAACAGGGGTCACATCCACCTTGATATATTCTGTAATTTAAAATAATTATGAACGTTGCAATTAAATTTAGCCTCGTTTACCTCTAAATGACTAAACACGGAAATATTTTGATTTCACAATATTCTAAAACGTTATTAGAACTTACAATCTTATCACTATATAAATCATATAGTTCTTATCTTATCAAATATTTACGTAAGTATTGGCAGTTTTTTTTCTACAGAGATGTTAGCAAGAAAAAAGCTGTGATATCGAGGCAAAATCGCGGCGTTTTTTCCTAAATTGGAGAGCGGAGTGTTATAACACTAGGCCCCTTGCCAAATAAGGGATGCGTGAAGCACTAGGAGAAAAATCATTATAATATGTTATAATATTTCACGGAAGACTAAAACAGATTTTAAAAAAATTCTCCTCATTTAAATAACCCTCTTTCCGCTAGTTCTAGTCCGATTATAAGTCATTCATTTGTTCGCACGCAGCTATTGAAAGCTTCATTTTTCTCTATATGGCAATCAATCAATTTCGAAGCACGACTTTTGCTCTAGTTAATTTCCCACGAACTGGACTCGTTCGTGCGTGAATAGGTACCAGCTAGGTACCTACTTCTATAGATGAACAAACTATTAATTAAATTCACTCAAAATTTGCTGCGAAATCTCCTATATTAATAAAATATGTTGAGTTTAATAGTTTTAATCATTAAAGAGTTTCGAGTTCGAATCGTGGTGCAAGGGCAGGGACAGGTTGGGAGTTCGATTCTCTCTCAAGGAAATTAGTGTTTATTTTTTCATTTCCTCATTCTGGTAACAAGGCAAAGCGCGTCGTTGACTTCCGTCATTTAAGACGTAATATCTCTAGAATTCGGCAAAAAGAGGGGAATGTTTTAATGGGAATGGAGTGTCTTAGGTTCCCAGGTTCACTCTTCCTATCCTAATATACGGAACCCAAAATTGTTCTATATCGAAGTAGGCTGGCAAAAAAGTGGTATCGTTCTTTCGTTATAACATAGGCACCACCATCAGCTTTAATAAATTATTAAGATAGAGACTCTTAAAGAGAATTTGAATCCACAATTGTCGCATATAAACTGACACATGAGCTACAACGGCATCAACAAAGATATGTAATTACATACTTCCAAGAAATACAAACAATTGCACATACAGTTTTATAACGTTTGTTGGCATTACCTTAAAAATAGTGAGAATATGCGGAGAACAGAGTCACTACATTTTTAGTTTACCCTGCAATCAATATTTACATACAAACAAAAATACAGAAAATAACAAATTTATTTTTTTATCAATAAAATGGAGTTTGGCCACCCAATACCCAGTGCCTCGAAAATACAGCGGAAAGTGGGGGACGGAGAGTCGTAACACTAAGTTCTCTTTGCCTACCTCTGTTGTGTGCGGGATAGAGCGTGAAACTTTTTAATTTAAATAAAATTGAATAAATCGTATGACAACCATTAAAGCTGACAAGATCGAGTGTCTCATTCTTAGTAATGACCCTTGTGTATTTAACCATGGCCTTGACGTTGATGACTCACACTCAAACTTCATACATCTTGTCAGNGGTTAAATTTCAATTACTAAATTTGACCCAAACAAACAAACAAACGGGGTGAGCTAAATAAAACCGTTTAAAAATATAAATTATATTTTCCAAAAATGTTGTAACTGACACTGTCTAGAAGACAGTTTTTTCCTAAAATAATAATATATTTAAACAATTCTACATTGCATCATCTTAGAATTCAATTATATAATTGATTTAAATATATTAATCAGTATATCGCACATAGCGGAGTAGGCAGAGGTAACTTAGCGCTAAGACACTCCGTTGCTCTCTATCCGTGGCGGAACTTAACGCCGTATTAGAATCGAATTAAATTTAGACATATCCAAATAAATATACTTCCACGATACACAAGAGCACCTATAGTATTTAACCACATCCTCTACGATCCATTGTAACCTTGTGGGGTCTGTGGGGTTTGTTTATTTAAATAAGAACATACGACATGACAAATTATTTATTTTATTTTTTCTAAGAAAGGCCGCCCGTTATATTTTGAATTCTAAGAAAACAATATAGGCAATCGTCGCTGCGAGTTCGACGCACTTTTTGTGTTGACTGTATAAAACAATAGGCTTTTACGTACGTGTGACTTTGCTGGTATACAGTTTTACTATACTTTACTTTTAAAATTATTTATATAGCGTTAATAGAAGGAATACGGGTGAACAATGTGAAATTACTTCGAAATTTACCTAATTTTAGTTTCATATTCAATCGTACCAACATAATAATATTAAAAGTACAGACAGATTCGCAAAGTTTTTAAAGAATGATTTAAGATAATAAAATTATAAAAGAATGTTTTGACATTTAGATATATGAAAAATTTAAAAAAAATACTATACAATATGAAATGAAATAAATAATAATAATTTGCGGTTGTTTTTGATATTTTTAACAGTCTCACGTGTTATTGTCATTTCATATTTTTTTAACTCAATGGACATAAAACATATAGTAACAAGAATATAGATAAATACTAGCTCTAGTTTTAATTAAGTAATAGAAGTTTAGACCTAAGGCGAGGTCAATTTCCGAACGCACCCGCATGAGCTATAAATTTTAATAAAATACATTTTCCCTGTCGCCGCTCAATTTAAATTGAAACTTAAAACTTTTCTATTAAAGTCGATTTGACAACGGCGACTTTATTTATCAGTCTCTCCCCTTTTGGACAATCGACATGCAATTTTTCAATCAAACTCGCGTTTAGGTAAAGTTACGATGTTTTATTTATTAACTGATAAACTACCGGTTTGGTATCTGTTATAGTTTTATTTGAATTTTTATTATCTATTTATATGATCACGATCTTAAAAAAAATAACACTCGGTGAATTAAGGTACTTGCTGTATCTATCAAACCCTTTCCTAAAAAAATAAGCTTGTATCGTAGATATTAGATAGGTTTCTTTTTTATCTTTGGCTTCATTTGTATTCTTTCTTTTTGTTTGAACATTTGCAGTTTTGTTAAAGTCCAATACAATACAATATTTTCGTAGCATAAATCATACGCCTAATTTCCTAGCCAGAACGAACGAGACAACGAAATTTATGCTTAAAGCGTCTCTATATTTTATTTTTGTAATATAATGATATCCTACAAATATTAAAAGTAAAGACAGGCAGTTCATACATCATCATTACTTAATTTACAGTTGTCTGTTACACTTAAGTATGCACAGATTAGAAAATCTTGAGTTTTATTAAAGTAAGTTAAGAAGCTAAAACTTTAAGTAATTTTAATATAATAAATTACTAATAGAATAATATAATTTAATATGTGTATTTAGTTTATATTTTTGTTATAACGTACTTATTACATTTAAGTAAGTATACGAAATAGATTCTCTCTAGCGACAATATCGTGATGTGTATTAGATCACAAAAAAATACAAAACCGCGATCTTTTAAGCCAAGGCTTGGAGAAAATTATTTTTGTTTAAATACTAACATATAAACATTGGCACGGATTTGAACTTTTAACCATTGTATTCGGTCATGCATGAACATGTCTTATTTTTTCAGTGCTATAATTTGATGTCATATACACATACTTACTACGTAGTAAGTACATATATAAATGTATTTATAATAATTAGAAATATGGACACAAAACTATGACAGACTAAAGAAAAGATTTTAAAAGATTAATAAGATAACTTTACTGGCAGCTTTGCAAGTTTAAGTACATATATGTAAAAAAATCTTCTTAAAAAGTTTTTGTCCCCTATTTTATTAACACCTTTGTCCTAACTCCACGTGAACCTCTCCGTTTCGGAAAAAACGTGATTGTATTTCAAAGTCTAAATAAATGTTCTACGTTTAATAAATAATATCATATATTTTATTACAACTTACCATTTATAACGTATCTCTGTCTATCATTCATAAGTTCCTTAGCAAGTTTTGGACACTCATTGTAAACTACAGCACAGAGATCGCGCAACTTAACGCCACTTTGTTTACTAACAACCTCTATGAAATAATTGCACTTATCACTGTCAACAGCACTGGTTATCACTTCCAGGTCGTGCACGCTGAATATACCCTTTTTTACAAGCACATCCAAAACATTTGTATCGCATAATTCTCGTAATAGTGTCGCCTTATGTTGTGCGAGGCCGGCACAAACATCCGCCGTGGCAGCCATCGTTCGACTAACGTGCCGTAAGAAAAAAATGCTTACCATTGAATAAGTCCATTCAGTAGAGAACAGATGCAAGCTTATATTATAGCTTAGTTAAGTAGTTTAATTTGTTTGGTAATTTTAAGCTTTAAATACAAGTTTTAGGAGTTATTTTTGATTGTAGTATTGCAACCACTTGAAAGTAAACAGTCGACAATTAATGTAACTTTTGTAAATGTAGTTGAAGTAATATTTGCAGTTCTAAGCTCGAGTAAGCTTGTAAATGGATATGAAACAGACGTTTATTTGTATGTTTTCATTATTTTGTATGTAATTAATTATAAATTAATGTAAATCATTTTAAAAAATAAATAAGTTTAAAAAGAATTAACATATTATTTATAACTACTTTATATTCCGATGGAGGAAGTTCGAATCCGTTATCAAACCAAATGTTTTATAATTCTACACGGAACGATGTTGTAAAAGTAAATATGTTCCGGTTTTTTAATAATTTTTAATGTACACTTTTATAAAGTAAAAAAACAAGATTTTTAATTTACTATTTCTAAAACTTAAAGTTTAAAGTTTGGTTAATTTAATACTAATTTCTTATTGTATGTATGGATATCAACGTAGGCTTCAGTTTGAAGTGAAGTTCGCGCAGTTGGTTAGTAAATGTCAATGTGAAAAACAAGAATGGCGTCTGCGTTGTGCTGTGAAGTTAGTAATTGTTTTAACTCAAAATGAAAAGATAACCTCGCAAATAAAAATATTACAAGTTTCATAGAATTTTTGTAATAATAAGTAAAGTATTACAATACTAGAACTCTTTTAAAGAAAATGACTCGAAAAACAAGAAAAGCTGCCCGTGGTGAGTTTAATTATGTATATTTGTTTTTACAATATTGTTATGCTTGTCTGTTATGATTTATGTATTTTAAGTTACTATGATTTAATTATTTGATTTATGAGGGCAGAAATATAATGAGTGTATTTATAATATGAGTGAGATGAAATTTCTAAAGTTATAAAGATTTTCTTAATAGGTTAATTATAAAAAATCTTCTACTTTTACGTGTATTTGAAGCACTAAATTTATCAAACCAAATAAAGATTGTAATAGAAATATTTATATTGAAGAAGTATTTGTTTTATTTAAGTACTAGTTCTTGGTTTGATGCACAAAATCTCTCTTAAATTTGTATCATCTTATGTTACCATTTTAGATACAGACTCTGGATCTGATTCCGACAGTGCATCTAGTGCAAGTCGCAGTAAAAGTCCAAGCCCTGCACCTTCTGGCAAAGAAGGAAGTCAGTCAAGGTAATTCATTCAATTCTACAGAAATCTCCACATTTGAGGAAAAGAGAGTGATAATGTCTTAACTATAAACTTTCTTAGATAAATTTTACATCAGATTCTAGAGGCATACTAGAGGCATACCATGTTGACTGTCAGAAATCAAATCAAAAATAACTTAGTTTATTACTAAAACATTAATTTTAAAACTTAATTCTACATATAAATAAGTATACTTTATCAACATTGTGTATCTAATTAAAATGAAACATCAACACTAGATGTTAACATTAGAAAAAAATATTAAGGTAAAGAATATAAGATTTACATATTGTTATGAGGTTGTGGGTTCAACAGCCACTCTAGGGAATGAATTATCATTTATAAACATCATTAATTTTCTTCCCTTTGGTATATGTATAGTATGGTAAGGCAAAAGCCCGATTGCTACTGTATGCTGGTATAATTAAATCATAAAACTAAAATTTTCAGGTCACCATCACGAAGCCCGGCCAAATCAGGAAGTGAGTCTCCCAAATCAAACAGATCAGGTCGCTCTAGAAAATCATCAAATGCATCTAATGCGTCTCGAAGCAAATCAAATTCTCCTGCTGCATCAAACCGATCGGGCTCAGCTCAAAGCAACAAATCAGGGTCTTCAAGCCCCAAGTCTCATGCTTCAGGAAGTCCAAGAGCATCCAAGTCTAGATCTAGGTCTAGATCACGCAGTGCTTCCGGAAGTGCTAGGTCTCGTTCAGGTAGTGCGCGTTCTCGTTCAGGCAGTCCTAAATCTGGGGCTCAGAGCCCGAAATCTCGTTCACAAAGTCCGAAATCTAGATCGCAAAGTCCCAAATCTAGATCTCAAAGTCCTAAATCTAGATCACAATCACATTCCCCAAAATCTCGAAGGGCTAAGAGTAGGTCTAGGTCCGGTAGTGGCAGCCCTAAAAGTAGAAAATCTAGATCTAGATCGGGCAGTGCTTCTTCAAGATCAAAAAGTCCAGTGGCAAGACAAGATGCGGACAGCCGCTCAAATTCACCTAACCTAATGATTGATGATGAACAGGCAAAAGAAAAAACGAGAAGTAGATCTAGGTAAGCCTAAGATATACAAATTTGTTATAAATTTATTTTTTGACTATTAAGATGCAAAGTGTGACTTTAGACAGAGTGTGACAGAAAGTGGGATGTAGCATGATGCTAAAAAAATATTTTTCTAACTATTTTAGATTCAAAATAATTTTTTGATGTTTAACAGTATATTCTTATAAAATATATTAAATATTTTAGGTGTCATACTAAAAGTCTATTATTTCAGATCTGGCTCCAGGCAATCCAAATCCAGGTCAAAAAGTAAATCAAAATCTAAAAGTAGATCACGGTCCCGTTCCAAGAGTTCAAATGCTTCAGATGCAGAGGGTAAATAAATTGAATAATTAATGTTCTTTTATATTTTCATTTGCACATTTTAATTCAATGTAAGTATTGAAATCTGAAAACGCATTGCCTCCAGAAAGAAAAGTAGGGAATGGAGTGTCTTAACACTACATCCCCTCTGTCTACCCTGCTTCATGCAGGTTACAGCGTGACATAAAATAAAAAATTTTATAGTTCATTACATATTTGATTGAATCAGTAAATTAATGCAAAGTCTGTATTGATTATTTTTAAAAGTTTCGTAATGGTAAATGAGAATGAAATTATTAAAATGTTCCATACCTATAGAATTGTGGAATGTCTGTAGGATATCTTATGTTGTACTAGCGCCCCACTGGCTAGCATTGCACGTTTGAATGATAAATATAATCAGAGGCCATTATGGCGCAAGCCTGTAATTGTAAACTCGACGGTTGGGGGTTCAATTCTAACTCGAAAGGAATATATATTTTTTCTATTTTATTTATTATTATTTCCGAGCTCTGGTACTACGGCGCGACACAATTTTACAGGTACAGAATTATGTCCTTCCTGGCCTCTCTTTACATAATTTCTTTATTATAATTTGATGTTTCAGGTGAAAGAAGAAAACGGGCGGTCCTATCGGATTCAGAAAGCGACGTGGGATCAAAGGGTGCTTCTAAACGTGGCAAGGGTTCCGACAGTGGTTCTGACACAAACAGCAAACCTAAGAAGAAAGCTAAGAAAATTGTTGATTCGGATGATGAAAATCAAGAGAAAACTGATACTGGTATAATATTAGTTTAATGTTTTTATATATTTTTTCTGTATATTTTTAAGTTATAAGGAGAGCTTTGATGTAAATATTGTTGTCTTTGCTAATAAAGCAAAGACAGGCTAATTTTATAAAAAAAAAATAATTAATTTTATAAATGTAAACAATTTAAAATTATGCTTTAGGCACTTTTTATATGTAAAATTATTTATTATTATTATTATAAAGGATAATGTAAAGCTATGAACTTTATACAGTCAGATTAATATGTTCTTATATAAAGCCATGTTCCTTTCCAAGTAAAAGAATGTATAATATTATTAATAAATAAACAATATTTAGTTTTCAAGATTTCGATAGATACGATAGATTTCGAGCGTGTCAAGTGTGCAACATGTAAAATATATTCGTTTCGGTAATTCGCCTTATTATAGTGAACACACAATGGAGATTATTTGGTCAAAAAGAAATAACAACACTACTTCGACTATGAGAGAGATGATGCAATGAGACTATGCGTTTTGTTTTTAGAATTCTTTCTTACTTTCGATTATTTTCTTCCAGAGTGATAGTTTAATTTCAGGAGTATGTTAAAAAAATAATACAATTAAAAAATTCTCAACACATTCTCTTATTAATATTTCAGTGACAGCAGACGCGTTATTCGGCGACGCCTCAGACATAAGCACAGACAACGAGGCCGACAAGCGCTCTGAGCGGTCCCGCTCCCGCTCGCGCTCGCGGTCCCGTTCACGGAGCCGAGCACGATCTGATGATGAGCGACGCTCCGGTGATGAAGCTAGGGGGAGTGGTGATGAGGTAAGCTGTAAGGTGATGGTCTAAAGATAAGCAGAGACTATGAGGCCAAACAATAATGAATATATTTAATAACTATATTTAATAATTTCTAATGTCTTAACTTCCATACGCAGGAGGTGAGAGAAAAACCTGAAGAGGAAGAAGAAGTAGAAATTCCAGAGACACGTATAGATGTAGATATGCCGAAAATATGGACGGAATTAGGAAAAGAGCTGCATTTCGTTAAACTACCTAATTTCTTATCAGTGGAGACCAGGCCTTATGACCCCAATACTTATGAGGACGAAATTGATGAAGAGGAAACCTTGGATGAGGAAGGACGGGCTAGGTGGGTTATGATAATCTAATGGTGCTCCAAATTTTGTTTTGAGCTTCACGCTGTATCCCACACACAGCAGGGTAGGCAGAGGGGACTTATGGGGTCCGATTCCCGTCTGACTCGAGGGAATGACATATTTAATATTTTCAATCTTTCTTTAGCTTAGAAAAAAATTAAGACATTCATATTTTTTTAATACACTCAACAAACTAAACATAACGCATTCGGCGTCTCTTGTAAAGTTCACTGAAATATAGGGTAAGTGAATTAAGGTTTTCATGTTTTTATTTCCAGATTGAAACTAAAAGTAGAGAATACAATACGTTGGCGTACAGTATTTGATAAGGAGGGCAATGCGGTAAAAGAATCTAACGCTCGTATGGTGAAATGGTCGGACGGCAGCATGTCTTTACACCTCGGTTCTGAGATATTTGATGTTTATAAACAACCTTTACATGTAAGTTCTTTTTATAAACGTATAAATAAATTAATCCCATTAAAGATATGGTTGATTTGGTAAAACTTAATTCAGGTATATAAATTTTCATTCAAAAAATCTAGTTTAGTTATTGTAATATATAAATGTGTGTTTAATTATAAATTTCATATAATATATCTTGGCAAAGTTAAAATTATTATATAGAATCTAATGATTTCTATAGCAGAGGGATTTAATTATATGAATTAAGTTGAAATATATTGTTATTGACTCATCAATAGCAGTCTAATAAACAGCGTTTTTGTCCATATAAATGTTAATCGACATCTCTCTCTCTCTCTCTCTTACTCACACGGATTAAGTAAATAACTGCTAATTTCAATTAAAATTCAATTTCCAGGGCGACCACAACCATCTATTCGTAAGACAAGGCACAGGTCTGCAAGGGCAAGCGGTGTTCCGTACAAAATTATCCTTTAGACCGCATTCTACGGATTCCTTTACACATCGTAAAATGACACTATCTGTAGCGGATAGGTCTACTAAAACGTCCGCAATTAAGATATTGTCGCAAGTTGGAAGCGATCCCGATGCGGATAGGAAATATCAGCTTAAGGTATGAAAAAATTAGAACATACAATAGGTATTTTAAAATTAGTCGAATTGCTTTCTTGTTAAAATTTTGATGTGGATGTTAAATTTTTTGATATAAATAGCTTTAGAAAATTTATTAATTATTATATATATAAAAATATTACAGAAAGAAGAAATGGAGCTCCGAGCGGCAATGCGGTCCCGCGCGTCCACGCGGCCCAAGCGACGTGCGGGGGCCGCGGGTGCACCGCGAGCCCGCCACGACGACTCTGAGGACGAGGGCGGCGTATCACTCGCCGCTATCAAGAATAAATATAAGCAAGGACAGAAAGGTATATTTTTTAGCTTTACGCTCTATACCGTATTTAACAGGATAGGCAGATTTAGTGTGAGACAGACTCCGTTTCTAAGTTTTGGCGGTTGGCATTGCGTGTTAAGTGGTGGAATTCAACACCGCGCTTTGCTTTGTGAGCAGAACGAGGAAATGAAAATGTTAAATATTTTATTCCCCCGAGTGGATATTGAACCCCCCACCTGTTACGTTTACAGTCACATGCTTGCGACCCTGTGCAAATGTAGTCACCTCTAACAATGACAAACCATAAGTAACGTTAAGTTCACGATTCAACCTATTTTTACAGTTATATCGTGACTACTGAAGTAATATAATTGTTTTATTTAAAAAATGTGTAAGTGTAATTAAAAAATACAAAAGTATTGGATAGAGATTAAATTCGTGACTTTTGCTTTACAGAAATTAAATCGGTAAAAAGAAAAGTAAGAAGACATGCAATTTAAATATGTAATTCATATGTTTTCAGCGACAGCGGGAGCAGCTATCTATTCATCAGAATCGGAAGGCTCCGACGTGGAGACACGTCGTGCGCGACGTCTAGACCGCGCGAAGGCCCCCAAGGCGCTGAAGGACTCTGACTCGGAGGGCAGCGACCCCCCCGCGCGCCGCTCCTCTCCCTCGCCCTCCGCCTCCGCCTCGCACTCGCCCTCCGCCTCTAACAGTGACTGATTGTAATGTTTAATATGTGACATTGTAGGTTTATGTATAGAAAATTGTTTTTTTAATGGATGTTGTTTTATTTGAATTTCTATACTTATATAATATGATAGTCTTGGACCATGCGAAGGGTTCTCAAACCTCAGAATAAAAGGCTCGAAAGGCAGTGCACAATACTCCTCCCCTCGCCCCCCACCTTTAATAATGTATGATTATTGTCCAATATAGACTTATATTATTTTTATTGTATGTTGTTTAATTTGAGTACCAATTTGAATGATTGATACCTCATATCATACTTTTTATACGAAGCGTATCTAAGTTCGAAAAAGGCAAAGCCCTTTTTTCTATAAACACACCGTCGACGAGGGCCACATCGTCTGGAAGACCGCGAATATCAATTGATATTTCCGTATGTTTTTCGTACTATGTATAGCGTTTACGACAATACCGACACTGTCTCGCATTAAAAAGCTTTTTTATTTAAGAGGTCAGTCGCGGCGTGGAGTTCCGCCACTCAACACGCAATGCCTCCAGAATTCTTCGGAAAGTGAAGAACGGAGTGTCTTAATACTAGAATCCCTCTACCTACCTTTCTGTGTGCGGGATAAAGCTTGAAGCTGATTGAAATAAACAAATATGTAAACATTTGATGAAACATGGTTTATTTTCAAAAACACATTCGCTTCGTATACTATTTTACCAACTCCTATCATCTTCCATACTCCTTCATCATATTTCGTTACATCTGGAATTCGGAAGCTGCAAAATTGTTTAAAGTTTCGGTTTCTATCATAAAATCTATCAAATCTTGGTGCTACTATTTCGCATGTCTCGAGGTGTGGTATTGGATATGCGAAGCGTAAGTTTAATGTTTCTCCAACGTTTACAGCAGGCTTAGATGGCTCTGTGGATATAGGTTCTGGAACATTGGAAAAAGAACAGATTATTTTGCGTTTTATCTTTAAAACTTTATTAAATATATTAAATGGCATTATCGATTTCGCTCGGCGTTGTAATTAGTATGTAGTAAAGTTCACCAAATGAATGAAACTAAAGAAAATATTGAGGAATTCAAAAAGTTATTGTTGGGTACAACGCAAATTCTGTTTTACTATTCTTCCAAACATTTAATGGCAGCTACACCTTGTGTGTTCATAAGCTTCCAAGCTTGGATATAATTTTCGTCAGTCAGATTTGAATTTATAAAGCAAACAGATAAAAAACCGTTTAAAAAGTAAACATTCTAAATACAAAAATTAAAATAGAAAGTAATAGCTGCCAGTATAATTTCGTTTTATTTTTCTAAAACTAAAGTTCGTCTTAAACTTATAAACATGAGAGGAAAACTAAAAATATATAAAATTACCTATTATATGTATAGATATCACTTGGAAAACTTCAGTCCATTCTCCAAAATTATCATAATATCCACTTATCACCCAATTTCCATGATCGTCATCCACCAATGGGCCTATTCTAAAATCATTTGGCATCAAACTTCTCTCTTTTTCTTTAAAAGTATTCAAATCTAAACACCAACCATCATTTTCATTTAATTTCCTATACTTATTTACTGGTGTTATTATTTCCTTTAATTTTCCTTTTATATATTTGTCTAAAGAATTGTTGTAAAATCTGGATCCAAAGTAGATTTCGCTTATATTTAAATTTAGTTTCGAGGCATCGCCATTAGGTTTGCTTAAAAAGTAAATAGTACGGCTGTTGATAACTGGAGCTGATATGAGGATGATATCGTTCAATCTGGCCGATATCTCGAATGATTCCAATTCAATTTTAGAGTTAGCTGTAATAGTAAACAAATACATATTTAATACGTTATATGTGTAAAAATGACATAGCCACGTCCAAATACGAGAGCTTTAAAAATTTACATTAGTAAGAGGTATAACCCACTGGATCCAAAGAGAGCGCGAGGAGTGGCGCGCATTAGGGGAGGCCTATGTCCAGCAGTGGACTTTGAAAGGCTGATGGATGGATGGATGTATATACATATATGTACGTACATTAAAATGATTTCAAACTTTATAAGGCCACATTATTAAAATGTTTTTTTTATGAGAAAATTTAAATTTTCTTAATGAAATTTAAATATTTTTTATAGATATACACATAAGTATATTTACACTATCGAACGTCTTAGAGGTTAATTTAATTAATCATGTTTAAATTTTTTTTTACATATATATCTATAGGTATGTAATTATATTGGCAAAGAAAAGAATTTTTTTAATTTAAAACCCTTATCGGTAACTGGTGAACTGTTTACTTTAGACGCGGTGTGTAGTTTATTATCGAAGTTTAATTGAGCTTAAAATTTAAATTAAGTAAGAACTTGTAAGACATGGTCTGTAATTTTGAAAACATTTAATTTAAATAAAGAAATTTAGACAGAGAACCCTCTACAGTGTAACGATGGAAAGAAATTTGCGTCGGAAATCCATAATAAATTTACATTATTTATTTAATAATAATAAATCAATCAATCAATTTAAATAAATAATGAGGCCGTCGTGGCATAGTGGCACAAGGGTGTGACTGTAACGCGACGGTTGTAGGTTCGATCCCCACTCGGGGAAGTGAAACATTTATTTACGTTTATATTTCCATTTCTTCACTCTGGTGTCGAGTGGTGGGGAACGGAGCGTCTTAACTCTAGGTTCCCTCTGCCTCCCTGCTGCGTGCGGGATACAGCGTGAAGCTGATTTAAAAAAAGATTATTTATTTAAAAAAAACTATACTGACTTATAATTTCTGGCTCTTCATATTTTACGATCGTACACACAATTTCTAACTGAATGACAAAGATAACATAACGTAACACACGTGTGGACATTTCTACATTAAATTTAAAACTGACACAAGTATTTCGTTTTGTTTACATTTTTTTTTCAAAATATCGTCCCTCTCGTTTGATCATTTTAATAAAAATGATTGGTGGGCTGTTGACCATGATGATGTCGATGGCTGAAAATTTTTACCAGTTTATCGACTTTAAGAACGCCTATTTAACTTACAGATGTTTTTTAGTTCCACACTGAATCCTGTATGTAGCAGGGGAGGGAGAGGGGACATGGGAACCTAATGTTAAGACACTAAATTCAACTCTAGAGGCATTCCATGGCAGCAGCGCGAGGAAATAGAAATATAAATTTAAATAAAGCATTTCTTCAAGTAGGGATGGAACCCACGACCAGTCGCGTTTTCAGTCACGCTTCGTGCCCTTACGCCACTAGCCTCGATATTTATTTTCTTTTGAATTCTTATCTATTTACCATAATATTGTCATAAATTATTGACCAAACTGTAACAATAAAGGCAGTCGTAAAAATACCTTTTGAATGCATCGAGGCGCAATTTTGTTTAAACATATGTTTTTTTGTCATAATAATATTTACTTAATTAATAAATACTGATAAATGTTCAAGGTATCCTTAAACATTGTTAATATTTTGAAAATTTCGCTTTTTATTACAATGTTGTACTACTTCCTTTTTAGGGTTCCGTTTTCGAGGTTGCGTGAAGGCATCAAGGTGAAATTAATATCTAGACTAAATATTTAGACCTATGGTTCCTTGAACCACAGAAAAAATGCACAAGCTTGTAAGTCAACGCAACCAAAATATATGACAATATTTATGCATCGTATTTTATATGAAATTCGGCGCGTAATCAAAACAATCTTCCTATAAGTAAAGAAAAAGATTTGAAAAGCGAAAAATTATAGATTTTTCATGAAGATGATTATAAATTTATATTTGTAGTTAATTTCAAACAAAATTAATGCAAAAGCCCGCAGACTGAAGTTTGTCAACTTTAGTAAGTTGCTCGTTGTCCACAATCCAGAAACTGACTCGGAAATCTCGGTGGGCGAGTTGTGACATTACTACGCTCTGGTGTCGAGACTCAGCGCGGCGTTAAACTCTGCCATTCAACACGTACTTAATGTCTCCGGAATTCGGCGAAAAGTAGGAAATGGAGTGTCTTAACTCTTAACACTGGGGTCTCTCTGACTATTATTGGTGTACGGGATACAACGTGAAGTTGATTTTTCAATTTTAAATTTTCTATTGCTTCCAATCTATATCGTGAGCTATCTCGACAAATATACCCACAGATAGCTGATAAGCAGTCGTCAAAGAATGCTCTTGTGGGATATACTTATGTACACTTATCGTTGTTGAATTATCCGATAACACTATCTAACCTAAATAATCACGAACCCTTTTAAAGATCGATATGGAACTATTTGTTGGGAATTACTTACTTTTAAATATTTTCGACAAGTATTTTACTTTGTAAGCGTGAGAGTTTAGGGTTGGAGTCTTGACCAGGGGAATTTTTGAGCTAAAAATATTTTTATTCGTTGAGACTTTGGACGGAGAGAAATTAGGCAGAGAGTGGAAGACGGATGTAACTAACTAATCTTGATTGTATTTTGTTTAGATTCTAAAAACATAGAAAGTGTTATGTGAATAGAATTAAAAAAAATAGCACAATTAAAGATATTTCTTTAAGATGAAAATTTTATCATCATTTTTAATTTAAAAAACTGCTATAAGAAACCGTTTAATAAGGTAGCTCCTTAAACAGTAATCAAAGATATAAATTTACAATTCAACAGTAGCAGTTGCTTCAATCCATCTCGAGTACGCTGAGACTCTGGTGTTAATGTTGGGGTAACGGCTGTTTCCACAGCTCTGGCTCCAAGAGTAGACTCCTACAACAACATCGTTGTGGAGAAGTGGACTGCCTGCATCACCCTGAAAGAAATACAAATACAATTATAAGACACTTTTAGAACTAATGATTTTGTTATTTTATTAAATTTGATTCATAATTAGAATGAATTTGTCCGTAAATCTTGTAAGTATATTGATGAGATATCCTTAAAGAGATCCTTAAACAACCTTAGACGGAAAAAAATGCTATAATATGAAAACATCTAAAGACAATTTTACCTGACACTGCCCCCTAACTCCCACATCGAGCCATCCAGCACAAAGCATCTCGTTGGTAACGTTAAAGTTAACCTCGCTATAACGTTCAGTGCACAGCTGTTGATCATTCACCCAAATCTGCACATGGCGGAGATCAGGCGAAGATTCTGATGTAGCCTGAAAAAATTTGAAAGACAAAATATTATATCAATATAGCGCATGTTACCTACATGTCTAACAAGTTCTTATCCAGGGTGGGTTCCAGTTTTTAAAATATGGCCATATACGTGATATTTTATTGTTTAGTATTGAATATTGTAACAGTTTTACGAATAATTTAAGGAATTAAAAGAGTTTATCGTCGTAATGTCCAATTGAATAAAATAATACTGGCGGTTGATATATTTTTTAATTTAGATCGTTTACTTTCTATTTATTTGTTTTCAAAATTGACATCTGTGAATTTTCTTGTTATGGTGGGAAAAGACCGTGTGACTGTAACTTTGCGCCATAAAACAGGCAAAACCCAAGAGACATTTTTTCA
>JAKRZM010000370.1:36098-69448 GCA_036379175.1 Heliconius cydno galanthus
ACTAGTATGGAAACCGCAAGGGGGAGGTGACATTTAGTTGCTAATGCGCGCACGGGCATACAAATCTATGGACGCGGTGACAGTTGCGTCACCGGCGTGTTGCCGTCCTCCGCGGACAAAAAGTCACCCAATTGTCACGTATCCAAATGCGCGCACCTTCATTAAGTGTAATGTACACGGTGACAGTGACGCAACAGTCACGGTGACAAAAATCACTAGTGCGCGCTATACCTAACTTTGCGCCATAAAACAGGCAAAACTAAAGCTTTGTAATTACACTTTAAAACGGTATAAGGAGAAAAGCTTTCTTCAAAATCGATAAAGGAATAATCAGTTACACTCTGTGACGACGCTTGCAAACATCAAAATATCATCCAAGAGTGACTTCGAAGAAAACCTTAATATCACACCCCGCTCAGTTAACTAGAGTTTCGCGAATACTGAAATATTATTATATTTCTTAAACGATCACCCTCGCAAATTACGTTTTAAACGTTCTCTAACGCTGCTAGGAGATACTCTTTACCGACGAGAAAATTATTAGAAAAATTATGCCCCTCCAACGCTGTGACCTAGAGATCGAGACGCGAAATCATAACTTTTTTAACAAGAGATGAGATAAGAAGAAGTAGGTACCTATTTAGAAACTACAAATTACAAAGCCTTACCGAAATAGCACCCCATCCAATAGCCAACACAGGGTCATTGACCGACAGCGCGTAGCTACCACCAGCTATATAAGCTGCTTGGACAGCATCACCATAGGCGAAGGCGACGGTGACCCGGAGCACCGCGAGGTCGTTGACTCGACTGGCTGCTTGGTATTGCTCGTGGACCACAATGTTTCTGATTCGGTGCACTAGTCCTCGGGTGTTGGAACTTGTTGATCCAACTCTTGCTCGCCATACTGATATTGATTGAAGCCTGCGAAAGATTTTAAGATATAACTAAAAAAAATAAAATAACTAGCTTCACGCTGTATCCCGCACACCGCAGGTTAGGTTAGGCTGCTTATCCAGAATACCTTAATAATTATGTGGAATTACAAAGTGATTCTTGATAAAAAAAGATATTACTAAATTAATTAATAATTAACGTTAATCTTACACATTATTAGTAACAAAGCAAGAGGCAGCCGACAGTATAGCTGAGTTTGAAATGATAGTGCCCCCACATCGTTGGCTGAAGGCGCTCTCACCCTGGTTGCTCAAGAGGGAAGTCGCAAACGGATATTGTTGAATATCAGCTATGGTACCACCCGAAATTCTTGATGGGTTACCTGTTGAAATTTAAATTGTTTTTCAGGAATATTTTCGTATTTCTTTTATTGGGTATATTTATTTTCAAGAAAAGTCAAATTGCGGTTTTGACCATTTAACGTCTTGTAGTTTTTTCACTAATTATAATATCTCATGTTTTTTTTAAATGTAGATAGTTTATTACTCCCTAATGCGGACTTAGAATCGTCGTAAATATTTTCGAAGATAAAAATTTAGAAATCGATATTGAATGATTACATTACAATAAGATTAATTAATTAAAATATATAGAGATGGGACCTCTCCCTAAATTATTTTAAAAATTTAAAGCATGGGTTATAAATTATACATTTAAAAATTTTTTTTCTTATCATATTAATGTAATGATAATAAATATATAATAAAGTTTGAATGACTTGGGCTAAAAAGGCTAAAACAACTAAGTAATAAGAGTATTAAAATAAACCTACATCGATATAAAAATTATGGCGAAGATAATAAAAAGCCTTAATAAGAATATATAATAATTCAATAAATATATCATAGTTTCGATTTGGTTTAATTTTACAATTTCTATGCTTATCTACAAAAAATATGAAAAGACATAATAGATGTTTTTATATATATACAATTAATTATAATTTATACATACCATTTGTTGCGGTCAATAGTGCACAAATAACCGGTAAAAAAGTTAAATATTTCATTTTAAACTTTACTTAGGGTGTTTCAAATGTGACTGAAGAACTGCCTCATATGTTATCTAAAATTATCAAAAATAAATTAATATTATCTAAATTAGTTGTGCACCTATAATATTGATATCTTCTTTTATCTATAGGATAAGATTCTTTGTATTAGGATTATTGTTATAATGATATTTAAATAATTTTGGTGACATATATATCTACTACAATATTTATGATTATCATTTTAGGTATGTTATACATTATCGTTTCACGAAATTTTCAATTTATTTTTTTCGGATCTCATAAAAAATGTTTAATTTTTAATTTAAATGTAAGTTTTTTTGACTAAAACTCAACTATACACAATAAAAACAATATAAAGTACATCAGGATATTTATACATAATTTAGGCGAATAATACATTTTTTAATAATTTAAAATATTTAATAAATAACAAGTACAATATTATTAATAGATAATTTACAAACATCTTGTTTAATTAAAAAACAATGAATTACAAAATTCATTAAAACTAGAACTACTTTATTAAATTTAAAAAAAGCTTAAAAGTTACAATATTATCCACATACACAAAGTAGTAGAAAATTAAATACATAACGCAAATATAGGATGGTTTTTCTTAAAAAAAAAATTATAGAAGTATTTTTATAATTATATATTTATGCAGCACTAGCAGTAACATTTTTTTGTGTATTTTCATCATTATTTTGGGCGACGGTCTTTCTTCTAAAGCTATTTCTAATTGCACTAGCTCTTCTGTAAGTCCATTCTCTATTATTTTTTGTCCCCATTAGAGCAGATACTAACAGAATGGTTACAATCAACACCATTACAATGATCCATGCGGATGGCAGTAGGAAAGCTGTAAAAACAAACAGGTAAAAGTAGTTTTATTAGTGATAAAAATTAAAAATATCAATATTAGTTTAAATAAGAAATATATTAATATTTGATCATAGTAGGATTCGAGCCCAGCTTCTGCTTCCTGCTTCTTTTAAAATTTCATTTCTAAATTTTTAAGAAATATTTTTTCTTAGTATGGAGTAACACGTTAAAACTGTTAATAGCACTTACTTATGATTCCTTGCCCACCACAGGCTATTTGAGTAACAACAGATATTTCTTTATCCTGCCCCTTGATTTTGGCTACAATGGTCCAAGGGTGACGGTCCACAGAAGATGGACGGTCTATAGCTATACCACATTTTCCTTGCGATAACGAAGATAGATTTGTAAAATTATTTGGGATATTTTCAAGTGAAAACCCTGAAATTAGAATTTAACTGTTAATAACTTAGATCAATTATATATTTATAAACAAAGATCATATAATAGAATCTCACAAATCCGGTACTTTTAAGAACCAGGGAGGGCTGTATTATTAAAACCTATTTTTATAGTGGACAGAGAAAAATAGTTTTAAAACACTCTGTCACACACCGCTTAATTTTCTAATTGTTATGTATTGAGTAGCAAATGTTTATCAAATGATATATCAAAATGCCGGACCAGTGAGATTGTAATTTATTTTGTTAAAAAAAAATTAAATATAATTTACCAAAACCATCTATTCGAACAAAGCGGCAGTAATGTAGTGATCGGTTGTTTAAAACTTGCGCTTCTATTACAAGCTGAGAGCCCTGCATACGCTGGTTTACTGTCATTGGATCTATAATAAATATATATATAATTGAATATTGCTCCCAAACCGATATTTTTAAATGGTAATTTATTTAAAAATATCGACCCCCTCGTGGCTTATCAAGTATTTTCAAATAAAATAATAATAAACAACTCTTTTGTGATGAAAACAAAAATATTAGTGGTTTCCCATATCCTACTTCTTCAGACACCCAGAATTTTGCAGATTAAATAGACCCTTATCTATTAATAAAATATATTTTATTAATAAAAAATTGGCTATTATTATAGATATAGCGTTGAGTTGTTCCATTAAGAGATATCCAACATCGACACTTAATTACTTAGTTAAAACTTAAATCTAACTAATTAGTTATATAATCATATTATCTAAAAGTAAACTTTAACCCTTTTTAAAATAAACACAAACAAACTAAATATTACCATGTATTGTAACATTGATAACCGTTCGTTGTTCCACACCAGTGTGGTTTATTAAGCCAACGTGGCAGCTCCAGTCTCCGGAGTCCGTAGCTGCAAGTCTATGGAATCTAATACCACACTCGCCAGCGTCAAAACCAGCCCCGACATACGTTGCTTCACTATGAGGAATTCCTAGATAATAAAATGAAATAAGATAGTTAAGTCTTCAAAAATTGACTAACATTTAAAGGAGAAGAAGAAGAAGAAGAGAAATAAACTCATAACCATCGAGTATATAATCATAAACTGTTCAAACCATAAATAACTACAGAGTTGCTGCAGTAAATTACCTGGTTTAATATTATATACAGTGCCATTTGGATTTCGGAAGTAACAATAACGAATTGCGGAATGTATCGAACATGACATAGAGATACTGTTTCCAGAAATATCCGTGATGGCATCCCTGGAGGCTCTCAGAATTGGTTCTGTAATTATCAATGGAAAATGTAATTTTAAACAAATTATAAATATTATTTTATTTTTCATTGTATTTGTTTACTGTTCTTAAACATGTTACTTTATTAGTGATACAAAATTGTGTAGCATGGCTATTTATAAATCTCCAACATTTTATATAGTCTCATATTATATAATAAAAATGTCTTGAAATAATAGTTTAAAAGAAGAGAAAGTTTCTAACAATCAATAAGCAACAGAGGGGTGGTGTAAGTTTGATGTACCTGTCTGTAGATCAGAATCTGTATGTCTGTTTATGACATTGTAACTCTTAAACAGATTAAACAACTTTGATCTAGTTTTGTGTCATTGAACGGTGGCATTATTAGATTGTCACTGTAGATTCAAGAAAATATACAGCCATTTGCAGTTTTCACAATCTACAGCTTTTAAAAATATTTTAGATTTTATTTCTTTCTTATTTTTGTATTTACTATTTGTATAAATAGACAAGACACTTGGATATAACCTGTAATAACTGCAGCAGCTTCCTCAGGGTCTCTCGTAACTCCAGGATATAAAACTGTCAAGAAGCCATAATAAACATCCCCTTCAGTATCTATAGCACAACACCAAAGTCCCAAGTCTTGTACTAAGGGATTAGTTATCAAGAGACCACATTGATGTATGTCAGAATCAGAATTGTTACTGAAAGAAGTAAATATAATAAATATTTAAAATTGTGTGCACTTTTTTGCAATTTCAATTTTTTTGAAATTTCACATTTTTCATCTTAGCCTGTGGGTAAAAATGTGAAATTGCATATTACATATTTTTTTTTAGGCCTGCACAGAGTATGTTAAATATATGTAGTATTAAGACATTTAAAATGTTACAAAATAAATAAGAAATAATATGGAGAAAAATTATAACGACTGAATATCTTTTCAGTTCTCTATGCCTACCAAGATACACAAGATATAGTGTTAGGTAAACAGTGAAGAAATCTTATTTTGATTAAAGAAATGATCTCATACCTGTCATGAGTATAGTAACTAAACCGGTCTTCTTCAACTCCCTCATTAGCCAACAAAATCCTTCCAGATGAATGACGGAATACACATGAAGTTATAGAAACAGCAGACGGACTTGATACAGAACATGATAAAGAAACTGTTGGTTTATTTACTATGACTTGTGTTTCGACAACCGGTTTTGGTTCTGAAATAATAAAAAGTAATTAATTTAAGTTTAAAACACTATCAATTCAGTTCCTTATTAATATAAACGATTTTGTCGCATCGTCAGGAATTAATTTTAATATAAGATTTTTATTGTAGATTGAACTTTATATTGTCAAGAGAAACTACAAGAGAACTAAAAAAGTTCAATAACAAAAGTTGAATTTTGTAAATAGTTTCATTTATTATGGCACCAGAGAAAAGTCCCACCTTTGCTTAAAATCTCATTAGGAGAATAGGATAGTAGAAATAATATTAGTAATAGTTTTTTACTTGTTGTGTTTCGAAATTGATATAAACAAACAATACTTTGTTTTGAACGACTGTCAATGACAGCTGATGTTAATGTTGCCAGTGTACGTCGTTACGATACTGCCATATAAATTTATTTATGAACGGATTTAAATTCGAGTTTCTCGTATTTATAAGTTTATCTAATTTAATATTAGTACCATTTTCTGCACGTTTAATCAACTTTTTTAGAAGCGAAAATCGTGTCCTAAAAAAAATAAACTCTAAAAACATGAAAGAAGTTAAGCTTGAAGAAATGCTATATTACTTACCAGCTTTAACTACTTTAACGTTAAATATCGAATCGTCAGTAACGACTCTACCCGGTAATCCGACCCGCATGTTCCAAACACCCTCATGTTTTGGCAATACTCTATCTATAAAAAGTCGACATTTTCCAAAACTATCATAATAAGCGAAATTATCCGGGCCTGTAATTCTGCAGTAAATTGCATCTTCCGCTCCAAGCGTTTTAGCAACTGGCTTATCTTTAGTCCATATGAAATTGGAAGACTGCTCTGATGGAATAGCTAAAAAAAGTATTTTGAGATAATATCAATAAATGAATAAACAAAACAAAAAAAATACGTGGAGAAGAGAATACAATAAATAGTAAATAATGAATCAGATTTAATAGATTGTTAATTTGGTAGTGTTTTTTGTTATCATTTATTCATACTTATAATGTAGATTTGGATTTCCAATTTAATTACAAAATTATGTATATATCTATTTATTTTATTATACTTTAGTAATACTTACCTTTTATGGCACTTGAAAAAGCACAAATCACAAAATATGTAAAAAATAACTTCATTGTACCTAAATGTGTATAAAGGAATTTCAAAATATACTGAAAGCCGACCTATCACTCCGTTATCTTTGTTTATCTTACAAATTAACAGTATCGAAATTATCGACCTTAATATCGTTCTGCAAAAATTATTGTGTTCATATTCTTTTTTATCTAATAAAGATAAAAAAAATATCGAGGCTGGTCGTGGCGCAGGAGCACAAGCGTGTAAAGGCGACAGGTAGTGACTTCGATTCCCACTCGAGGAAATTGAATATTTAATATTTTTATTTCTTCGCGTCAAGGCTAAGTGCGGCGTTAAGTTCCGCCACTCAACACGCAATTCCTCCAGAATTCAGCGGCAAATGGGGAACGGACCATCTTAACACTAGGTTCCCTCTGTCTACCCTACCGTGTGCGGAATAGAGCGTGCCGTTATTTTTTTATATATTATTTTTAATGAAAATCAGACGCAAGATGTCTTAAACTTAAACTTTATTATACAATTGTCTATTGTGTACTAGTGTGTTAAAGTAAAGAAATAAATAAATAAATAACAAATATCTTTATTAAAGTTTGAACAAATACCATACCAACGATATAGATGAAATAAATATAACACAAACATATATTTTTCGTCATTAATATTAAAAGTACATACATTTTTATACAATTGTTTAAGTACAGTGCCGCAATATGGATGAATTGACTATAAGTACCACGCAACCAGAAGTTGCAACCAGAAACCAACCTGGGTTAAAATTGGAACAATATCACCATTTTTGTCAAAATCGTCTTGCGCATGGGCGTATCTAAAAATATTTTCTAGAGTGGGGGGCTGGAATTTGCACAGAAATATTCGTGTAAATTTCTGGGATGGGCCAGGCTAATTAAGGTTGGGCTCGGCCGATCCCCTCTTCCCACGCGCATGGTCGAGAGCGAAATAGTATTTTTATTTAAAAAATAAATTATGTATAATTTAGCTTTTATTATATTAAATGCTGTATTTAATTTTTAAGCAGCCATAGCGGTATTCTTCTCAGAATTTTGTTGAATATTCTTTCTCATGAAGCTGTGTCTAATGGCGTTCGCTCTGTCGTAGGTCCATTGCCTGTTATTTTTAGTGCTTAGAAGAGCTGATATTGAGAGTAGAGTAAGACCCATTATCATAAATACTATCCACGTGGTTGGCATACGGTAATCTGAAAAAAGATTATTTTCGTAAAATATTTTATTTATTTCTATTATTATCTAGAAGCTCATTACTTATAAACAATAAAACATATTATGAATATTTATTTCAAAAGTATCTGTCATTTATTTTATATTTTTAAAAGGTTTAAATAAATTAAAAATATATATTATTAATTTAGTTTTGTATCATAGATATTTTTATTGAATTTAATATTATATTGAACTCGATCCTATCGCATTGAGACCATGTCTGAGTGCAACCGTTTGGGCTGTTGGTTCTATTCGCATTTGGTGGAAATAATTATCTTTGATTTCCCAACATTGACCAAAGAAACAAAACACGGCGTTGAATTCCCCTTAAACAAGGAATGTCTTGAATTTGAGAGGAAAGCGAAGAAGGGACGTACCGGAACGAAGGTCTCAAGAATAGGTTTTGTCTGTCCTCCCCACTGTACTATGCTACATTTATTTACTCCTCCTCCACACATGACAGTATTATTTTCAGATTATTGGAGTTTATAACATTGGTTATAGCAATTAGATATTACAATATACTTACACACAACAACAGGCGGTAGTCGAGGACCCTCAAACAAAACTGGAGTGACTCTAGATATTTCTTCATCTTGTCCTCGGATCTTGGCTACTACTGTCCACGGATGATATTCAAGAACAGTAGGATTATTGATGGCTATACCACATTTGCCTTGCGATATTTGGGAGAGATTTATGTAATTATTTGGAATATTTTCTGTTGTGAAACCTGAAAAGATATATGATTTTTTTTAAAAAAATGTAGTTTCACTTAAGTACTGGTCTTTTTAGTCAGGCATTTTTAGTCCGCCATTTTAGAAAGCCAGATCTGATCAGGTACAATCACTAGGATGCTGAAGTATATCTTCTAAGAAAATGATATCTTTTTATATTAATGTTGTGGAAGAAATATCTCATAAATAAATTTACCTAAGCCGTCGATACGAACAAATCTACAGTAGTCCAGTTGTCTGTTGTCATACACTTGAGCTTCTACAATAAGTTGTGAGCGCTCCATGCGCTGCTCAGCTACCATTTGATCTGAAAATATTCAAATTAAAATGTAAGAAAGCAGCAAATACAGAAGTTTTCTATAATTAACCAAACTGTAAAGGTTTATTCTTCTTAAGCTTGTTGTGAAAAAAAAGGAATTTACTTTTTAATTTCTATTCTGTCGTTCGTCAAAAACCTATTAAAATTCAGATTTTCTACTACAATACATCTTAAATAAATAAATGCTATGGAAAANGGTCTTTTTAGTCAGGCATTTTTAGTCCGCCATTTTAGAAAGCCAGATCTGATCAGGTACAATCACTAGGATGCTGAAGTATATCTTCTAAGAAAATGATATCTTTTTATATTAATGTTGTGGAAGAAATATCTCATAAATAAATTTACCTAAGCCGTCGATACGAACAAATCTACAGTAGTCCAGTTGTCTGTTGTCATACACTTGAGCTTCTACAATAAGTTGTGAGCGTTCCATGCGCTGCTCAGCTACCATTGGATCTGAAAATATTCAAAGTAAAATGTAAGAAAGCAGCAAATACAGAAGTATTCTATAATGAACCAAACTGTAAAGGTTTATTCTTCTTAAGCTTGTTGTAAAGAAAAAGAATTAAATTTATAATTTCCATTCTGTCGTTCGTAAACAACCAATTAAAATCAGATTTTCTACTACAATTTTAAATAAATAAATGCTATGGAAAATAATATGAAATAAGTTATACTTATGATTTATATTTTCAATCTTCATATATTGTTATATACATACACACAAAACAATTCTTACCAACAATAGTGACGTTAAACGATGAACGTTGTTCAGGTTCCTTCTGATCTACGAAGCCAACGTGGCAGCTCCACAGGCCGGAGTCAGCGGTTGCGAGACTGGGGAACCTGATGCCGCACTCGCCAGCATCCAAGCCAGAGCCAAGATAAGTTGCTTGGTCGTGGGAGTTACCTGAAAATTTAGGTATATTTTCAGCTTTATACTACAAAAATTAGAAATCTCAAAATTGGCAAAGTCGGACTTTGAGGCCACTGAGGGTTCCGTGCCAATTTCCAGATTGTGGATGTTTAATTTGGAAGTTAACAAATGTAAGTTTGCGGGCACATCATTTTGTACGAAATGAAGTAAAAATATAAGTTTGTAATATTTTATTTCTATGAAAGATTTATAAAATTCCACTTTTTTCCATTTTGATATCGTTAGTTCTTACGGTTCTCGGGATGTAGTTTTGAATTGGTGGCGAATTTGTAACAAAAGCGATGCATAAATGTTCGTATCTTTGGGGTAGGGAACTCTAATAATAAAAAATATAAACAACTTACCTGGTCCAACGTTAAATACGGTGCCGTTTCGCGCCCTAAAGTAACAGTAGCTGATTGGCGACTGCACGGAACAAGACATAGAGACACTGTCACCAGCGAGACTGGAGATAACATCTCTAGATGCACTTAGGGTAGGTTCTGAAATTACAGAAAAAAGAATGCTTGAAAAATATATATCATTACTATATTGTAATATCATAAACTTGTATATAACCTATATAGGATATATAGCTTACACCATACTTTGCCTAACCAAATCAGGGATTTTTTTCAGCTTCACGCTGCATCTCACTCATAGCACGAGGCAGAGGGAACCTAGTGTAAAAAAACATTTTTTAAAATTACTCTGAGTTAAAGCGCTTTTGAGTCATACAATTTCCATTTCTGTCACATATCAACAGATAATATATTACATGTACACACAAAAATACTTAATTCATATTAATGAAACTTGTATCAACTTTAAATAAAACTATAAGTAGCTAGTTTTTGTATTGTTCTAAACAATGAATTGTCAATAATTCTGTATTCTCCTCCTTTTCACCTGTCACAACAGCTGCAGCTACTTCAGGATCTCTCATAGCCCAGGGACATACAACTTTAAGGAAACCATAGAAGACATTATCTTCAGATTCCATAGCACAGCGCCAAAGCCCCAAGTCTTCCTCTAGAGGGTCAGTAATCAGAAGGCCGCAGTCGTGAGCGTGAACGTCAGATTGGTAACTGAAAATAAATTATTTGCAATTTAATTTTCTATATTAATATTGTAATCGCTAAAATAAACTTTTTTGGTAATAAACATCTAAACCCCAAAGACAATATAGAAGCAGAATTCATATCAATCAACTGTTTTCTTCCCATGTGCCTAATCGTGCAACTATAAACGTGACAGATTTTACAATCAATGGGAATCGAACCCACATTCGACTCCCATTAGAAGAAATAAATTATTTCTCTCAGATTTCCTCTGCCTCCTGTTAGATAGGTAAAAACAAGCCAAATGCGTCACATGAAAAGAAAGATTCGCAGGAAGTTTATATTAAGAAAATATGTAGAACACCGTAATTATGTAAATAATAAACCTATCCTTGTGGCTGTTATCTAATTAGTAAATACAAATATTAGGTTACTACAGGTTACGTACCCACCTCATGTGATATATGCATAGAGTCATACATATTTAGTTTGTATGCTTTCTCTTATCACGATTAGTCAGTTCTCAGCTATTTTTAGAACTGCCAGAGACAGCTGTTAAAGGTTTTTAGATAAATGACGTATTAAAAACATCAAATAAATAAGTTATTTTTAAGTATTTTATTAAATGCTTATCTTATTAAATATTTGTATGCATTTATTTTCTATTGTCCCGCCACTACGACGTAAATATAGAGTCAAACATTATAAATAGACTATTAAAGTATTTTTTTTTGAGGCCATTCGTGGCGCAAGGGCGTGCAACAGTTTACGCGATAGGTTGTGGGTTTGATGTCTATTTGAGGAAATGAAATATGTAATATTTTCATTTCGTCGTTGAGTTCTGCCAATGAATACGCAGTGCCTGCAGAATTTCGAGGAAAATGGGAAACGGAAGTCTTAATTGGAACGGAGCGTTTTAACAATAGGTTCCTAGGTCCCTTTGCCTATCCTCTGTGCAGGATACAGCGTGAGGCTAAAAATAATAATAAAAAAAGGAATTTACAAAAACAAAAATCTTTCTTTTTTAAATATATAACTTTACATTTTATCTACAGAATTAAAAAAAATGAATTAGTCAATTCGCTATAAAACAATTTAGGAATTGAAAGCTAGAAATATACAAATGTAAAAAAAAATACAGTAAACTATGTTTTACTTATTTATGTGCAACAATAGAAAAGTAATCCTAGCATGAATATCATGAATAATTCATTATATGATGACAAAGAAAACCTTATGTCAATGATTTTAATCTTTTTAATACTTTTTATACCTACAACTTATTTTTGTAATTTTGAATCACATTGTTTACAAATAAATAAGGTAATTTCACCACGCGTCTTTGTAGAAACTATATTTTGTCAAGATTTTAATGTATTTTTGTTGATTAAATACAGCTATAGTACTATTATAATATTAATAAGATAAAACAATTTCTTCTTACCCAACTGAAGCGCCATGGTAGGAGAATCTGTCTTCACCAACTCCCTCATTGGCCATTAAAATACGACCAGATGGGTGACGGAATTTGCATGAACTAATAACTTGTGGACTAGACACTGAACAAGTCAATGAAACTGTAGGCTTATTAGCTTCAACCTTTGTACTAACTACTGGTTTTGCATCTGGAATAAAAAATAATGACGATAAATATTATTAAGTAAATATTATTTAGCAAAATTAAAGACATCCATGATAAAAATAAGGCCAGTTAATGTGAGAGATTCTCCACTCGAGAAAATAAAACATTTATTTAAATTTAAATTATATTTAGCTATTTTTTTTTTAATATTTAGCGCGGCGTTGAGTCCCGCCACTCAACACGTAATTCCTCCAGAATATGGCGGAAAACAGAGTGTAGCTGATTTTTTTATAAATATTTAATTAAATGACGAAACTTAATCAATGAAATTTCTTACCAGCTTCTACCAACGTGACTTTGAATGAAGAATTTACAGTTAGAACTCGACCCGGTAAGCCGACACTCATGCTCCAGACTCCCTCATGTTTTGATAACGCCCGGTCTATAAAAATTTGACACCTGCCAAATCCATCATAGNCTACAGAATTAAAAAAGAATGCATTACTCAATACGCTATAAAACAATTTAGGAATTGAAAGCAAGAAATATACAAATGTAAAAAAAATACAATAAACTATGTTTTACTTATTTATGTGCAACAATAGAAAAGTAATCCTAGTATGAATATCATGAATAATTCATTATATGACGACAAAGATAACCTAATGTCAACGATTTTAATCTTTTTAGTACTTTTTATAACTACAACTTATTTTTGTAATTTTGAATCACATTGTTTACAGTCTTTATATACGTAATTTCACCACGCGTCTTTGTAGAAACTATATTCTGTCAAGATTTTTATGTATTTTTGTTGATTAAATTTAATATGATAAAATTATTTCTTCTTACCCAACTGAAGCGCCATGGTAGGAGAATCTGTCTTCACCAACTCCCTCATTGGCCATTAAAATACGACCAGATGGATGACGGAATTTGCATGAACTAATAACTTGTGGACTAGACACTGAACAAGTCAATGAAACTGTTGGTTTATTAGCTTCAACCTTTGTACTAACTATTGGTTTTGCATCTGGAATAAAAAATTATGATAAATATTATTAAGTAAATATTATTTAGCAAAATTAAAGACATCCATGATAAAGATGAGGCCAGTTAATGTGAGAGATTCCCCACTCGAGAAAATGAAACATTTATTTAAATTTAAATTTATATTTAGCGCGGCGTTGAGTCCCGCCACTCAACACGTAATTCCTCCAGAATTTGGCGGAAAACAGAATGTAGCTGATTTTTTTAAAAAATATTTAATTAAATGACGAAACTTAATCAATGAAATTTCTTACCAGCTTCTACCAACGTGACTTTGAATGAAGAATTTACAGTTAGAACTCGACCCGGTAAGCCGACACTCATGCTCCAGACTCCCTCATGTTTTGATAACGCCCGGTCTATAAAAATTTGACACCTGCCAAATCCATCATAGTAAACTACACCATCGGGCCCAACAGCTCTACAGTAAACGGCATCTTCTGCACCGATAACTTCAGCTACAGGCCTGTCTCGAATCCAGGTCACATTTGACGATTCATCAGATCTGGCAGCTTCGGAAAAAAAACATTAAGAGAAGTAAGACTTATGAAAAAACTTACTAATAATAACGTATATCTGTTAAATAAGACGTTTTCAAAAGAATTGCATACTCGAAAATATTACACTACTACATAAAACACTACTTTTAGATGGAAATTACTAAGAAACAATTAATTAATTTAATCAAAGAAATAAATCACTTTCTGCCTATCTCGAGAAGTGAATATAAAGAACCAAATTATCAGAAAGAAGAGAAAGCAAAATAAAGAATAATAATAATTTGTTAGTGAATTAAATTACTTTTAACTTTTATACCTACATTTTTACTAATTGCATTTCAAATATTTACCAGTAACAGTCACTAGGATTGGGGCTCTGTACATAATTCCATTTCCATACTCAATAGTCCAATTACCACCATCATTTCCTTGAATACTTCTCACAATGAAACCACACCTCTCTACATATCGTTCATCTTTTTCATATTCATTACCATTAGGAGACAAGAGTCGACAGGAATCAAATGCAACTATAGCATCTTTTAAATGTACATATAAATCATTGCCTTCCTCTACAGTCACTTCGCTGGCTGAAGCATTCACAGTTACTGTAACATAAGAGAGCACCCTATATAAAACTTATCAAAAGGCAATAAATTTATAATAATAAATTGACATTTAATAATGCGTTTATCATTTAAGCAGATGTTATCACTAGACGTGACTAGATACGCGTACGCACAAGTCATTAGGCTTAAAATATTCACAATCTGGTTCTGGTAATACCTTCGACGTGGATTGAAAACTTCAATCTCATTTGATGTTTTTCTGAAAAATTATGTCCATCAGATACTAAAGTCCAATTTCCTATGTCTTCATCAGATTGGACGGTAATTGCTATAGAACAGATCTCGGAGCTTTCTATTATTTCAATATTTGATATATTTAGTTTATCCAATTCTATTTGTTCTCCAGAAGGTTTTACTATACTACAATTTTCGTTTTTATAAAATACATTATCTCCAATTGTAAGTACATGTCTATTTCCAACATAAGAATTGAAATGTTGTTCGTCTTTGTACGATATTCTTACTTCTTGAGGTGTGGCTTCAGTAGAAACTCCTGAAATTAAAGTAAATCCATATTTATTCGAATTTATCCCTATAACATGCATTTATTATGGGCTAAGTTAAAAACTAAACAACTAAATGACACAATACGATTTTTAATCGTACATTTTTTATCTGTCTACGAAAAAAATATGGAATAAAACCTTGTATACGCAATAAAAGTTATTAATTGTCAGCTTCTTATATATTATTATTTTTTCTATTTTATTCCAACTACAGGCGCTATTATTAATTACGATAAGCTCATTTATATCTAAGAACCATGACATTCCTCACTTCACTTCTATTATAATCTGTATAATTTAATTCCATTAAATAATTTTACTATATTAAATTACTATAATATATATATATATATTATTTATTACTATCATATATCCATACAAATATATTTCAACATTGTTAAAGGTACTACAAAAAACCACGAAGGTTGTTCTCGAGTACCATAACTCGTCTAAATTATAGGTTTAAATAATATTTATATATTAATTATAGTTATATCTACATCTATAGATGTCATTCTTTTATTCTCGTACATAGCAGAATACTCAATTTTAACAATCAATAAAATAATAGCTCCAAGCTAATCCTACTAATATTATAAACGTGTAAATTTGTAAGGATAGATGTTTGTTCCACTTTCACGCAAAAACTACTAAACAGATTTAGATAAAACTTTACAGTAATATAGCTTATATATCAGATTAACATACAGTCTACAGTTTATGTAAAGAATTTGTATAATTTGGCTATAATATAATACAAAATTTCAGCGAGCACATCCACGTGTGAGTCGCTATTAGTTTTATAGTTTAACGAATTTGAATTTAACTCGTTTCATTTTAAATTAAATCAATAAATATACAATTGAAATTTCTTTTTTTATTCTTAAAATTATTTGAAAAAATATTGTTTCTAAATCTAACCTTGTGGAGGATTTACCGTAAGGCTATATGACTGCGATCGAACAGTTCCTGATTCGTACTCCGCTGTCATCGTCCACAATCCTGTATCGCTTTCCTCGATACTCGTTACGTTAGCCCTACATTGGATATCATCTGTATCTGGCACTTTTATGAATTTCTCATCAGAATTGTCAACGGGCTTGAATTCGACTCTCCGACCTCCTGGTCCCTCCAAGTAACATTTCGTTACGACATTTGGAAACGTAAATATCGCGGCTTGTAATATATCTCCTACGTCTAAAGTGACTAGTGTAGGCAAGGTCTGTCCGTATGCAACACCTGAAAACGTAAGTTATAGTTACTTAGATTATAAATATAATCCAAAGTTGAAAAAAAATGTTATTTAAATCAACTTCACGCTGTATCCCGCACACAGCAGGGTAGGCAGAGGGAACCTAGTGTTTAGACACTCCGTTCCCCACTTTCTGCCGAATTCTGGAGGCATGCGTGTTGAGTGGCAGAACTCAACGCCGCGCTTTGCTTCGACACCAGAGCTAAGAAAATGGAAATATAAACGTAAATAAATATTTCACTTCCTCGAGTGGGGATCGAACCCGAACACCCAAATTGTTTGTTTTAAACATTTTATTTAAAACATATTGTAACTGAACTACGATAAAGTAATATCACCTATTAACATTTATTTATTACAGTATAAATATTAAACGTATTTAATAACGCAGTAACGACCAAGAACAATTTATTGACACATTTTTGCAATAATTTCTAGTTATTGTTTAGGAATGTGTCTTTCGCAATGCATTCCTTTGTGTTGCCATTAATAAACATCCTATCTTGTAAATGGGACTGTAAACACTACTGGATGTGGGTTCGATCCCCACTCGAGTAAATGAAATATTTATTTAAATTTTTATTTCCATTCTATCGCTCTTCGTTGAATTTCGCCACTCAACACACAATATCTCCAGAATTCAATGGTAAATGGGGAACCCTTCTGCCTACCCTGCTGTGTGCGGGATACATCGTATCATTAATAATTTGCGGCTTAAAATCGAAGGTAAGTCACCTCGTCCCCCCTTCCTCCATATAGAACAAACATTTAATAAATATAACCATTAAGCCAGGCGGGAATCGAAGCCACAATCATCACCATTATATAAATCAATCAATTATCAAATGCGTCAACATGACGTCAAAGATAAATGTATAATAGAGTTTTCATCGCATTGTTTCATACTTAGTAAGAAGTTATAGTTAATTATTAGAAATATCGTGGCGCCGTGCTTGACTTGAGACAACCATAATAATGGGGGTTCGATTACCACTCATTGCAATTATTATACTCGTATTTAAATAACTTTTCATATGCCTCGATCTGAATCAAAGAGTGGCGTTGGGTTCCGCCGTACATCTCTATAAAGGACAAAACGTGGCGAATATACGGTTACAGGCTTTGTTTTTTTATCTATATATATAAAATCGAAAGTTCACTCACTCACTCATCACGAAATCTCAGAAACTACAAGTGCTAGGAATCTCAAATTTTGCAAAGGAGTTACTTATAGGACGTAGGTGCTCATGGAGACAGAAATTAATAATAATGTAGTTCATGCAGGCGAAGCCGCGGACAGGCCGCTAGTATCTCATATAAGCCTTTAAAAAACATGCATGTTGCAATGAGTCAGTTAATTCTTAAAAATAATAGGTTTTCAAGGTAGCGCGGAAATGTAAAGTATTGATGCAGAATATTTTTATTAGGTAGATATCTCTGTGACATCTTAGATGTCCTGGTAAGATATCTTGATCTTTTAAGTGGTTTTATCTCATACTATTTTGGATTTTCATATTTTTATAGATGCATCATACGAAAGGCAAAAGTTATAAGAAAAACAAATCGGAATAAAAATCCTAAGGAAAAAGAGCAAAATTCGTTTAGTATAGTTACTTAAAATATACTTTAGTGATATTTTTTCTTTAGTGATAATTAAGTAAACTAGAATTAGGTATACTTCTTTTTCCTTATAATATGTAATAAAATATATCTTCATTTTGACTGCAAATGTAAAAGATACATAATTATCCACTAGCACGGATTCAAGGGCACAGAGCAGCAACGATAATTATTCGACACACGAACTTGTTTCGCCGGTGGAAAGAGAAAAGGCTTTTACTAACCCAAAAAGAAAACAATATTGCAACAGATTATAACTCGAAAGCTAAAACCTTAACCTTAAGACGAATGTAAACAACGAACAAGCCATAAAGATATAGATATAGAGAAAATTTAAGAGCATTTTCTTATTAATAAACAAACACATTTTCGTAGTAAATCTTCTGTTAATATTATTATTTAAGAAAAACATTATATTAGGCTTTCTATAGCAAAACACTGTCACTAACACTATTTTAATAAAAAAAAACACACACACCTGTAAACAAAATGGCGTACGCGATGAAGCAGAGCGACCGCATGTTGCCGCTACACACACACAACTGCGCACGCGCAACTCACTGGGAAAATGACCTCGCGCACACAAACTATAAACCCTTATATCCTTGTAATTAATCAATACTGATCTGTTATATCAAATCCAAGTTATCTTATCGCTAATTCATCTATGTTTCGTTATATATTTACGAAAAGCTTCGCTGCTATGGCAATGTTACAGTGAAACTATTAATATTTGGTTAGTTATAAGAACGGTGTGACTGTAAAGCAACGGTTGTGAGTTCGATGCACATTTAGGGCAATTAATTATTATTTTATAATATTTTCATTTCCTCGCTCTAGCGCCAAGGCAAAAGCCGGGCGTAGAATTCCGCTAACCAACACGCAATGCCTAGATAAATTCGCCGGACTGTCTTAACACTAGGTTTCTTCAACCAACCCTGCTATATGCGGGATAGCGTGCGTGAAACTGATTTATTTATTTTATAAACACGGTTACCGCAGTAGGATTTTATATGGCTTCGTAAAGGCAACGCTTGATAACGTTCTCGTAATGCAAGCAAATATATTATCTTTAGATAAAGTACATTTATCCTTGTTGGTAAAATGACATTTTACATCTCTTATTAAATAATGTTATTGTTTTTAATTGAAATTCGATTATAATAAGTTTACAGAGACTTTTGATGAATAAAACTAGAAGTATTTATAGAATGTTAGTCATTGAAAAATAAATAATAGCAGTTTTGGTCTTTATGTTCGTTTTTATTTAATATTATATGCAAATTAAATAGAAAAATGTGAACAAAGAAAATTTACTCCATTTTTTATTCAAATATTGATAGCATGGAGATGCAGAATAATATAAAACATTCTTTTAACTGCAAGAGTAGAAATTTGAGGCCAGTCGTGGCGCGGAGGCACAAGCGTGAGACTATAAACGCGACAGGTTGTGGGTTCGATTTCCACTGAAAAAAATAAAATATTTAATATTTTCATTCCTTCGCTCACTTCTTCTACTCAAGACGCCTCCAGAATTCGACGGTAAGTGGGGATCGGAGTGTTTTAGCACTAGGCTCTCTTTTTCTTNAATTATTATTTTATAATATTTTCATTTCCTCGCTCTAGCGCCAAGGCAAAAGCCGGGCGTAGAATTCCGCTAACCAACACGCAATGCCTAGATAAATTCGCCGGACTGTCTTAACACTAGGTTTCTTCAACCAACCCTGCTATATGCGGGATAGCGTGCGTGAAACTGATTTATTTATTTTATAAACACGGTTACCGCAGTAGGATTTTATATGGCTTCGTAAAGGCAACGCTTGATAACGTTCTCGTAATGCAAGCAAATATATTATCTTTCAGATAAACTAGATTTATCCTTGTTTGTAAAATGACATTTTACATCTCTTATTAAATAATGTTATTGTTTTTAATTGAAATTAGATTATAATAAGTTTACAGAGATTTTTTATAAACAAAACTAAAAGTATTTATAGAATGTTAGTCATTGAAAAATAAACAATAGCAGTTTTGGTCTGTCTGTTCGTTTTTATTCAATTATTAAATGCAAATTTAATAAGAAAAATGTGAGCAAAGAAAATGAACCCCATTTTTTTATTCAAATATTAATTACCATGGAGATGCAGATTAATATAAGAGATTTTTTTAACTGCAAGAGTAGAAATTTGAGGCCAGTCGTGGCGCGGAGGCACAAACATGAGACTATAAACGCGACAGGTTGTGGGTTCGATTTCCACTGAAAAAAATAAAATATTTAATATTTTCATTCCTTCGCTCACTTCTTCTACTCAAGACGCCTCCAGAATTCGACGGTAAGTGGGGATCGGAGTGTTTTAGCACTAGGCTCTCTTTTTCTTAAAAAAAAAAGAAAATATTTAATTATGTCAGTAATATATTACATATACGGTAAACTTTGAAATAGACATAACATAGAAAAGATAAGCTACAGTTAAATAACATAAATATCGTGACAGACCGTTTCTATTTATTGTTTGATCACGTTTTGTCTTATACGATTACCTACTAAATATAGTATAATTATTAACTTGTTTTATTAATAAAATAATAAAAGCAGTAACATTTATTATATTTAACTGCAAGGTGCAGCAAGGCGTGGGCGACGTGGGCTCTTGCATATCAATCTTCTGTAATATGTGTATATAGGTACCTACTGGTTTTAAATCTAAGGTAATCCTGTAAAAATATCAAATAACACATTAAAATTGCTTTAAATAATCTAAATGACTCTGGGCATATTTGATGATTTTATTTTATGTTTATAATATGTACAATTAGAAAGTTTATTGTACTTATTAACAAAAAAAATGCTATGAACATTGTTAAAATAATAATTATAACTTAAAATAGCTAACAATTATTTTAATATATTAGAAAATATTTTTTGATTTTTCATACAGTCAAATGTGATGATTAAAAAAGGTCTTAAAAAGTAACTTTTCCTTAGAAACCGCCCGAGAGACGCAGGAATTTTATTATTATTATTTTATACGTTTTCTAAATGTAAAAACAAAAAAATATTTATATTAAAAATTTTTTTAAAAATCTTATAAACTTGTCATAATAAGTTATACCCTAATTTATTCTTGCTCTGCAACATATGCTAGCTCTTATCTATTTACACAACGTTCGTGTAAAACAATTTCTAATCACACATTATATACAAGATTACGTTTCAATTGCTTAGTGCTATTTTACAAAGAAGCCAGTAATTTTAAGAAACCAAAATTAACTTTTCTTGCTTAGTAATAAAAAGAATATTATTTTATTTTTGTAACAGCTTTTATATTATTTCGTCAATTTAAACAAATATTTTTAATTTTATATACAACGTTTCCTTTAGTTTACAGCGTAGAAAAAAAATGTAATCTTCTAGTAAAGCCAATTAACTTAACTATAACTAATAAGTATTAACTTATTTAGAATCATGTTTAGGAATAACCAGTGAAAGTCTAATTTTATTTTTGTAATTATAATTTATTATATATAGAATTTTTAAAGCGTTATTCCAGGAAAGAAAAATACTTTATAGAAAACATATAATAATTTGAACGTAGCAGGAATTCAACCCGTGTCTCTTGGAAGCCGTCCAAGCGCTCTTACCTATGTACCATACGTTCTCATCAGGCTACGATTTCTTCTTATACGCTTGTTACAACTTATTGTTATCTTTATTCTCATGTTTTATTATTACATATGTACGTAACATATGCAAGAGAAACCTTAAAAATTGATAAAATATTTTTTACGTAATTCTATAGGACTTTGATTGTTCTAATTATGTTTCGATAGGATTATGTATACAAGACCTCCCAGACCCAAGCTGGGGACTGTAGGGTGACCAATAAAAAGTTTTTTCTAAATCTTATACTTAGATTGCATCTTATAAAGTATGTATAAAAATATTATTCTATTCGCTACTGTCTATATTTTTTTTACACGTGTATACCAAAATATAAAGGGTTCCTTGTTCTAATTTTTATATGAAATATTTTATTGTATGACTTCAAAGAAAATTTCACGTTATTACTTCTAAGCTATTATTCATAATTGAATATATTTACAGCATAGATTTAAGTACATCCATTATCTCGAACATTTTCTATACATATTGTGGGTAAAATTTCAGGTTATGACCACAGTTTAGAATTAGATAACCAAGATGGCGACTGAACTTAATTTAAAAAGACTTTCAACTAATAACAGCATTTGTATTATATCAAAGAATTCGAATTTAAATCTTAATAAAACCAAACTATAAACTTTATTAATATTAATAACTTAATCTACAGCGACAAAAAGCGATTACCTTGTAACCTAAATTAAGTCAATAGAAAAGAACGTAAATTTGTTGACATCACAAACAAACGTCACCCTAGTGGTATTTCAGTCGAGTGAGCGTAGTACGCGGTGTCCGTTCACGTAGAACAGTATTTGCCCCAGAGGCCCATGTGCTCGGTGTGTTTGCACGCCTCATTATAGCTAGGGATGGTATTGTTTTAAATAATTAAACTTTTTATTATCAGCTTCACGCTGTATCCCGCACCCAGCAAGGTAGGCAGAGGGAACGGAAGGTTCCCTACTTTCAGCCGTAATCTAGAGGCATTGCGTGTTAAGTGGCGGTGTCTCAAAGCGCTTTGCCTCGATACAAGAGCGAAGAAATAGAAATATAAACATAAATAAATATTTCACTTCCTTCGAGTGGGAATCGAACCCACAACCGTCGCGTTACAGTCACACCCTTGTGCCGCTGCGCCACGACGACCTCTATAATAACGTTATTTTTATATATTTTTTTTCTTTAAGCAGATGACATAGAAATTTCTCTAAACATGCCATTTCGTTCTGTACTTTGCGCTTGTTTTAGACACAATGGTTCGATACCACTTTTTTCCATTTAGTTACACTAAGGCCCCTTATAGGCTCTCAACTCTGAGATCAATCTTGAAAGCGATCTTGAGATGCCGTTATAATCTATAAATGAAGACAGTACCTCAAGATCGTCCTTTAGAATATTAGAAATATGAAAATATTTTAAGGTTTAGGAGTTTTTCTCTATATATGTTCCATAGCAAGCAGTAGGGAGATACTATCATCTACAATGAGACACATCCCTATTGCCTGCTATAATTTTAATATTTATAATATTATAAAATAAATATTTGTCGACGGTCGCATATATTTGTACATATTTTACGTAACTTGGTCATGGCCTTTTTATTTTCTTATGTATTATTGTAATATTCATTATATTTTATTATTGAACATAATATAAAGAAAAAAATATACTGTATATTAATGATAATTTGAGTAGCTTGCGTTTTATAAAATAATATTTTATTTTAGATTTGAACATTGTTATCAAATATCGTATCCTTCTTACCATTAAATATTTGTTTATAACTTCACGCTTTATCTCGCATAGAGTTAAGACACTCTATTCCCCAGTTTCTAAACAAATTCCAGGACATTGATTTTTTTTTTCAAAAAACATTAAATAAAAAAGCTTAATTTCATTTTGTCATCAACCCTGTCCAAAGTCCGCAACGCGTGATTTCCACAGAGCGCTAACACGCCGCCTAATTTTAGCGAAGTCACGCCATTTTAAGGTTAGGTCAGTTGGGTGTTGGGTGTTGGGTGTGAACTCGTTATAATTGAATGGATAATGATGTTTAATCAAGCATCGTATACCTTTTAACAAATTTCTAAAAAATATCTTTTGTAAAAGGTTAAATATGAGTATATATGGATTACTTAACTGGGTCTATATAATAATTAGGTCACAGTGTTTCTAGGAAATTAAACTATACGTGTGGAACGGAGAGTTTTAACAATAGGGTCCCTCTGCTTACTCTGCAATATGCGGAACAGCGTAAAGCTGAAAACGAACTGATCTTGACTGTTTACATATATTAATTTTATATTTATAAGTTACAACCATCTAACAAGCTATCTTTGGATCCCCAAAAAGTGGAGAATGGCGTCTTATTAAGATACGTCATCTTCGTCTCATCAGATATTTCGTAAATTTTGACTTTAAGATTTTTAGACAAGTTATTTAAAATAAATATTTAATAAACATATTGTTTTACATTATTTAGAATTCAAAAATTGTGCCGTCTACTATAGAGTAGTACCTACAGTCATAAAGAGAATCTTTTGAAAATTATGGTGATTTCGTTTTAGAGCTGATAATTTCATGAATTTTAAAAATAAATGGAAATATAAAAATGTCAACTAGTTTCTATTTATTACTACTCTTGTTATAAATTATAAATAAGAAATAAAAATGTTTTCGAGTCATTTTAAATTAATTTTATTTTAAATATATTTTTTTATTAGCTCTACCTGTATATTAAAATATTTATAGGTATTTATATCGGAATCTGAAATTTATACCTAACTCTTATCATTTGATAATTAAATGGAATGCATACATTATTATAATCAAGTGCCATATAAAAATAAAACTAAATTGTATTATGCGATAAAAAAATCAACGTCACTTAGTGTTAAAACACTCCGTTACCCACTTTCCACCGAATTTTTCAAGATATAACGTATTGAGTGGCAGAACTCTACGTCTCGCTTTTACCTTAATACCAGAGTAATACAAATATGCCTAATACTTTAGCTTGATTAAAGAACGAACCTACAACTATCGCGTTAGTCACACCCTCGTGCCCCTATACCACTACGGCCTTTCTATACGATTAGATTATAACAAACCGTATTAAAACCTTAACTAAAGTGATTTACCGTTTCATTTCGCGTCTAGAACCAATCACAATCACATCACAGACAACTAAAAGTATGAACTTTTCTTTCTGCTTAAAAGAAATGTATAAACGGCCGTGGCAAATACAATTTGTATGTAGAGCGAAACCAGAGAAGAATAACTTAACTCTACAATACTCTATTATGACCTCTATTAATAGGTTATAAGGGTTAAAATCGTAAACAGGATGTTGTATTCTAAAGACATTTCTCAGTTCAGAAGGGAAGGCGACCGGCGCGGCGACTCTACCATGCTTGTTTCACGTCATCAGTCAGCCACGGTACTGCGTAGAGAGTGTACGTTGTTTTTTTAACTAGTATTATCAGAAAAAAAACTTTAATTAATTACTAATTCACTTAAAAAACAATTATTTATCTTAGTGACTTGAAGCGTGTGCATTTTTTGTGTGTTTGTGTGTGAACCAAAGGGTTCCCAACCTTCCAACAACCAAGTAAGTATTATAGAAGGAACTTTTGGAAATTTTTCGCTTAAGATTTACAAAGTAAATTTGGGGTATCGTATATGATTAATTAGATCCAATTTAATGGTGAACATGTGGCGTCCACTATTCCGTTACTCTTGGCTTTTGAACTTGCGTGACTGCTTGACTGAGATCACCCGTTTCTTTTATTATTTAAAAATAAAAAAAGTCAGCTGCACGCTGTATCCCGCTCACAGTACCCTACTGTCAGAGACAGAGGGAACCTAGTGTTTAGACACTCCGTCGCTTCCGCCACTTTTCGACGAATTCTGGACTCATTGTGTGTCGAGTGGCGGAATTCAACGCCGCGCTCTACCTCTACATGAGAGCGAAGTAATGAAATTATTAAATTTACATAAATATGTCATGAAACAAAACATTTTCTTCCATTTTAGTATGACAAAAGTAAAAATATACCCAGCATATCATCATCAATTAAATCTACCAAGTACCAAGTTGTCGCCATGACTAAGCTGCGGTCGTTTGTGTGTATAATAAATATTTATAAGTGGTGTGTTTGTTTAGATATCACTTGGCCAGTCTGTGGTTGGAAGGCAAAGTTTCTCGTAGACTTGACACTTGAGATAAACTTCCACTGGCAAGAAGAGTTTGTATTTGTATCGTATATACTTATATATCTATATATATAACATCGAAAGGTCACTCACTCATCACGAAATCTCAGAAACTACAAGTGCTAGGAATCTTAAATTTTGCATAGGAGTTACTTATAGGACGTAGGTGCTCGCTAAAACGGGAATTTGCAATATTCGACTTCTAAGGGGTTGTTTTTGGGGTTGAAAGTTTGTACGAAACTTCGTTACTACAAATGCTAGGAGTCTCAAATTTTGCATAGACGTCACTAGGACGTAGTCATGGAGACAGAAATTAATAATAACATAGTTCACGCGGGTGAAACCGCGAGCGGGCCGCTAGTCCTATATCTTATAAAACAAAGTCGCTTTTCGTGTCTGTCTGTTGTTTCTAACTCTTCTTCTTCTAAACCAACCAACGGATTTTGATGCGGTTTTCACCATTAGGTCGAGTATTTTTCATAGAAGGTTTATATATAGTTTATTANTCTTTTAATTAAGCTGAATAGGTAGAGCGAGCTTAGTGTTAAAACACTCCGTTTTTTAACTACAGTAAAGTTCCAGCGTTTTGTGTAGTGGAACATACTTACATGATGTTTTGTCAGACCACATTAGGGAAACGGAAATGTTTTCCTATTAACTTTAATATAAAGATATGGTTAATGCATGCACCTCTCATACTATATTATAAGGAAAACAAAGATAAACTAGTAGAAATATACTTTACTCCTCACATTCCATTAAAAAATTAAATTAAATCAGCTTCACGCTGTATCCCGCACACCGCAGGCTGAAGTAACCTAGTGTTAAGAAACTCCGTTCCCCACTTTCCTACGAATTTTGGAGGTATTGCGTGTTGATTGGCGGAACATAACGCCGCGCTTTTGCCTGTACACCAGAGCGAAGAAATAGAAATATCAATTGAAATAAATATTTCATTTTCTCGTACTTAGTTTAATATAAGAAACACTATTTAATATTCAACTAAAATTAGAATATGTAATTGTTATTAAAATAACGTTAATTCGCGTTTCGTGTGTGACGAGCTACTTACAAACGAACGGTATAAACAAATGACTAATACCTAACTAAGAACTAGAGCTAAATATAATGAGGAAAAACGGTAGAATATGCTAAGTTGACAATGATTGAGTTCGAAACAATGTTAGAAGCATGTACTGAAGATAAATGTGAAGGAAGTTTAAACAATAAAATGATGCATATCTCTCCTTTTCTATTGGAATAATACATAGAAATGCAGACGACATCTTGAATAGTGTAAAATATTATATTATATTTAAATTAGATAAGTAAAAAGCCAAGAACTCTAGAGTTGTATATATTTATGCGTAAATATAAACAAGTCATCGAACTAGGGCACAAGGGTGATATTGTAAATGTGACAAGTCGTGAGTTCGATTCCCACTCGATGAAATGTTTAATATTTTCATTTCTTCGCTCTGATATTGAAGGAAACTAAAAACAGCGTTAAGTTTTACCACTCGTAAACCCGTAATGCCGTCAATTCAGTGAAAAATTGAAAACGGAAGTATCTGAATAAAGATGGAGTATCTTAACACTAGGTACCAGGGTTCCCTCTGAAAACTAAGTGTCACTTACTAAAATCTAAATTCTAAACTAAAAACACAATTTATCCAATTTACTATATATAGGATTATTGATGACCCAACTCATAAAACCTTGCATCCAGACATTTTGCGGAATACACTTGCGTGTAGAGTATTATGTGGAAGAATGTTTAAATTTACGTCTGTTTGTCACGACCAGGCCAGGCCAGGCCAGTTCGTCGACCGCCGTTACTCAAATACTATTTTCAACATGTGAATCATATAATAACAAAGAAAATTGCTTTATAATGTAGATCTGTTTAAGATTCTTTCTATAATAACATATACATACTCTATAATGTTATTATTAACTTAACTTATTTTTACAGATTTTTTATGTGGTTTTAAATTATCTTCTTTTCTATACAAAAATATTATAAAACCGACTTGAAAGAGATATTTACAAAATTAGTTATCTCCCATTAAATGTACCACAGAGTAGGTATACATTCCGGAACTAAATTAAAGAACGAAAGTGTCTTAATCGGAATGGAATAACTTAATAGTAGGTTCCCAACTTCCCTTTGCCTACCTTAAGCTGAAAAGGAAAAAAAACCTTGTAAATATTGCGAAAAATCCAAGATGAATATTCTGCAGGAAACGAACCTACGATTATGGTAATTTCATCATTAACATCCACTACACGTCCTCGCCTTGTCTCGCACCATATAAAAAGCTGCTACAAATGTGCCATCTGCTATTGAACAAAAGAGAAACGTCCTTTAAGAATCAGACCGTTTCAATAATATTCTCAATTTCTTACCTTCACACAATTCTATGAAATGTACCTTGTGACGTAAGCTATTGTTATATTAGTTTTGCAGCTAAAATAATATTTGTTAAATTAAATTGCGCTTTATATATGTAGAGTCAATATGGTTATATTATATGGCTTTGCCTCGTCATATTGATTCTTTATATAGAAGTAGTTAAAAAAATTTAGTTAAAGACATATTTATTATTGGAGATGTATTTCAATTACAATATATGTCAATAAATAAGTTTTTTAGATAGAACATTTATTTTATGTGTTCTTGCATATCTCTCATTATTTCAGAGAAGGCAGAGAGTGATGCCACTCCGCCTTCTTTTTTAAGTCTATTCCTTTATCTGATGACATATGTATTGTAAGCTAAGGGTATCGCGGTCTAACGTACTTCGTTTAATACGAGTATGAACTTGGAAACAAAAACATTTATTTTTTAAAAAACTAGCGATCCAAACGCGGCTTCACCCGCTTAAGTTTATTATTATGTTATATCTAAATTGTAATCTTTACATAAGTATTTACATAAATTATAGTCTATGTATCATTCTGATAAATAAGCTATATTAGTGTAAAGTTTCATCCAAATCTGTTCAGTAATTTTTGCTTGAAAGTGAAACAAACATCCATCCCGACAATTTTTCACATTTATAATATTAGTAGGATTCTTCTAAATTGAATCCACGACCACCGCGGTCAAAGGCAGGTTCCCAATGCACTACCATAGCGTCATTAAACATTCAGTGACATAACTATTGAACACATCTTGTGAAAGTTTCTCTATCGTGATTTTGCTATCAAAATTAATATATTACATAATTTGACAAAATTACTATTTGAATTGCTAAACAAATTTTGTTATGTATTTTAAAGATGTTTTAAATGCATCGATTATGAATTTTAATTTCTTTTTTGCTAGAAATTCTGTCGAATTCTGGAGGCATTGCGTGTTGAGGGGCGTAACTCAACGCCGCCTTTTGCCTTGACATCAGAGCGAAGAAATTGAAATAATTATTTCATTTCTTCGAGTGGGGATCGAACCCACAACGCCACGACTGGTCTCAATAATATAATAATAGCAACAAAATAAAAAAATATATACGTCACGATCGATACAAATTCCAATCTGCAAATGCTGTCTCAGTCTTCGTAAGCCAATCTTGGTTTCTACATTCTACATTCCTCTCATTATGGCTTAACAGGTCCCATAGTAATAAAAAATAGTCCCCTTAAGGTCTGTTGGGAGAAATCCTCAATATTTATTATATGTCAAGTTTTCTTATGGCTTTGTTCGATTTTTTTTTCTATCTTTAAAGTGTGTATACTATTATTTTAGATTTAAAACATTCGTTTTTTTGACAGTTAAAATAAGTAAAATATGTCTATATATGCGGAAAAATTATTTACATACTTTGGTTGATCTCTCTTGCAATATTTCTTAAATTGCAAATATGTCATTGTTGCACCAAATGAGCGGTGTAATAACCCAGTTGGTCATCGAACCGACAACGATCGTTTCATTAATATTTTTTAATTTAATATAATTTAATTTTTACAATAAAATTTCATACTAAAACAATAAAAAATAAAAGCAAAAATGTAACCTTTCTACCGTCACCTGTGAAGCTTACTTAAAAAAGAAAGTTTCCCACGTTCAAGAAGATATAATATTTTTGTTTTTTAAATCTTAAAATTAATAAGCTAATTCAGGTTTAACAGGTATTTGTAGCGAAATGTAGAGCGCCGTTCATTTGTTGATTATTATTGTGCATCCTTTGCATTCCTTTTACCTCTTTTCTTTTAATTCTACTATTAAAGAAGCAGCCTTGGATTAAATTATAACAAATAACCTCCTTTTCTTACAGAAGTCGGTTAATAATTAGTGGTCACGAAAATTTTAGTAAAAGAGTTCTTAAATGTTGCGAAAAAGAAAACAAAATGGCATTTCATGACATTATTATTAAATGCAAAAGAAACCGTACCTTTTCTTTTTCTATATTATATTTTATAATATAATTATCTATAATTATTATATTATAGTCATATAATTGATGTTTTTTCTACATGCAACTTGATGTAAAAAGATAATACTGTAATCACGACACCATTGCAAAAGTCACCAGAACCTTAAGGTCATATACCTATTACAATATTTAAAAAAACGTAGAATATTCATATAGGTACTTAGTAGACTTAATTTTTCATACAAATGGGATTTTGTTTTGATATTTTCAACTTTTTGTGTTAACTAACCTATTCTGTAAATATTTGTATTTAGCAGATACGGGCTAAACATACAAATAACAAATATCTATAACAAATAGCCAATATAACTTCTTACGAAAGTAAGGAAAGGTTGAAGGTTATCAGTTAGGTTCTAAATAGTTCTAAATAGTTCTATTGTGTCATCCCCGCACTACAGGCGTGATATACAAAGTAAATGACCATAAGATTGTATGACGTACAAGTAAATCATTATTTCTTAAACTATTCTTAAAATAATATCGAATGAACTGAAGCAATTGTAGTTTTTTATGCTGTGAACAGAATATATTCGATAAGCGAGTTAATAAGGAAGTGACTAAAATTGACAGCGATCTATTATTATATTATCTTCAATGGGGAACTAGTGTAGTGACACATTACATATGTATATTGAATCACGTTTTATTTTGAACTAGAGACTCAAATGAGGACTTCGCCCGCTTACACGAATTTTTATATTATAACCAAAAAATATATATATTTTTTTTTATAAAATATATCCTATATCCTTTCTAATATCTCTAACAATATGTGTACAAAGTTTCATTATAATCGGTTTAGTAGTTTTGAAGTGAAAGCGTAACAGACAAACTTACATTAACAATTATTATATTAGTACGATATGAATGAATATTATATTGAAACGACAATTGCTTGTATGTATCTTAAGAACTTTCAAAGTATAGACTTAGTAAAATTTGAACCTCTGTCTCATCAAATCGTTGCAAGCGCCGCCCTAGCAAATAAAATCTCGTTGTCAATGATTCTTAAGGGTTTGTAAAATTTAATAATATTAAATTAAATTTTACTTTCATTATATAGCAGAATAAATTAAATTAAATTTATTTTTAGCATTTTACAGAAGGCTTTTTATAAAGCATTGCATATTCAACTAAATTTCTTTTTATTATTAACATTATTATTTATGTGATATATTTCTCATAATTTATTCAATGTTTAGCTAAAAACTTTTCCTAATATAAGTATTATTCCTTAACCAAAAATCCCACTGAACTCCATTGAACCTAATACTATAGCAATAAGTAATTTTAGTTCACACGAGCCAATACACATACATGCACATGTCGAAATAGATGCATGGCCGTGCACGCGAGGAATCCGGCCCAGAAACCATGCAACCGAAATAGAACCGCGTTGTCATGGCAACCGCCACCGGCTTGTGCACCCAGATATGATGGTTGCGAAAGGTTTTCTTCGATATGGTTGTTTATAAATAATATTTGTGATTATTTGAAGTTCTCTTTAAAGTCTATCTATAGAAGATTTTTTTAAATCAGTGTTTTGAATTTTATATTTCCTTTATAAATTTAGTAAATATTTGAGTGTTGATGAATCACTCACGATATAAGGAGGACTAATAATTAGCTCAATTCATAAAAAGCAGGGGCAAATCTCTAGTCAGCTTCACGCTGTACATCAGGGTAGGCAGAGGGAACCTAGTGTTAAGACGCTCTGTTCCACACTTTCCGCCGAATTCTGAAGGCATTACGTGTTAAGTGGCGGAACTCAACGCCGCTGTATTCAAATCTTTAAGTGTTCTACTAAAAATATTGAACTATTATAAGTATACATACATACATACATACTATTTTGTTTTATCTCATATAATACTCTAAAGTAGTTCAGTAGGGAAGTGGGTAACATTCATGTAGAGACACGAGCTCTCGGCAATTACAAATACATTTTCAGTGAATAAATCGGTTAATAACTCATAATTTTCCCTCATATTCTATAGAATGTGGAAAATAAACGTAAAACCATTTAAAATGTATTTAAAATATAAAACATAATATGGAGAAACCTTTTATTTATGTCTTTAGAATGACTTTATGTATGGAGTGGAAAATTTAAATATTTAATTATTTTGCAAATAAATGACATTCTAATAGTATAATTGAATATGTAATGGCAGAGATTGTAAGTATAATGCTCTATTATTAATGTAAGGCGAGGGGGATCGGAGTGTCGTAGCACTAGGTTCCCTCTGCCTACCCTGCCATATGCGGGAATCAACGTGAAGCTTTATTATTAAATTGAATTTATAAACATTGTGAAAAAATTGTACAATAAAACTGGAATTTATATGAAATCATCAAATAATCTTTTAATAAGTTTGTGCTCAGTTTCTAGAAAAAAAACCACATATTTACATATTTTAACAGTTTACTTTCAATTAAAATATACAAAAACATATTTTTATATATTTTTGTTTTTTTTTCGCTCTTGTTTTTAAGTTTTATTCATGTAACATATTGAGGCCGTCATGGCGTAGCGGCGCAAAGGTGTGACTGTTGTGTAACGCGACGGTTGTGAGTTCGATCCCCACTCCAGGAAATGAAATATTTATTTACGTTTATATTTCCATTTCCTCACTCTGGTGACGAGGCAAAGCGCGGCGTTGATTTCTGCCACTCAACACGCAATGCCTCCAAAATTTGGCAGAAAGTGAGGAACGGTGTTTCTTAACACTAGGTTCCCCCTGCCTACACTGCTGTGTGCGGGATACAGCGTGAAGCTGATTTTTTTGACATATTGGGTAACAACCATTAATCAGTAAGAAAAAAAA
>JAKRZM010000370.1:71105-82170 GCA_036379175.1 Heliconius cydno galanthus
AAAAAAAAGATTTTAAAAATATATCTATATATTATTTATTAAACGAAACTAAATTTGTGGTGGAACGCCAGCTAAAGAAGAGCGCGAACTGCGAGTGAACGAAGACGAACTGAGCGAGCGAGTTTTGCAAGACCTGTGACGTCACGCGAGTCGGTTACGGCCCGACGGAATCTCGCGTCGCGCGCGTAGTTTAAAGGACAATATCTCAAAAACTAATAGACGTATCAAAATAATTATTTCACAAGTATTTTTTGTTTTTAAAAGACAATACGATGAGCTAGAATTTAAAATTAGTGATTATTCTCCATTGTAAGTAATGTCTGTTCAGGATAATAATGTTTTATTATTCATTGGTTTAAACATAGTTATATAGGTATACCTTAAGTATGAGGAAGCAGGCAGGCACAGTCGATGGCTGAAAACGTGATGGTTGTAGATTCGATTTCAACTAGGGAGAATCTTTTATTTTCCTTGCCCACTTGAGTAACAAGGCGCGGCCTTGAGGTACCCCACTTAACATGCAGTGCCACGAAAATTGAGTGGGGTGTGGGGAATGGATTGTCTTAACGTTAGGTTCCCTCGGCCTACCCTCCGTGACATTCCGTTTCCCACTTTTCACCGAATTTTACCAGGCATTGTGTGTTGAGTGGTGGTACTCAACGCTGGGATTTTGCCTTGGTGCCAGAGCGACGAAATGAAAATATTAAGAAATATTACATTCCTTCGAGTGGTAATTGAACCTACAACCGTCGCGATACAGGCACACCTTTGTGCCTCTACGCCATGACGGCATCACCTTTTTAATAATTCCATTATAAGTAATGTATCAATCAATAATGCTTTATCAAGACATTGATGTAATCTAGAGGTAAGATCAAAACAATGGATATTTGATGTCGATCATAATATTTCAATGACGAATAAAAATTTTTAACTGAGAAGTCTTTTGTCACACTTCTTCGAAGTCAAATATCTTAAATGTAACTGTAGGTTAGTACTTATCTAAAAGTAAATAAATACTTAATTAAATAGCACCAGCAAACGTCAGTACGTCACCGTTCTCACATGTGTGAAATTTGGAATTGGGAAATTATTGGTTATTCTATCTCTCAGTTGAGGGCACCAAAAAATTATTTTGAAAATATTCTAAATTCCTTTTGATAAAAAAAAATATTTCACAATATTTCTAATAAAATACTTTGTTTTTAACTGTGCTGGACCGACGTTATGTCTAAAAAATTCGAAAATTCGTATTGCCCAGAACATAGTCAGAGATAAAAAATGAATTCGCATCAAATCCTAATTAATTCAGGAAAATCCTTTCAAAACAACACTTTCTTGGTGTTTTTTCCATTAAAAACATAATTTTAAATAAATTATAGCCATGTCTAGTTATATCTCACATAAACAATAGCTTATTTCTTCGCAAGGTTCACTTTCGAGGGTCGTGGGCGTGGGATTTTATCGTAAATAGAATAATGCGATCATTGTTCATGAAAATATTCGATTATAAGGTGTTTTTTAAAATGCTGTTTTTCTTATAAATAACCAATACAAGACTGGTCCAGTGTGATTTCTTAATTGAACGTGTATTGTTTGGCCTATGAGGTTTTTTTTCTTGTTAAATGAGCTAAGGTTGGTAGTATATGAAAGATTTATCATATTTAATTATTTCATTCTAAAATAGGCAAATGAGGCATTTGTGGCGCAGTGGTAAGCGTCGGTTGTGGGTTCGATTCCCACTCGGGCTATGAATTATTATTTATTAATAATTTTCGTTTCTTCGGCCTGGTAACAAACCAAAGCGCGGTTGATTTGCGCCATTTAACACGGAATGCCTCAAAAATTCGGCGAAAAGTGGGGATTGGAGTGTCTCATCTCTCTGCCTACCCTTAATCCTCTCTGCTTAATATGGGATTGAACTGAACATTCAATATGGAATCTTATCTTCAGTCAGCCATTTTCCAATTGCAAAACTTTAGCATAAATTTAAAAATAAGTAGAACAAATAGTTTTGCATCTAAAAAACCTATTATATTTTTTTCTGAACCCGCGACCTCCATTATACTAATAACTTCTTCATCATTAAAATAAGAAATTTCACAATTTTATTTATAAGCCAAGTTAATTGTATGCAAATTGAGAGTTTATTTATGTTAAATAAAATTTCGAAAACGTTTAGCATATTCATTACATTAATTTTTATTTGAAATCTCATAAATTTGTTGTTTCTACTAATAAATATAAACTTTTGTTAGATAATATATCTAATAATAAGATATTATATGAAAAAGAAGACATGTAACACCAATGTTTTCTTAAATAAAGTCAAAATAGAATCAACTTCACACTGTATCTCATACAGCATAGGTAGATGGAACTAGTGTTAAAACTCTCCGTTCCCCATATTCCGCCGAATTCTAGAGGCATTGCGTGATCAGTGGGGAAACACAAGCGCCGCGCTCTCCCTGGACACCAAAGCGAAGAAATGAAAATATACATTTTAATAAAAAGAGAAATCGAGAATCGGCCACGACTGGCCTATATCTATTTATAAGTACTAAATAACTAAAAACGTTTATGTTATATAGGTTTCTGCACATCTCTATTATACGAGTTCTGAGAAGGATGGTTATAATATAATTTCATTCATTTTATTACCAGAAGAAGCTCGTCACTGTAATTATTAAGCTTTTACTTTATACTGAGATAATTATAGTTTGTTTTTATAAAGAAATTGCATTCTAAATGAGATTAATGTTTAAATTGTTTTATCTACTTTCTTAAATATGTATGTATGTATATAGACTGGTAAATATGTAAATATTTTTATAATTATAAGGCTATGACTAACGTGACGGTTGTGGGTTCGGTGTTCACTTTGGGGAATGAGTTGTTTTTTAATTAATATTTTCATTTCTTCGCTCTGCTACCAAGGCATAGATTTCTGCTACTTAACACGAAATGCCGCGAATAAATCGGCGGAAAGTTTGGAGAGTTTTAACACTAGGTTGCTGTTTAATACAAGCTGCCTACCGTGGTGTGTGCAGAATTCCAAATGCGTGAAACTGAAAAAAAAATCTAAACAAATTTTATTTTTAAACTTTAAATAATCAACTCACATGCTTTTTTCGACAAAAAATTAAAACTATCATCTATATATATAAAATCGAAAGGTCACTCACTCATCACGAAATCTCAGAAACTACAAGTGCTAGGAATCTCAAATTTTGCATAGGAGTTACTTATAGGACGTAGGTGCTCGCTAAGACGGGAATTTGCAATATTCGACTTCTAAGGGGTTGTTTTTGGGGTCGAAAGTTTGTATGAAATTTCGAAAATTAGGAGTCTCAAATTTTGCATATACGTCACTAGGACGTAGTCATGGAGACAGAAATTAATAATAACATAGTTCACACGGGTGTAACCGCGAGCGGGCCGCTAGTTTAATATAAAATTTAGTTTTTAGTTAATAATTATTATAAAATGAGGTAGCTTAGATCGTTAGTGAGTGAGCTAGTTCCGTTCAAATCACTTAGCATTCTCGTAGGACGAGATTTAAAAATAAACAAGGAATGTATAATGTTGATAATGTAAGTAGGTTATGCTAATAGGTATCTATCTATATTTATATCTATCTATATTGTGTTTTTCTATTTATAATGTTCTAAGAACTGACAAACATGTTTTTAATAGGTCTTTTTTTTTCTTTTTTTACATTTCTGGAGCTATTAGTTTTGTAGGCTATATAGGGTTAGATTTCACTATAATTCAAGTAAAAAACCAAAAAAATGTCTATTTCCCAAAGAATATATTAATTCACAGCTAATATAATAATATTCAAAGGGTGTTAAGCAAAAATAACTTACAGTACGGTCAACAAATTGTGGCCCCCCTAAAGTCTAAGTATTTTTAAATATTTTATGTAAATATTTTCTTTAAAAAGGAAATGAAAGGAAAGGAACTACGACATAGACACGCGACCCCTAGGTGTTAATAGATATTAAACTATTTATATTATTACAAAATTATTTTAGCTATATTTATTATGAAATGAAATATTTAAACTAAATATGTAATATTTTACATTAATATAATTACAAAATAATATTATAAATATTTATATGAATGACTCAACGTTCAAAACATTTTGCAACGTTTAAAATCGAAATAGGTAAACCACGAATATTATTATGATTATTTTTATATAGATACTAAAATTAAAGGTCAGTTCATACAATAATATCGTTAACAGTTAAAAAAACGATTAATTCTTATTCCAAATGATTTGATATTAGTAAACATCTTTTGTAGGCTAGGTTAGATTTTTTGGGTTGGGGGGTCTTGACTCTAGCTTTGAACAGACGTAAACGTAATTAGAAATGCTGGGGTGGCCACAAGACTATTCTGAGATGGGCACACATCTCCCAGTCTAACCCCCTCCCCCCTATTCCTACGCCCATGCCAATTATACTCTTCCATATAATCACTTATAGTTTTAATTACACGTACAGAAAGAACGCTTAGGTACAAATGTTAAATACATTACGAGTACTTGGCCTACAAAAACATTAGCATATTAATTTATTCTAACTCGATTCGTCCAATGGTCTCTACTTTCCGCTTGTACAATCGACATAACATTTCCTTATAGGAATATATTTAGAATATTCATAAATAAATAACATAATATATATCCGGATTTAATTATTTGTGGCGCAGGGATACAAGTGTGTGTAAGCGTTACAGGTCGTGGGATTGATTCCCACTCGGGGGAATGAAAAATTTAATAATTTCATTGTTTTTACCTTAGTAATAGAAGGTGCAGCTTTGAGTTCCGCTACTCAACACACCATGCCTCTCGAATTTGTCGGTAAGTGAGAAACAGAAGTGTCTTAATGAGAACAGACTGTCTTAACACTAGGTACCCAGATCCCCTCTGCATGCGAACTATGTGCAGGATACAGTTTGAAGCTAAAAACAAATATATTTTATTTAATATTTTATTATACTTAATTTAAGTTTATTATAACGAAATTGAGATCGCTCGCAGGTCACGCGCGGATAACCACCCTGAATATATCAGGGAACTTGTCGAAAGAATTACTACAAAGTGAACGTTACGAAGTTCTAATTTGTAAGCTATAATTTTAATCAACAAATAATATCTATTTTTTGCAGACAATTAATGATTGTATTGGTCGATATAAAGTACTAGCGGCCCGCCCGCGGCTTCGCCTGCGTGATCTACGTTATTATTAATTTCTGTCTTCATGAGTACCTACGTCCTATAAGTGACGTCCATGTAAAATTTGAGACTCCTAGCATTTGTAGTAACGAAGTTTCATACAAACTTTCAACCCCAAAAACAACCCCTTAGAAGTCGAATATTGCAAATTCCCGTCTTAACGAGCACCTACGTCCTATAAATAACTCCTATACAAAATTTGAGATTCCTAGCACATGTAGTTTCTGAGATTTCGTGATGAGTGAGTGACCTTTCGATTTTATATATATAGATATAGGTACATATGTGTCACATCTAAAATCCCACCAAAAACTTCTAGTAAAAAACCGGCCAATACTCAATGAAGCTGTTTGTTCATAATTTAAGTATATTAATAAAAAAATGCAGGAATAATATTAGTACTAGGTAGGCTACTAGGTTGTCAGGTTCCCTCTGCCATAGCAAGATTTTCCACTAAAAAAACGAGCATCTAAAGAAAACAACGGCGTATCTGCACCCCACAAATAGCACGAGGTGAAACACCTGACGTGACTCATCGACTCTGGTCCGCGGTCCCTTTGTAAACAATGTGATTGACGCACCCTCCTTGCATTCTGCACTGGATTCTTATCGAGGAAACATTGCAAATTATTATAGAACCTCATAAAAGTGTGAATATTTGTTTTACCGTGTTAATTTATACTAAGCTTTGCCTTTTTTCTAAGTTTTTTTAGTTCTGCCTGTTAAGCCTGGTGTAACTGTAAAATTTGTCAATATGTTTCTATTTTTTACTAGTGGCTCGCCTGGCTTCGCTCGCTTGAACTTCATGATTATTCATGGATACCGCGTGGAGGTACTAGCTTATGTTATTTTAAATTATTAGGTGATAATAATAATTTTCCCAAAGGCAGTATATTTATATCTCTTATAGTTTAGACAGGTTGTTAAGGTTCCACATCAGCTATCCAGATTTTCAAAATAAACTATAGCCTGGAAGTTGCCTAGACTTAAATTTATATAAATAAATTCTATATTAATATTAGATAATATTACTGCGACCGTAACCTAACGCCTTTTAAAGCGTTATATCCAATTAGGCCAAGAAACGCCAGTGCTATGAATATGAACATACACACAAAACAATAATCAGAATGGCGTTACGAAGCGTATAAATTATATTAACATTTAAACATAATATCTTAAATTATTGCAATAATAGATACGTGCTGGCAACACAAATAAATCCCAAGAGTCTCCACTTCTGGAGGAAATTGACCTGACAGCTTAACAGAACTAGAATAAATATGATAATGTAATACAAAATGCTGGATCGAATATTGATTTTCGAATTTTAATTAAAGTTTGTCTTTCGTTTATTACTAAACAGAATATATCTAAAATATATATATTTTTAAAATTTCTTTAAAAAATTATTACTTTTTCTTTTTTTTGTAATTCACAGTCAAGACGACAGCTCAGTCGTCATTTACACATTTTGTAATTAGCCGTCGAAGCCATGGAATAGGTAGTTCTGATTTTCGTCACCTAGTGACGATATTACAAAGATAATTCAATATTATAAATTATAATCAAAGTAAGTTTAAAGTATTTGATTGTAATTGCGATAATTGTAAGTTTATAATCTCCATGAGGGGAATGAATTATTTTCATTTTCCTGCGACGCATTCTGCCGCTTAAAATGTCTGGTATGGTACTTTAAGCTTAAAATGTCTCGAATTGCCAAAGAGTGTAGTATTAAGTGTTTTGACACTAGCAATGTGAAAACTTTAAACTCATTTAATCAAGAATTTAGGTATATTATATATATATATATATATATATAGTAATTTTNTTAAAAATGTTCGCTACAGAGATGCTTTCATTCATTAGTAAATTAATGATTTTTTAAAATAATAGTTTAAAAATATAAATAATTTGAATAATTGTTTCTAGTAAGTAGGTTACAGACTTACAGAGTCGATTTCATAGATTAGTCCACAAATGTTGCGAAAAATATAATCGCAAGTTTCATTCTAATTCATAGGTAATGTTTATTACATAAAATATTTGAATAATGATTACAAAACATAATTATTTCTAATAATTCTAATATTCAGTACTGATTTTATTATTTTAAAATCAGTATTATTTTTTATTGCTTTTTCTTATATGCCGCATATACCGTACATTTTAATTGTATTTCTCTTAATATTCACCAACATGAGTTGATAAATGCATGAATTTTTAAAAAAACAATGATTTTAATATGTCTTTTGGGAAATTACAAATTTTAAAAAAGACCTAGGTTAGGTAATATTTTTTGACAAATAAAGGATCTTTCTAACAAAAAAAGGAATACTTTTAATATTCCTTTTTCTTATTAACTACGTCATCTCATACAAAATACTAAACAAAAATGCACATGTAATTTGATTCCTATACTATAATTTACTCTCAGTACTTGCCAGTACCACCGACCTATATACCGTTTCAGGTGGCCCAATTGGCGTTTGTTTATAGCATTGTGTAACAGACAGACTGTACTAGTTTAGTAGAATTAGGTTGCAATGCATACATACACTGAAGTGAAGGTAGTTTAGACTGACGTTGTTTGTTGGCATCAAATAGTTCTTTGATTCTGTTTATTTTAGAGTTTCAGTACGTATATACAATTTTCTATTTATAATTTTGGGTGTGAGAGAAGTTTTTTAAAATATTGTATCATATAATAATTTAATCATTATTAGAATTTGAAGTAACATTCAAATGGCAAAGCTTTTTAAAAGAGCTTAAACAAGAAATTTTAAATTCTGTGATTAATAACTATTTTCGAATTTCACATATTATTATTATTTAGGAACTTAATAACATAAATTAATATACCTAAATAATTTTCAATGCAGATATTTCTTTGGATAAACGTAATAATACTTATTATATAGAATTGAGAATGTAATGATATAACAACTAACACTAGTTTCTTCTACCTACCTACCCCCCAATTTAAGAGATGTTAGACGATAAAAAACTAGATCTATCATTAAAAACACGTAACTAGCGCTACCTTATCTAAGTAATACATCGCGACAAGCTTCAAAAGTGTTATTATAATTGATTTTCGTACTGGATATTGATACAGTTAATTAATTATATAAACTTTTTAAATAAAAATATGACAAAAAAATATTTCTTAATCAAAATATGTTAAAATAAACATATAAAGTTGAGAAAATACTAATACATTATAAATATATGTATAAAAGAATAGTTATAAACAACCTTATTACACAATTTTTTTATTGAATGAGAATCGAACCCATTACTTTATTCTCTGTTTCGTTAACCACTAGATCTTAGGAGCATGTTAGTTGGAGGCCGTTAGTCCGTTATAAAATAAAATAAAAATATAAGCTGTGTAATTTCGTAGACTGTTATCTCATGACTTGACGATTTGTACAGGTTTCTTTATACTCTTTTGTATTTTTTTAGATATAATCTTGTCTGGTTATGAGAAATGTTTTCCATGGACATACATACATACAAAAAGTCATCAACAACGCCGTACTTGGATTATTGTTTATATTTTTATAAAAATATTATCAGAGAAACTATTGAGAAATAAATATCCGGTTGATTCAACTCTACAGTTGTACAACAATAAATGCCTAATTTTTTAAATGTCCCTAGTGCATATACTTCGAAAGTTTTTTTGTAGGTAACAGAAAAAATTCTAGATGATGACATGAAAAAAAATGTTAAAAATATGAAAAAAATATATGTTAAAAATATTCTAGTATATTTTTTTAATGCGTATTTTTTTAATATTTTCCATTGATGTCATTGAGGTAGTCGTCGGTATAGTACTCGTAAGACGTCACCGGATCGTAATCGCGATGGTTGTGGATTCGATCCCCACATTTCTTTTTTTCAGCTAAACAAAACGCAAACGCTTCTCAACTAGCAATGTCTCGTATTGCATATATAGTAGAAAAGAGAGAATGGAGTGTTTTTACACTAGGTTCCCGCTACTTATCCTGGTACCCTGAAAAGTTAAACTTCGTAACTTATAGAGAGAGCATTGTAAAATATTCACATGTTTTGCGTTCATACTTTAGATACTAATTATAACTGTTCTTACTTAGGTATGTCATGCGTCCATCGCGGGAGTTTTCTAAAGCTATATTTAGAACTTGTTCGCGTCTTACTTTCGAATACATATATTAACTTTATAAAGCTTACAAGCTATGTTACATTTCATTAGATACAATAAAATGTAGAGAACTGAGTGACACGTCTCTACTGTTACCTAATTTTATTAAACATGTAGAGAATGTACATTTAAAAAAATCGAAGACCACAACTGTATTAACCTGTTTTTAGGGTTCCGTCCTTCAAAAGTCAAAAGCGGAAACTCTATAGGATCCCTTTTTTACGCGTCATGTATCAATTTTAAATTAATATGAATATTCAAATCTGCGGTGCCTTATAGCATAGAAACAATGAAGGTTCTATATATTCCTTACAAATTATTATGTGTAAAAAAGTGTACACGGACATTTTTTAAATCAGCTTTTCAGCATTTTGTAGTTTATATTAGTTAGTCTTGTTAAACAAATGTTAAAAATAAGAATTTAAATTTATATTTAAAATAAATCTCTGGTATCGAGGCAAAAGCGCAGCGTTGAGTTCCGCACTCAACACGCGATGCCTCCAGATTTCGGCGGAAAGTGGAGAACGGAGTGTGTTAACATTGTGTTCCCTCTGCCTAAACTGCGTGAAAGGTTGCGTGAAGCTGAAGAAGTAAAAATAATATTAATATTAAAGAATATTAAAACCGCAACAGTCAAAACAAAGTGTTTACATAACCAATAAACAATAAAAAAGTGAATGCCTAATTCCTAAGGAATGGTACCGTTGCGACATCGTATCGCCTTACTGCGCGCGCGCACTCATGAGTATAATTCCAATTAATTGTTCCAATGTGGATCGCGTGCTTTGCTGTTTATAGAACGAGAAATTAGTGTTTCGTCAAATTTATGTTAGGTTTTTAGGGTTCCGTACTTCAAAACGAAGAAACGGAACCCTTGGATCATTTTGTTTCATTTTGTTCTTTCTGTCAATAGCATTCATATCGAGATCGCGTAGAGGTATCAATCTGATATTTATGTCGAATATAATCAGGGTCCTTTGGAGCACTGAAAAATTAAATTAAACGTAAATCGCGTAACCAAAACCTATAGAGCTCTTCCCACGGATCTATTAGCTTGCAGTACAAATGCAAGAAAAAATCCAATTAGTGAAAAGTTATTAATATTTCATAGAAAAGTAATCATCACTAACTTATAATTGTAGTTCATTGCATACAAAAGGATTGCATACATCCGCAAAATTTAAGTTTGTTAACTTTTTTGACTGCCATTGGCATATATTTCAGAATATTTCAGAATATACAATACTGAAATTGGTAAGGAGTCCTCGGTATACGGGTCCGAGCACTCAAATCGATTCACTAATTCAGAAGCTACGTTGCCACAGACAGACACGTGAAAATGATTACACCCCTTTTTTGGAACCCGGGGTTTTAAAATATTAAAAAAAATACTAATGGGTCATAATCAGAAAAGTGGACATTTTCGTATTCGTAACGTAACTGATAAGTAACAATACTGATAATGTTTGTTACGGAACTGATGACATAAGGCATTATACACAACAAAATAACGATATTATATGAATAAAACTATTGTTTTTTTTTTAATGAGACACAGATCAAAATTTTAAATATTCAATCGTTGAATTAACAGATTATAAATGTAAGAAGAAAACATAACAAAGTGA
>JAKRZM010000372.1:4569-15636 GCA_036379175.1 Heliconius cydno galanthus
AAAAAAAAAAAAAAAAAAGAGTAATAATAATAAAAATTGAGAATACTACCAAAGGTAACACATGAAGCAAAATAATTAAAATTATAAAGTGCTAAAAATCTAAAACTATTAATAGCTGGCTTTGTAAATGCATTATAAAACTTACTTAGTCTATGCCTCAGTAGCAATTTACAAATGTCAAATCCTTACTGACAATTGACAGCTGACAGAGTTGTACGAAAATATAAAATGAAACATTAATAATAAAATAGTATTGTGGGTACTTAAGGCTTAAACAAGTAACACTAAGTTGATAATACCCATCAGCAATCACATAAGTGGTTTGGAAAACCATCACTATATTATAATAAGTATATACTTAAAACATATACTTCAAATTTACTTTATATAAACATATACTTAAAATTTGGCCAATATAAGAGAAAACAAAACAATACAGGAAGCAAAACATAAAGTAATAAAATAATGTAAAGAGACAAGTTATTTTCTAACCACTCTCTTAGCCCTCACATTGACGTTCTTACTGTCTTTGGGGTAAACATTTGATGATCCAGTGGCTGCAACGGGGTTTAATTGAGGATTTTCACTGCTAGCAGGAGCTAAAGAGTTTAATTCAGCCATAGTTGTGATATGATTGTGTGTACCGTCAACACCAACAACCACCACATAGCCGCTCTTGGTCCAGCACTTGGAAAGACCCAATCGCTGTCGAGCCGCCAAGAAGGTTTCATGCCTTTCCTTGGTTAGGAACTCGGATAATGTAATTCCTGAATTTTTTAGACCAGTCTTAGCATACCAAACCTTATTTCTGAGAGCTATATCACGAAATTTAACTAAGATAGCTCTGGGCTTGTTAGAGGATGTGCGGCCAAGGCGTTGACAGCGGCTGATACTTTCAAGCTTTACATCTGGCATTTTGAGACGCTCCGATAGAGTTTTGACAACAGTCGAAGCCACATTAGCATTAGTATCATTCTCTTGAATACCGTGAATGAGGAGAATTTTTCTCCGTGATCTCATTTCAAACTCATCATGTTGACGGGCCAAAACACCAAGCTGCAAATGAAGGGCCTCTAATGCACCCAAAACAAAGCTTCTGAAGGAACCAAATTGTGAGGCAATATTAGAAGTGGGGCTAGTTGCGGGTATAGTGGAGCTTTGGAGATTTCTTTGAAATTCTGCCATTCTTGACTCGAAAAGTTCCTTCAGCTCACACATATTATTTTTAAGGGAATCCATACTGTTCCAAGATCAGCCGCTTGTATATGTAATAAGTGATATATTAATAAAGTTTTCTTACTGTGCTGGAAGTGGTGTACTGATTGTTATTTCTCTCTCTATAGATTTGTATCAGAGGATATAAATACTGGTAGGTGCAGGGACTTCTTAGTGCATAATTATAGCTCTAAATATAATATTATAAGTAAAATAATATAAGAGCAAAAATAAACACGTGTGCACACTTTAGCATCTACCCTCCTATTTGAATGATGATTACATAAGAATGTACGAATAATAAACTATATATAAACCTTCCCTGAAAAATACTCGACCTAATGGTGAAAAACGCATCAAAATCCGTTGGGTGGTTTAGAAGAAGAAGAGTTAGAAAGTTCAGACAGACACGAAAAGCGAGTTTGTTTTATAAGATATAGGATTATCGTGAATATAAAAACTTTTTATATAAAATCATTACACTAATAATTGCTTATTAAAATTTTATATAATTCTTTGAAAGTGGCGAGCACAGTTGGTCTCTTAGTGTCATAAGCCACTATAACAATCTCTCTCCCCTTCAACGTTACACCAGGCAGCACCCTCGCGTGGTAGCGAGTGAGGGCCCGCAGTGCGGCTTCGCTACGGCTGCTGGTGCTGGACTCCAGCGTCACAGCACATTAGTAACATACGATTTGCAGATGTAACAAAGATATAGTAAATATAAGTGATTACAGTTATTCTCATTAAGGATGTGTTACATCCCGTTTCTTACGGACATCTTAACTATGATAACGGACGCTCAAAACGTATGAAAATTTTGTAATTTTTAAAAACATCCACTAAATATATTTAATGTGGATAATATATAATATAATTTTGTAATATAAATACGACAAACAAATGTATCTAAAATGAGCATATAATTTATCTCTACATTGACCTATACTCGTAAGATTCTATAGTGAAGTTCTTAGTTTCATAAATTTAAAACAATAGTAATTAGAACATATGGCAGTCTAACAAAGCGACCTACCTCCGGTACGATGGTAAGGAACGTGAACTTTCCAAATGCATATATATATATATGCTAATCACTAAAACTATCGTACTTATTTTCAAAGTTCATGTCTCGATATAACATCGAAGTATTTCGTGAAAGCACCACATGTGGAGCACATGCGTTGGCGCAGGCGACACGCTCGGGACTGTCCGCCGCGGGCACGCACGCGGCACTGTCACGCCGGGAGCGCCGGGACACGCCGGGACACGTCGCCAGTGGGGAGGAGCGCCACACTGCTTGTGGCACGCATGACGCATCTCCATCTCCCATCATCCATTTTTTGTATTACACTTTACGAGTACCTTCAACACCCATTAATTATAAATCAGCCTCAAGCTATATTACGCATGATCATAAAGATGATAATGTGCTTGCAATTTCTCACTGACAGAGTACCCTCTTGTCTACCTACACTCTACACACTGTCTTAGTAAATTTTGAAAAATAATATTACTCTCTTTTGTGTAATATACTTTGTATTTATCTATACATATAAATAAAATTGAAAATCTGTTTGTGATTTCAAAATGAAAGTGTTTTTCCAAATTCATAAAGTAATTTAACCCGATAGGGTTCACTAGGCCAGGCAGCTACGTAGTTCTTGCACTTTCTGAGAATTATGAAAACAATCATGATTAAGTATCAATCTGTTGACAAATGTATGTATTATAAGTGGTATGCGGGCGAAACCGCGAATGTGGCTAGTTATAATTATATTTCTTGATTGCATAATATTTCATAGTTGAAGTTTCTTATATAAATGTAATCAGTTCACCTGTCGTCAGTCGAGAGTGCGCGTCGCCGTCTGTGCATCGCCTCCGATGTCTGTAATCGCGCAGCAACCACAGCGTTGATTAAACAACAGTCTCTCGATTTCGCCTTTTTATATAAGTGCCACTTATTTATACCATAAATAAGTGGTGCGACTTACCAAATATGCTTGCTTTATTATTTTCCTCTCTTTCACCTCTACAGAAGCGCGTTGTCAACGGTTGTAAAATTTGGCGTGATGGGATACAAAACTTATAAATAAGAAAATATTCTTCGAAGGATTTGCGGTCAATTACTATGTAATTTCTGTATAGAATATGATTATGTAAAATAATTTAGTTAATGTGTGTGCTGTCTCTCGCAAAATGAGCGTATCTAATTCAGAAGTTGAAGGCGAAAGATCCGTTCCCGTTTTTGGGATTCAAAATGGCCAACAATCCCATGAAGATTTTTGGAAAATTTTGATTTGATTCTGATATTAATGTACTTAGTTAGGCTATTAGAGACTGGATATTATATTCCAGAATATAACTTAACTTAAATTCACGCTGTATCTCTAAAAGGACTCAGAGAGAACGGAACGCCAAACGCTACGCTCTATGCATACCTCTTTCATTGCCTTTGCTCGTCCACTGTTATCAACGTCTTCTATATATACCCTCCGGGGAGTCCTCATGCTTTTTATGTGACCTTCCTGAAATATCTTTGATACCGTATTTTCGAAGGTCAACCCCATACCACTCACTTTTCCTTCATAAACATTTTTTGCCATTGTTTCATCATTCATTCGCTCGACATGCCCAAATTAATTAAGAACGTTTTTCTTCATTCTCACCGTAACATCCTCGTTAGTACCTGCCTGAGCTGATTCGGCACATCCACCAAAGGCAACCCTGCTACCGGCAGCAACACGCATTCCGCATCCATCTCGTATCTTCCATCTCTACTGTACATACTTCCAAAATATATTCCAGAATATAAGATACATTTTTTTGTAATGAATGAATATAAGATACATGTTTTGTGTTTTTCGCTGGGATCACCGTGTCGTCCACAACGTTCCTGCAAAATTTCAGAGCTGGAAGCTTAAAGGACTAGGAGGAGTAGCATTACAACGAAACAAACTTTTGACCAGTAAGAGCTTCGTTTCGCTCAGTTCAATTATATATCGTGTTACTTTTAATTATAATACTATTAAATATATATTTTGTTTTACTAAATTTACTATTGATAAAAGAGACGGTTTTGCTAACTTTTTCTTAATAATTTCCTTTGGTTACGTTTACTTATAATTTTTTGTTCGTTTTAATAGTTAGGTTTTTTATTTCCATTTTATTTCCATTACTTTTGTCTACTAATTATCCTTTTTAAATGTTACTACCAAATAGACTTAGTAGACAATAAATAATTATTATTATACGTAGTTAAAATGTAGATACGGTTAGTAAAGGTATAAAGTTAACTTTCTTTAAGATCACATAGCTTCTACATCCTTTGTCTTCACACATTCTCTTTCTCCAGCAATAAACAAACTGGTCTAAAAAAAGGGCGTTTATGCAGGAGTGGGAGAAAGAAAAGTGTTAAAGTAAACTACGACGCTGCTCCTTTAATCAACGCTGTGCGTTTCCTTATACACATTGTGTTGTAATGTAAAATAGTTATATTATCATTATACGTATCAGACCAAAGGTCCATATTTGCACATGAACATATATTAAATACTGGTACATGGTTTATCAAAATATCAAAAATGATAGCATTAGCTTTAACGTTGATGGGTATTGTTCTACTTTACAAATATGCGACGAGAAATTTTAAATATTGGGAACAAAAAGGAGTAAAACATGATAAGCCCATACCCTTCTTCTTCTTAGGCAATAACTCTAAGAATTGTTTTATGAGAAGGAGTCTAACTCAGTTAATAGGGGAAATATATTCGAGGTACCCCGATGAGAGGGTCGTAGGATACTACCGCGCGTCTCGACCAGAGCTCAGAATTATGGACCCGGAAATCGCTAAGACAATGAAATACGCGAATGAAAGTACGCAAAGTCAGATGTAAGTAACATCTGACTTTGCGTACTTTTATTCGCGAGAAATCTTTCAACAGAAAAAACCTCTTCTTAAGAATTTGGTCTTCTTGGAAGGTGATTCGTGGCGACTCCTCCGTCAACGGCTCTCAATGTTTCCTCTTATAGTGGAGCGCGTGGAACGCGTACAAGAGCGCTTAGAGAGCGTCGCCGAGGCTGGTACCGTCATAGACTCTCTCGATCTGATGGCTCGCTACACCACAGATGTTATTGGCGCCTGCGGCTTTGGTCTCAATTCCGATTCATTACAAGACGAAAACTCTGTTTTAAGAAAGCTATGCGCTAATATATTTAATGTGGGTTACAAAGAAATGGTAGTAATGACATTGAAAGATTTATTTCCCCATTTGTTTAAGTATCTCAAAACAATTACCCGAATAGAGAAAAACTTATTGGGACTTGTAGATGCAGTTCAAAAACAAAGAAATTATCACCATTCTGGTAGAAACAATTTCATTGACTTATTACTAGAATGTAAAAAACAAGGAACTATAGGAGGCGAGTCGATGGAAAGGAAAAAATCTGATGGTTCTCCCGAAATAGCAACGCTAGAAATGGACAATGGCTTATTACCGCAGGATTTGAAACATCCTCATCCGCTTCGAGTTACACGTTGCACGAGCTGGCGTACAACACTGACGTGCAGGATAAGGTTCAAGATGAAATAGATAAAGTGTTACTCAAATATAACAATAAAATAAGCTATGATGCAATAAAAGACTTAACTTATTTGGAATGGACATTCAAAGAAGCGATGAGAATTTTTCCGTCTCTCGGTCTATTAAAAGGACAATGCACACGGAAGTACACTTTCCAAGATATTGATTTAACGATAAACAAAGGAGTAGGAATAACAATACCACTGCAAGCATTTTAAAATGATCCTAAATATTTTGAAGATCCGACTGAATTTAGACCAAATAGATTTGATCCAGGCTTGTTTGATACTAAAAATAAGTTGGCATATTTGCCTTTTGGTGGCGGACCTCGAGCTTGTATAGGTAAGTAAATTTATATAGCTACATATTGTAAGCTTATAAAGAATAGCCATTATTTAAGCTCAGTTTCTACGGTGAGGAGCGGACCTATTAAGACCTACGTTGCAAAAGTAAACTGCATAAATGTATTCCCACCAACAAAATCGGGCGGAAAGTACTAAGCGAGCGGAAAGAGATGAAATGATGTCGCTCAGTTCTAGGGAGCGGAATCAAGTAATTATACACCAAACTGTTTCTTGTTTGAAATGTAAACCTATTTTATTTTAACCACATCGGCCTGACATAGGCCTCTCCAATGGCACGTCACTGAGCTCAATCTTCAGCTCTTCGCATCCAGCCGTTGCCAGCCCCTTTGCGAATATCGTCGCCCTATCTAGCTGGAGGACGTCCTACATTACTTCATTTCGAATTTGATCCTCCAGAGATACTCCAAGCATAGCTCTTTCCATAGCACGCTGAGAGACTAATAACTGGTCGACTAGTCGCACTGTCAGTGTCCACGTTTCGGCTCCGTATGTCATAATTGGTAGGACGCACNGCGCTTACCCCTACGGTCATCGGTTCTGCGGCAAATGTGATCAGCCCATTGCCACTTCAGCCTGCTAATCTTTTGGGCTGTTGATAACATTGGTTCTCTGTCGCATAACTTCATTTCGAATTTGATCCTCCAGAGATACTCCAAGCATAGCTCTTTCCATAGCACGCTGAGAGACTAATAACTGGTCGACTAGTCGCACTGTCAGTGTCCACGTTTCGGCTCCGTATGTCATAATTGGTAGGACGCACTCGTTAGTGACCTTCGTATCGGTGGCAAAAAGACTTCAAGCAGTTGTATATATGCTGCTCAACCTGTTTCTACCTAACTCGTGGTTATCTTGGTTTTATCCAAGTTTCAGCGAAGACTGATGCGAGCAAAAGACTCAGCCAAGGTGCTCAACATGTATTGCAGGTTTCAGCCACTCTAGCCAAAGACAATGTCGTCTGCAAATCTCAACGACAATAACAGTATTGCTCCATGCCTTTGGAGATTTTAACGAAAACAAGACGCAATTAAATATACGTTGGAGACATGCAAGTATAGGTTTTCCGCCAGCTTTTAGTAACTCCGTCGTTATTCCGTCTACTCCGGGACATCGAACTTTCGTCCTGTGTTAATTCCGGCAAGTTTTTTGAGAGGTGGCGGGATAAAGTGGTTCTGGGATCCTGAATCGGGCTTGGCATGGGGCGCTTTTGAGACATAAAGTGTACTTATGAGTGGCTTATAGGCGACAACTTTTCCATTAAAAGTGGTCAACAGATGGTTTCGACCCAATTATGGTACGAAGACTTTTGACCTCCGATTTTGCTCGATCGCTTCTTTTATAGAACGCGTAGTGGAGCTTCGCAGATCGCGTCTTACTAGCTTAGATATTTGCTTATTCAAATCTGATGAAGTACCAGTAGGATTATCACGTTTCCTCTGTATTAGCCGTAGAGATTCCACCGAAAGTTTGGATTTCTTACTGGAATTTTGCGTCTGGTAGAATTTCGTCCCTTCATCACGAAGGATACCCACCAATTAGCCTAGTTTATGATTAATGTCAACGTCGCTTGTAGTTTCCAGTAAATATTTCAGACCCAGCAACAGTTTGAAGCAGATTTTATTTATTATATATTTTTTATTTTTTACGAGACGTGAGCGTTCAAATTTATTGTGAATATTTAGAGTACCTCCTGAAGTGAAATATTTATTTACATTTATATTTCCATTTCTTCGCTCTGGTGTCGAGGCAATGAGCGGCATTGAGTTCTGCCACTTAACACGCAATGCCTCCAGAATTCGGCAGAAGGTTGGAAATGGAGTGTCTTAACACTAGGTCACAGCCTGACACAGCAGGGCGGGATACAGCGTGAAGCTGATTCGAGTACCTCGTATAAGACGGTGATCACTCCCGATGTTAAACCTAGTGACGATGGAGATATCCCTAAATATTCGTCTTTTGTTTGATATAATGTAGTCTATCTCATTTCATGTCACAGCGTCAGGGTCCACTTCCACCTCCATTTTGGATGTTTTTAACCGACTTCTGTAAGAAAAGGAAGTTATCAATTCGACTATATTTTTTTTTGTTTTTTGGTTTTTTTTTTTAATTTTTGTTACCTCATAACTTTTGACTGGGTGAACCGATTTTGAAAATTTTTTTTATTTGAAAGGTGAAGCTTCCCGAATGGTTCCATTTTTTTTGGTCCATGTCTGACAATGGTATCTATGAGAAAATCACATAAGTCTTAAATTTGCATTAGGTATGTGCGCGACAAATAGACCAATAACTCAATGTCGCCCCAGCCGATTTTGATGATTCTTTTTTTATTTGAAAGAATACACTTCAAGGACAATTTGGTAAAAGTTTGGTTAGGTTCCGCTATCCGTAATCTGCTCAAAATTAAGAAAGTTTGTTGTTTTTTGTAAAAAAAAATATTATACTGTAATAGTTACAAGCAAAAACTTTTTAAATTAATGTAATAAGTGAGATTCCTGATCGTTGCATTTCTTTTCAACCAACCTCAAAAAAGAAGATGTTCTCATTTTCAACCAACTTCAAAAAGGGAGATTTCCGATTGGCCCGAATACTTTTTATGTATGTTCTTGTCAATATACCCAAATGTTACTTTGCACAAAAATAATAGCTATTTAAATTAAGTTTTACATAGGACAACCACAAACCAAAACTCAGGCGTGTCTACTCTCAGAAAAACGGAGCGCCTTTGATCTTCTCCGACTTTCCGAGGTGTACCCGTGCCGATAGTTGACCATCTTGAGCTTCTTGGCATCAACCTTACGTCAGATTTGAACTTTGGCCGTTATATCGAGTCTGTAGCTACAACTGCAGCTAAAAAACTTGGTGTTAAGGCAAAGCTGCAAAGCCTTGAACATCGTCGAAAGGTAGCTTGCCTGTCGGTATTCTATAGAATACAAGTGTGCAGCAGCGCTGCATGACCTGGTACCCTCTTCTCCTTTTCATCTGATTTCACCCTTATGTCATCGATATTCCTCCTTTACGCACGCAGCGAAAAGGAGGAATAAAGTATGTTTATGTTATTTTGAATTGCTGTCATAATTCAAATTAAACTATCAATATTAAATATATATAGGTGTAAGAATTACCATGATGTAATACCAAAGTTTTAGAATTTTTTACATTAAACTCAAACATAAAGTATCAGAACACAAAAGTAACTCCGTGTATTAAGTAAATGATTGAGCTTAAGCAGGCGAAGCCGTGTTCGGTTCGCTAATAATTTAAATAAATGATAAGGAGTATATGATAAGGATAACTTTAATCTATAATAGTTGGACAACGCAAGTAATTTGATAGGATAAAATATATTTGAAACATCGTATGTTTCGAAAATACTTTGTATGTTTATATAATATTTAAAATTATCACAGCGAAAGCAAGACCCATCGTGGCGAATCTTCTAAAATATTTATTTAATTTTTAAAACATGTAAAATACGATTTTGAACTAATTAAATCACAAAGCTATTTATTCAGATAAAAAATAATACTGAATAACTTACACACAGCCAGATACTTAGACAAGTGGAGGAAATAATAAAAAAATATTTAAAAAAAACAAAAACCGTCGGGGTTTTTCTATGCATAAGTAATTAAGTCGGGAACTCTTTAAATTATGCGGGGTTCCTGGTAAAGATTTTATTGATTGAAGAATTACTTATAGGTCCCGACTGTTAGTCCTAATAAACTATTGGGCTTGTTTTTTTTTCCTATTAGTTTTATGCAGTTCTGGAAATATAAGGTAATATTACATATTACATACGTACATACAAGAAACGCGCGAACGAATTCAGATATCATCAAAATATTATTACGAACAATTTGTTCATGTTATTAAGATTTTGTAATTACTGTAGGTTCCTATGGAATAGTTTATGTGTATATTTTTTTGTTACTTAAATGTACCTATATGTGAATATTAAAATTATTTGATTCCTTTATATTTAAAACAAGGGCAAATCATGCTTTCACACAAGCGTCATCGAAAAATATTAAAATTATATTTCTTGATTGCATAATATTTCATAGTTCAAGTTTCTTATATACATGTAATCAGTTTACCAGTCGTCAGTCGAGAGTGCGCGTCGCCGCGACGAACGTGCGCCGTCTGTATATCGCATCCGATGTCTGTAATCGCGGAGCAACCAGTTATAAGTTATAACTGTTTATTAAATTACTTCGAAACGCACAGCGTTGATTAAAAGACAGTCTCTCAATTTCGCTTTTTTTATATAAGTGTAACTTACCAAAAAAGCTTGCTTTAATACTTTCCTCTCTTTCAACCCTTTAGAAGCGCGCTGTCAACGGTCACTCATTGTTTAATTTATTTTGCCGTGATCGTTGGTCATCTATTTGCATAAAATCTCGGGATCTGGGGAGCTGGTAAGGTCAGTCGCCACAGTTGGGTTAGGTAAACCAGAACATTACGGTTGAACTTGAACAGTTGAGCTACCATGGAGGAAATCGAAATGGTACGATACTTGCTGGATTACTTCTTTGTTGAAGAGAGAAAAATCCAAATACACGATAATCGGGATGACGTTCAACTTTTTGGTATCTTTTCCGATACATTCTAGCTGCAGCATTTGCGTTACATAACCATTCTCCATGAATGAAATGCATATTGGCAATGTGTCAAAAACCGAGTATATGGCCTGCGAGACCCCGGACTCGAGCACTATCCTTATAAGTCCTGGGCCAGCCCCTAAGTCGGATAAGCGTTGCCTGGGCTAAGTGGCGGGAGGTCACTGGTGTGGTCTGTGATCGCAGGATACCGTCCAAACTCTTATCCGTCTTATAGAGATCGTGATAGATGCCTCCAGACTCGTGCATGACGGATCCAAGGTATCTGAACTTTTCCAACTTAGGGGA
>JAKRZM010000372.1:27476-44587 GCA_036379175.1 Heliconius cydno galanthus
TTTTTTTTTCTGGTGTCCCAAATTACTGCTTCAAATAATATTAAATAATTTTTATGAACATTTCATCATATCTCTCATTTACGAACTCCCCTCGTTCCGCTTTGATAATATAAAACGCACATCGCGGCGCTTCCAGTCCAGTGCTGTGGAGCGCGCGGCCGCGTGCACGCGTCACGGACAACCAACAGCCAGTGGAACTGTAAATAGTGACTCACATTTGTTTACGTTTTATTGCCTCACGGAACCGGCTTCAACACGGAGTAGGAGTAACTTGATGTTAAAATGATTACTTTATCCTTGATACTAGTAGCGGTTATTGCCCTTTATATATATGGAACGAGAAATCACAAATATTGGCAACAAAAGGGAGTGAAACATGATAAACCGGTACTGTTCTTTGGGAATAATTCGAAAAATTACTTAAGACAAAAGAGTGTAACAGAGTTAGCGGTGGAAATGTACTGGAAGTACCCGACGGAGAAAGTCGTAGGTTTTTATCGCGCGTCTCGCGCTGAGCTGGTTATTAGAGATATAGATATAGCAAAACGCATACTTACCACAGATTTCGCATACTTTTACCCACGCGGACTCAACCAAAATAGAGATGCCATAGAACCTCTCCTTAAGAACTTGTTCTTCGTGGACGGCGACACCTGGCGGCTGCTGCGGCAGCGCATGACGCCGGCCTTCACCAGCGGCAAGCTGAAGGCCATGTTCCCCCTCATCGTGGAGCGCGCCGAGCGGCTACAGGCGCGCATGCTTGAGGGCCCCTCCCTCTCTGCGTGTGGCCGCGAGCTGGACGCGCGGGACCTCATGGCTCGCTATACCACTGACTTCATAGGCGCTTGCGGGTTTGGCCTCGATGCAGATTCCTTGAAAGATGAGAATTCTGCGTTTCGTAAACTAGGAGCAAATATATTTAAATTTGGCTTTAAAGAACTGGTAGTCATAACATTAAAAGAATTATTTCCAAATGTATTCAAAAGTTTAAAAACTTTGAGCCGGGTAGAAAGAGGTATATTTACATTGGTGGATTCCGTCGTAAAACAGAGAAATTATGAGCCTTCAGGTAGAAACGATTTTATTGATCTTTTACTCGAATGTAAGCAAAAGGGAAAGATGGTAGGAGAGTCTATAGAGAGGATGAAGCCGGATGGCACGCCGGAAGTCACGACGCTCGAATTGGATGACGAACTACTTGCAGCACAAGTGTTTGTATTCTTTGCTGCAGGGTTTGAAACGTCATCGTCCGCCACCAGCTACACGCTGCACGAGCTCGCATACAATATTGAAGTACAGGAAAAGGCTCAAAAAGAAATAGACAGAGTGTTGGCCAAGTATAATAATAAACTCAGCTACGATGCTATCAAAGAAATGACTTATCTAGAATGGTGCCTCAAGGAAGGGATGAGGATGTTCCCATCTCTCGGATTTTTAATAAGGGAATGCTCTCGCAACTACACTTTTGAAGAACTCAATTTAACAATCAACAAAGGCGTGCGAGTAGTGATTCCTCTACAGGCAATACAAAATGATCCAAAATATTTCGAACACCCTTCAGAGTTTCGGCCGGAGCGATTTAGTCCTGAAAATTTTAATTCATCAAATAAATACGTATACATGCCATTTGGCGAGGGACCGCGCGCTTGTATAGGTGAGTACTATCACAACATCCAGAGAACCTACTAACGTGGTTGTTGTTGTTGTGTTGATTACAATATACTAGATAGTATATAATGTGACTTATTAATGTGTTTCTTCTTAACGCGGCGGTTGTGGCGCGGCGGGTAAGGACTCCGTTCATTCATTCATTTCCCAATTCTTGTAATAAGCCAGAGCGTTGAGTTCTACCACTCTTATACGCAATACCTCGAAATTTCGGCGGAAAATAGTAAATAGAGTTTGGCAGTGTAACCTAAACACCTAAGCAACACTGCTCAACCTGTTATATATGCGGTTGAAGATAAAAATATATATAAAAAATGCTTAAATCTAGTATACGCTATATTTCGCACATAGCAAGGAAGGCAGAGTGAACCTGGGAACCTACTGTTAAGGCACTGCCGTGTGTGCATTGCAGGCGAGCGCCTGGGCATGATGCAGTCGGTGGCGGGGCTGGCGGCCGTGCTGGCGCGCTGCAGCGTGCGGCCCGCGCGCGCCGCGCGCCGCTGCCCCGCCGTGGACCCCGCGTCCGGCATCGTGCAGGTGGTGCGCGGGGGCTTGCCCCTGACCTTCCTCGAGAGGACGCCCAACGCGCAACATATATAGAGATTGGTGTTAGTAGTACCTACACGTTATTACTTGCCTATATCTGCAAAGTGCTCAAATGAAACTCCAGGCGCATCTGCCTTAATGTTTTGTGTTATTAACTAATACTTATTAGTTATTCTCATCTATTATTGTTATTGATTTTTTGCTGTAATATTGTAATGGTATTGAAAGTGAGTATAGTCACTACTTTTAAATAATAAAGTTTTATGTACTCATATAATTTTCTTTTTTATCAAATCAAATTAAATCAGCTTGACGAGACCCTCCGTTCCCCATTTTCCACCGATTTCTTGAAACATTCGTGATTTTTGTAGTTTTGTTGTACATTATGATAATTTATTCGTACGATGAACTTAGTGTAATTTGCATAAAACATTATTTTTGGCTTATCATTATACTGTATTGACTATTCCGATATATCAAAGCTATTAACACTTCATTTCGTTCCATTGCGTTTTAAACGGCCGTTGTTCATTCCTACGAGTGCGCGCTGCGCCAGGACGACCTCTGAAAACATGCTTGCAAATATACTGTACCTGCCTGACCCAGATGTATATTAACGACATAATATAAATTGTGTTGTTTAACATTAAACTAAAACAATAGCGCACCGACAGCTAATCTACATAATATTCAGGTATTATAAAACAATTGAAAATGTATTAGTCAGTATAATTGTATATTGAATTTATAATATAGGTACTCCACATTTACTTATGAACATATAACATCGCGTGTCTGTCGCCGCGCGGGCCAATGCCCACGTGCAGTGCCTATAATATTTAAAGATTATCCCCTAACTCCTAGTCGTTGAGGAGTTGAGTCTCCTATCATCAACACCAATCAGTTATCAGATGATGATTATAAGACATTGTTGGATACATAGGTATAGTACAAAACTATAAAATTTGAGTTTCCCCAATCTTTCACGGGTCTCCTTCACCAGATCCTGACTCAGTGGTAATGAGACCGATGGAAAAGTTCACTTTGAAATAAAAAAAGAACCTTTAAAATCAAAATTACAGAGGACAGATAAATCGACGAACTAACATAAAAAAACTTCCATATATCGAGTTGAAATTCAAAACACACCTACTTAGACCTACAGTCCCTTGATTTCCTGAAAAAATATATATTTCGACACTATAAAGGGAACAAAATTAATAGCGTACTTACGGTTGACACTGGCTAAGCTAAGCTTGGATTTCAGAAAAAGCACTAGACCTCGAGACCAATTTCTCTACGGAACGGTGGGCGAACTGTACTCGCGATTGTCCGATTTCTTTAAACAAAGTTCGCTAGTTCATATTTCTAACTACTATTTCAAAAAATATATTACTAAACGCGGTTTGCAAAACGCATTTAGTGACGATGTCAGCGAATCAAAATAAGTTGATGCATAATTAAAAATAAATAACGTCGTTATGCAAGTATTAATTACAAAATTAATTAAAAAGACATAAATTGGCCATGACTGGCGGCTGGCCTGGCTTCTGTTCTCATGTTAATTAAACAATATATAAAGCAAGCACATCACTTACACAAAAACAATCGGAGCACACAAATCAAGGTAAAAAATGATTAAACAACAATTTGTTAAGAACACGCCGCGTTAACTCTTCTTTCTTCTCTTCGCGGCAACGCGGCGGCTTAGTTATATAGCTGGGTAAGATATGTGCGTGAAGAAAATTATTTCATTTAGACATTTTGTAAGATCTTAATGATAAGCGCAGGTTTTTTTAAAGACATGGAAACAAACTATTGAAGAATTTATAATTATATTTATTAAGTAAAAATTCTACAATATCTAAGATTCCTTGTTTTGTTAGGAACCATTTTGTATAACATAATGGATGACATTATTAACTAATTAACTCATTACTGTCAGTATTACTTACATCTAAACTTGGCATTTCTATTTCTATGGAACATGTATGTGTATATGCTAACACATGCACTGTTGGTTATTTTCTCCGAGTATCACTGTACCACTTATAATGTAATTTCATAAGCTAAATATTTTAGAAAATTCAAAAGAAAAATATTTTTTCTGGTCTTAAAACATAAAATACTTTTATCTATATTTTTCATTTCCAGAGGAAAGAAGAATAAAAAAGAAATAAATATATATATAAATATATTATTACTGAGCAAGCATAAGAGAAGCAATATATCACTTATTTCTCTATGATTATTTTGAAATGTGTCTTAAAAAAAATTTACTTTAAAACTATAAATAAGATAACTTAAAAAGAAAGCACTTAGCAAGGAATAACTAAAATTCAAGTAACTCAGATTTCATGTCTTACAGTAGTAAGTTTGGTTGAATTTTCCAATTTCACACTTAAAAATTATTGAATCAACAGTTTGGATATTATTTCTGTTCACATTTCGTGTTCTAGTTTTAAGAAAATATAAAAATATTTTGAAATGTGATGTCATTAAATATAGGATCGCTTTTCGTTCTTCGTCACATATCGTGGATCCTCGTCCTTAATGCATGGCCGCAGTTGAAGAGGATAGGTCGTAGAGGTCGAGCGACTATGAAATAATCAAGGATTAATAGTAAAATAGCAGTAAAGTTTAGCGAGTATTAGGCTCGTTAGCCGGAGAGGTCGCCGTGGTCAAAGAGATCCTGATCGTAGAGCGCCGCTCGCACGGTGCGGCCCCCGAAATAGCGACCGTGCAGAGCGCGCGCTGCCGCCGCCGCCTCCTCCGCCTCCGCGAACTGCACGAACACCTTGACGCTGGCCTGCGCCGGGTCGTCTTCTTCGCTCTGGCGCTCGTTGTAGATCACGAGGCGCTCCACGCGGCCCCACTTGCCGCACTCCTCCTGGATCTCGTGGTGCAGCGCCTCGTCCACCTCCTCGGCCGATACCATGTTGCGCAGCAGCAGCGTACGTGAGGCACGGCGCCGCATGAGGCGCTGCATCACGAGGTGGCGCGCCGACTGGCCCGAGATGGAGAGCGACTCCTGCTGCTGCAGCGTGTCGGGCGAGCTGTCCAGCAGCTTGCGCTGCAGCGCGGCATCCTGCGCGGAGGGCGCGGCGGGGAGAGGGGCAGGCGCAGCGGGCGCGGGGGGCGCCGGGATCACGACGCCGGGCGGCGGGATGGCGGGAGTGGGCAGGGCGGCGGGGAGGGGGAGAGCAGCCGCCAGCGAGGGCAGCGCGGCCGAAGGCGGCACGCCCAGCGCGCTCAGCTTGGAAAGACCGAGCGCGACAGCGTTGGTGGCGACGGCGTCCATGGCCTGTATCTTAGCGGTGGCGGCGGCGGCGGCCACGGCGGCAGCGGTGGGCATGGCGGAGGCCTGCGGGGGGCCCGCCAGCGCGTTGGGCGGCGTGATGGCGCGGCCCACGCGCAGGTACTGGCCGCCAAGGTCGAAGAGGTTCATGGAGGCGATGGCCTCGAGCGCAGCAGGCAGCGTCGCGTACTCGATGAACCCGTAGCCCTTGTGCTTGTGTGCGGAGGCGCCGTACGCCAGCTTGCAGTACGTGATGGGCCCGAACGCCTCGAACACGCTGCAGGTGCGAATACAACATTATGTGGCATATATTTTCAGAATTCATACATTTTCAAAATTGTTATAATATTAATTCATTAAAACAATAACAAACGTTATATTGAAAAGAGCAACTGTTGAGATTGTTGCCGACTTTTCTCAGCAAAACTACCTTTTTTACATTCAACCATGAAAAATGCTTACTTAAGTCCATTACAATAAAAACAATCAGAAATAGAATAATTTAACAAATATGCTATTTAATACACCCTTTAATAGAAGCCAGCAACCACAAAATATCTTTGTCAATAGAGCCTGCACCAGATATGATAAATTGTTTGCCAATGATATTTCCAAAATTGATATTTTCAAAATTAATGATGTTAATGATTTTAAAAAAATACTGATGAAATACTGTAATTGTGATTAATTTATATATATTTTATTTGCTTTATAAAGTTATTTGTTTATCTAATTTCATTTAATATATATATATATATGAATAATGAAATGAATAATAATAATTCATATTATTATTCATAATAATTCATTTCATATATGTATATATATATATATATATATGAAATGAATTATTATATATATATATATATATATATATATATACATATACATCATATATATATATTCTGAAATTAAAATAATTGAATTATTTATTCTTTTATATGTAACTTTTAATTGTATATTTATATCATGTGTTTTATTGTTTGTATCTGTAATTTTTATGTGGAAACTCAATTGGATTGTGTCTTATTTTTTAAATTTGTAATGTTTGTGAATGTAATGTTATATTCTGTTTGTTTCCCTAAAAAATAAATAAATGATAGGCTCACTTCTTAATATCATCTTCGGTGAGCTCGGGGTGTATGGAGGCGACGTAGATGCGGTTGTACTGCTTGGCCTCCTCCTGGATCTCGTCGATGACGGCCTGCGCCTGCGGCATGTTGGACGGACGACCCACCACCTTGATGTTCCTGTGGGACGCCTCACACTTGCTCAAATGTACTTTCCTATATATTTAAACCGGATAAAATATACCCCTAGTACAATATTCGATATATTTTTTTGTTTAATTTACATTATGCTATGATTATTATTATTAGGTATTACCTAACACACTTTACAAGATCAAGTGATGTCATAAAAGAGTAACATATTGTGTGTTTTGAATACTCCATTATATAAACTTTTAACGGACGCTCTTGGCGGCTGAACGAACACCTGGCAGAACTCGAAGTGGAGCTAAGTCATATTAACTGGCAGATTAAGGACACCAACCATCCCAAGATGGCGTCGGATTTATGATCCACAAATCACTCAAACGCAACGTTGTAGTGGTTGGTAGTGTGTCAGCAAGGGTGGCGTACCTTGTTATAAGAATAACTGACGGATATAAATTAAAAGTTATACAAGTATATGCCTCTACGTCTACATATCCTGACGACGAAGTCGATGCCATGTACGAAGACATAGCGAAAGCTCCTTTGGTTGTTTAATCATTATTTGAAGCCTTGTTTTAATTCATTACCTTTCCCCATTTTATTTAATATTTCCAATAGTTTCTTACACTATATATAAACAATACCTTCCGCCGAGCATGACGCCGTTCATCTGCTCGAGGCTGAGCTGTGCGGCCTCGGGGATCTCGTACTCCACGAAGGCGAACCCCTTGTGTTTCTGCGTGACGGGGTCCCACGACATGTTGATGGACTTGATGGGCCCGAATGGCAGGAACGCTTGCCGAATCGTATCCTCCTTCAGCTCGAACGAGATCGAACCCACGTACACTCTGCGGTCACACACACACACGCGCACACACAAGTGCTTTAGAGAAACGGACCTCAAGGATCACCAACGTCAAGTGCTGGTGAGAGCTCAGATCTTTTCAGCAAACAAATCAAGGACTCGACCAGCCGAGGCGGGAATCTCAAGGTATCGCTCTCATCATTAAAATAAAGGAGACGAAAAACGTGGGCCCAAATATAAAAAATTGGGATATGGTCTAAAAAAATTTTTTTTTTTTTTAAATTTTAGAATGCCAAAAATCAGCTTAATTGACAATCTGGAAGCGGAGAAAATAAGAAAAATAGTCCATAACCGATATGACTAATCTATTACAGTGATATGAAAACAAAATATTTGTTCATTTTAATTCAGTATAGTTTTAAGTAAGTATTTTAACAAACTTATTTGTGTATATTAATAGAGCATACATAAAGAAAATGTCAATTAATTAGTAAAAAATCAAAAGACAACCTATTTTTAATCAAGTAAAATCAATCATATTTTAAATGACAGCTGTGACAGACGATTGACATCGACACCTTATCTGCTTCACTCATTGCGCTTCGACGCTGGAAAGCGATTTTGTCGCATCTCAAAGGAAGGCTTTATATAAAGATACGACAAGATCGCTTTCCGGCGTCGTCGGTTTGTTTCGATGCGTTTTGAGTTCTTTCCCGTTTGTTGCTTTAATTTTCACGATTTCTTTCTCAGTAATGACCTATTTTATAGAGGTTGATTTCATAGAAAGGAATGCCTTAATATGGTTAGTTTGAGCACAATGCTACATGTGGGATACTACGTGATGCCCTCGATATATCTCTCTGTAAGTATTATTGTGTTCAAGTGTACCTGCACATGAGCGCGAGCGCCTGCTGACGCTGCACCTGTGTGCGCTGCGTGGCCATCTGCTGCTGCTGGTGTGCCAGCGTCTGCTTCATCAGCACCATCTTTATGCTCTGCTCCATCGCGTACTTCTTGGCGCGCGCGACCGCCTCCGCCTGCTCCGACGACAGCCGCGGCAGCGTGCCGCCCAGAATGGCCGGCAGCGTCGAGCACTTGCCCCCCGGCCCTGCGCGTGCGCACGTACCTCCGTCACTCACGTCACTTGTGCTGTATGTGCTATGTGTACTCTGTGTGTGTCTGTGTGCGCACTCACCCGTGTACACGTCGCCCACCTGCTGCAGGTCGTAGACGGGCGCGGCCAGAAAGCCACCTGCAACAGAGCATGGGTGAGACGGGGAGGAGCGCGCGCGGGGGCGGCGGGAGGACGCACGCACTCGCACACACACTCTCACCGCGGCTCATTCGATTATCTATACTAATACATTTCATACTTCTCTTGCAACAGTCCACTGTCATGATTCTCACATTCACACTTTTTATAGTGGTCCCCTAGTATAGTTGGAAGTTTAAAATACCAAAAGCTTTTTTTTAATAATTACTTTACCTATTAATCTTACCATAAATATTGTTACAAAGAAAAAGAAATTAATATACGTAACATTAAAAATATGTGAAGCTTATTAGAAGTGGTCTTCAGTAGCTGCGATACAGCAGTCCTTTAAACATTGAGGCTAGTTGCGTTTAGAGCAAGCACTATTCTCTAAAACTGACCATAGATGCGCTTCCTATCAATGTTTCAAATACCCGACATGGTTCTAGGCGCTATCTTCATCTCCCAGTACCTACACAAACAAACATTTGACGAATACCAAGTGTACATAATAAATAGTATTTGGCTCCATACCTACCTACTTTAAGTATTGCAATCACAACGTCCTGGTTCCCTTTGTCGTCTCACTCATTTTAATATAAAATATTGTAAAATATTTTGCGAGAAATTAAGAAAACAGAAAAATTACAAATTTCAAAATCAAAAACAATATTTTGTTTATTTTTAATTGTAACAGTATTTATGGCCAGACTAAGTGTAGTGTAATTTTACTATAAACCCAACAAAATGCTATATTGAAAGTGCATATTAACCAACAGTACATAAAGAGCCGCAGCAACGCAAACAGACGGTCACCGGGCACATGGGACTGCATGATATATTGAAGTAGGTACATTGTGAGACGAGGCAGCTCGCGCGCGGCGCCGGCGACGAGCGCGGCCGGCCCCTATGCGCTTAGCTAACCTAACTTATATCTAGCCTGAAACAGAAAGCAGAACTGATCACTGAGGGGTGACTCTCCGCGCACTAGCAGCAGCTCGCCGCCCGCACGCGCCGCGTCGCGCCTCGCCGCGCCGCGCCTGCAACAGCGAGCACAGCCGGGACGTTAGATGCTGCACTGACCTCGCGCCACTCGCGCGCCTACTTACCGCCCACCGCGCCCACTCCGGCGCCCACCAGCGCGCCCACGCCCACTCCCACCCCTGCGCCCACGCCCAGCGCCACTCCCGGCACCACGCCAGCCAGCGACATCGCCGCCTCGACGCCCTGTAACTACACTCCGACACATTAACAGAAGCAGCAAAACGCACTTTTACATGTTTACGTAATTGATAACCCGTCCTAAAAGATTAGTGACATTCAGTGAGACCTTAATAATCACTGTGCAGTACTTTAACAATAAGTTTGTTATCAAGATCCACCAAAGGTACTACTATCCACTAAATGCGTGTGCCAGAATGTGTTGTGCATCTGCCAATATGGTCCAGATCAAAACTTCAGTTGAGAAGATCCCAATTTCGGCAAACCAACAAATGTTACATTTGGCTTGAATTTTATAGAGGTTGTAGAGAGGGCAACAAAGCAATCAGACCTTCTTTAGATTATAAAACCTGATAGTTCCTGTTCACAAATACCCAACAACAGCAATTACTAAATATGAATGAAAACAAGTAACATGAAATTTGAATGGTGTTTACTTTGGTCCTAGTTATTAGGTAAATAAGGTGCACAAAATAGTACCTTACTTTCATTAAACTATACAGCCCAACTTTTTCATATTTTCTTGATAAGAATATGAGAAAGGCCCCTATGCTTAACACATTTAAACTCTAATAAATTAAAAGCACTAATTAAATATAATAAAGTAAAGTTACAACAAGGATTATTATAATATATTTATATTGTTGATTTAAATTAACTAATGAGAAGACAATCAGTGTGTGTGTGAAGAGGGGGGGTCTCCTAATGGCGGCACCAGGCATTACTTGCTTAAAAGGAGATCTCTGTAACAATTATTTCTGTGTAAAATCTGTTGAACAAATAAAGTATTTTTTTGCTCCTAATATGTTTGTAGACACTTATAGCTTAGTAGTATAATTAGGGTTGTCTGGCAGTGGTTTGAAACCGTCCTAAATATCTGGCAATGGGTAACTTTATTTCGAATATTATTCCCAATTATATTTAATGAAAATTAGGCACTATTTTATTATATCTCTCATTTACATTATAACACTATTATTAATGTAGCTTCCTCTACAAAAATAAAATAACATATATATATATATCCTCCAAATAAAATTTTTAGAAAAATATTTATGTTGTTACACCAAAGAAGTATCTCACTTGTGTACGTAAGTACACACACAAATGTTTTTTTTAATAATTTACAAACATACATGATACCATTTTTGTATGAATACACTACGATAGCTATTTATTAAAATGTATTATTCCATGGACTGGCATTTTTTTTGTTTGTTAAGTAATCAAATAATCAACTTTCACATAATTGTTACATAATAAATTTGGATAAGTATTACTTTTTAAATGAATACCCATGTAAAATATTACCTATGACTAACCTAATATGCTGTGTACGGACTGTAAATATGTGTTTGTTTTGTATTAGGTGAAGGCTGTACTTTTACTAGATCTCTTTTTCACATGTATTTTGTAATTGTGTAGTTATCGTTTTATTTTACTGGTTGTATGGAAAACACACAGGAAATTGTGTTTTCCGTACAATGTGACATTGGCGAAATGAATTGTGCTCAACTGGCACGCTTGAAACTCCATAAATAAAGAAATCAATCAATAAATATTTATATTATAAAAGGGATATACTAATTGTTTACATATATCAATGTTTTAGATGACTAATTGGTTTAAAAAGCCATGCTGGCATAAAAGCAATATAAAAATATAGCTTTTATATGCTAGTTCTGCTAGTGTGGTAATTTTATAAAACATAATTTAAACCCTGTCCCAAATTTCAATAATAATCACAATTCTGATACACAAATCACTTTCATAAATAAATATATGGTTATTAGTATCAATTTTGTAATCAATGTCACTCATTGTCAACATCACTCATTTAATCTTTGTTGAACAGCATTTTTAGGATAAAAAGAAAAGAGCAAATGTTGAGTTTTGTTGTCGACTTAGCAAAACTACATTCTGAATTTTTGGTAGATGCATGGGCATACATCTCGTCTGATGAATCAAATGTAATTGTAAAGTCGACTTGACGACTAAAGTATACTTCAGTCCTTTAAATACTTTGTCGAATATTAAATAAGAGAACTACTATAATGTAAATATAGTCAATAATATCTAATAATAATAAAGTCAAAAAGTATATTTATAAATATCTTGTAAAATATAGGTTAAAGAGCAAAAAACAAAGCATAATAAAGAAATTAATAGGTATATTTAAAATTTTATGTTATCAGTATATTTTATTAAATAACTATATTGTTTGTACAAACATAGCAGTCGTTATACCTGTACATAAAGTATTAGATTGCAAAAACAATATAAATTAGAAAATATAATTTTCATTTCATATATTTTAATCTGTCGAACAGAAGATAGAAAATAAGTAACTCACCAACTCCATGTCTCTTATAAACGATTAATTTACGTGTAAAATGTGGCTAAATAGTAGAGATGTAGTATTATCATAAATGAAAAATGCCAAAGTATATGTTCCTTGCAAAATAATAATTTAACAGAACGCGCTCAAGCCAACAGCTCACCACCATAGACTACTGAAATTAAAAATAGAATTTGCATCAAGCAATTATATTGATAACGTTGTCAATACCACAGACTAAACAAGCACGGCGTTGGTTTTGGTTCATGTTGATAATTATAGCAATTATCAAAAAATCTGCCAAATAAAGCATACATTTAAACAAAAAATCTATAATTATATCTATACTGCATTAATAATAAATTGGTACCTATTATATACCATTTGGTACCGCACAAATAATAAAAAACTAAGGTAACATATGATTTTTCTTTAAATTACTTTTATTATTAATTTTATTTAACTATGGTAACAAAGGGTCATATGATAAAAAGAATCTGCCATAAATGTCACTGTTTCAGGGGCGAGCTTCTCTCGCCCTCCCTGGTGACACTAGCAAGCAGGGTCTGTTATCTTCCATATAAAAAGTTTTGCTTGCACACATATATTTTTTACAGAAATATTATATTGTACCAAGATTAGACATTAGAGTGTAGACATACGAGACAAATTTCAATGCTGCAATTTTGTACTTAAAAAGTGTGTTGCGAAAGTGAAATTAAAAATGCATGTTTACTTAATTATAATGAATTTAATTTATCTACTGAAGAATATTAGACTTAAAGAATTATACAATAAATTGGAGTTTTATAATATTAATTTCATTTTTCACATGTCACTTTTTTATTTTGTTATATTTGTCAATTGCAACAATGTTATCTGGGTTGGGATTGTGTATTATCTATGCACAAGAGCAAGACTATTGTAGATAGTGTTGCCAAACTATCGATAGTTTCGCAAACGATAGTTTTAATCTAAAAAACCCCATGCAATCGAAACAACGATCGATAGTATCGATTAAATAGATAGTATCATATAACTTTGCAGTGTGGCTAAAAATATTTTATGTATTAACTTTTTAGTAACAGCTATTAAATTATACCGACTAACATAAATTTTACTATTGTCTGAAATAGATTAAATTACTATTGTCTTGATGCTAAATCCAAAGATATTTTGTTACGTTATTATACGCACTAATATTAAAGTAAGTAACGACGATGCATAATTTACATTACAATAGATATTAAGTTAAATTGTGTTATCGCATAAATGACATTGTGACTTTTCGATTATAAAGTTTCTTTAAACCCTTTATCGAAACTATCGATAGTTCAAAAGGGTACAATACTGTCGGACAAATCAATACTATCGATATTATCGATAGTATCGTATCTCCCAGTCGGAAAATTATCGATAGTCTCGATACTACCTCTTTAATCGATACTATCGATCATAATATCGATAGTCTTTCTGTCGGACAACTATCGATAAAATATCGATAGTCCACTACGGATCGGCAACACTAATTCCAAAGATGATCTTGAAAGCAGGGCTTGTTAACGTTACCAATTCACATTTAAATTAACGGTAATTCCATATACCTAAGTATCGTTCTAATTTGGTAGCGATACTTGGTAACTTAACGAAATAATAACATTATAATAAGGTTAATTTTGCGTTAAATCTTTACTTCGAAAGTAGCGATAAAAGGAACGGTTTAAATCATCCTTCTATTTTGTTACCTTTATGCGACGTTAAATTTTATTTCGCTATAATTGCATATTTTGTTAAAAACATAGATGGGGCGTACGTATTATTGGCTATACTATAATAAGATAAAAAAGTGTAATTCTACAATAAATATTTTTTCATAAAAGCAATTTACATTAGTATTGAAAATAGTATCCGAATAATAGTTAAATCCGGCGGCTTATCTAAAATAGAAAATTAGTTTCATGGCGCAGCTGCGCAAGGGAGTGACTGTAACGCGACGGTTGTGGGTTCGATTCCCACTCGAGGAAGTGAAATATTTATTTATGTTTATATTTCCATTTTTTCGCTCTGGTGTCGAGGCAAAGCACGGCGTTGAGTTTTGCCATTCAATACGCAATCCCTCCAGAATTCGCCAGAAAGTGGGGAACGGAGTGCCTTAACACTAGGTTTCCTCTGCCTAGCCTGCTGTGTGCGGGATACAACATGAAGCTAAAAGAAAAAGAAACAAAGACAGTTTCACAAAAAAAGTTTTATAATGATAATAATTTTATTAAACTTACCCATTTAAGTTTTAAAAAATTAAATGCTTAACGATTGTAAAACCAACGATGTACTTATATTCACAAAAACAATCAAAACTCGAAATAGCAAAAGAAAATACGACCGCGACGGTATTTGTTACCGTTACTAGCTTATAACGATACCGTGGATTTCAAGTTAACAGTAAAAGTATCTAAATACAAAGGTAAATATGGTAACGCTACTTTTCAAGTATCAAAACCCGGAGTAGCGATACCAACTTTTTAACGTTATTTACTTTTAAGTTTTAAGCCCTTCTTGAAAGAATTGGTCAGGGCGTGATTTTCATTTATTCAAAATAAAACACCGATGTAAATACGAACGCGAAAAAGGTAGCGGCTTAGCAGGATTTACGCAATAAGTACTTAATAAGATAAATTTGAATAATAAAATGAAATGTTTCGTGTATATAGTGACTTATTTTTACATTACTTAATGTTTCAGTTTTAACAATATGGCTAATACACCAAAACTCTGCCACAAAGTAAAATCCAATGGGTATTATAAAAATGTCGGCAAAGAAGCAATACATCGAAAAAAGTAGTAGTTTAAAACAGGTGGTGGCAAACCATCTACTTCAAAAGCAGCAACTGGTGATGGTGACTTTACAGTGTGGCTCCCTCATGAGTTCACGGTAGTCTCATGAATTTGACTCAGATAACCAGGTATACTTATATAAAACACGAATATTGTTCAACTAGTATTTAATTTTGAGTAAAATATTTATTTAATTATATTAATTCTTGTTTCAGTATATAACAGTATATTATATTCCTAATATAACAGGAGGGAAAAAGACAACTGAAATAAAATGTGATAAACCAGAAAACTCATCGCTTCCCTGTGACAATTCTGGAGCAGAAAATTTTGCAATTCTCAAAAATCAATTCAATCAATTTACAAGCTATATTATAATTAGTATAACAAACTTGTTACTACAATGTGTTTCAACATGATTAATACATACTTGTTTGGAAAGCTTATATTAAAAAGTATAATGCATATATTACATTTTTGGTTACAGTGTGACAATAGAAACAGTACTGCGCAGCAAATAGCATAAAATGAAATTGCTTGCAAAAAGAGCTGTATGAGGTCCAAATGGACAATGAAAAACAAAATGTAAAAAGAAACTTAGAAGAAATCTTTAAAAATAAATTTATATTATCAGAGCAAATAAGATTTATAGAAAATTTATTTTTTTTTACTCACAAAAATGTATCCTAAGAAAAATTGTAAAACAGCATAATAATTAAGTATATGTATTTTCACTACCCCTAAGAACTTGTCTGAACTGTTCATTTCTTTTATTTACAATGTCACCCCTAAGTATTTTTCTGCAATATTTCTCTTTGCAATATGTGCTTCATTATGTTTACACGCTTCGGTTTTGATGGTTCCAAATAGGAGTAACTAAATTCTGTCATAATATGCTCTTCTTTAGCAAAAGTACTGGGTATTTTAATAAAAGAAGTCACATGTATCGCAGGCACTGATGCGGCAAACGGTTGCTTGAGACAACCCATAGTGTTCTTCAGCATCGTCTTGATACTGTCAGAAAAAAGATAACTTAGTAAATACTTGTACATGAGTCCGTGTTGTACGAATACAATATTCAAGTCATGTAAAATGAAAGTAATTACCTCTCGACGACTTATATGTCTTTAGCAGTTGATATGCGATGTGCCAGAACCTCTATGATTTAACTGTTGATCATCACAGACCAGGTTTATTATAAAATTCGCAATAAATGTCGTCGTTCAAGTAAAATGGATTACTCCTGCTTCTAAACATCTTCGATGTGAACCAAATGTGAATTATGGTTTTCAATTCCTGTCATCGCTTCGAAAGCATCTATGCTTTTGCTTTGGGAAGCTTCCATTTCAATCATAAGTGATAAATTAACCCAATTTGAGTATTTGTTTATGGATTGGAGTAACTATATTGACAAGACATGTGTAATATTTAGTTTATAATTATATCAAATGTTATTTTCAACAATCAGTTGTCGTGTCGAGAATCGGCCTTTTTTTTCTAATAGAACGGCTAAAGTAGGGTCTTCTCTAACTTTAAAGTACGTGTAATAATTTGTGTGGGCAAAATTATCAAATTTCCCCATAAATATATCAAATTCACACCTATAATTTAAATAGAATAATATTTTATTATGAAATAGTTAACATTTAAAACTGCTCCATTATATTTTCGTAAAATTATAAATTTAACAAAAACATCCAATGATTAGTCATAAGAAAATAATGTTAAACTGGTTAAATAAAAAACACAAAGCCCTAAAACAATTTTATTACGCAGCGTATAGATATGTGACGAAATTAGAATCGTGCGTAACGTCTTCGCAAGTACGCAGTTTGCACTATTTATTTAAACATTCTATAACCTATCTCAATAGAGACAATATCCAGAGACTATAGAGTTCTACAGATGTCGCCACTCGCCACTTGTTTGACATT
>JAKRZM010000374.1:0-11354 GCA_036379175.1 Heliconius cydno galanthus
ATTTAATCTAGATTGAAATTATATTTCTATAGAAATTATATTCTTATATCCGCTAGTATTATAATAGTTTCTGAATACCTCACTCTCGAAAAGTGGTAAAAGTCTCGTTAAATTTTAATAGTATAATTACACCTAAATAATGTATACAAGAATATGTAAAACAACCGTTTTGTTGAACAACGTAGTCTACCAGTGAATAGCATTTTCTATATTAATTATAAATTTAATTTCATTCAATATTGCTGTGAATTTTCCGTGCAATATTAATTTTATATTTAAATTGTTTTAAGTTCTCATTATGATATCAAAGAAAATTTATATTAAACTGAAAATTTTAGGGTTACGTAGCTCGAAACGATAAACGGAACCCTTTTAAGATCACTTTGTTTTTCGTTTGTCAAGACTATCGATCTCGAGATCTCGCTAACGAGCTCAAATTAATATCAAATATTTAGTCTTAAAATAGTAAGACTTCACTCAACACGAAATTTCTCAAGAATTGGGCGAAGAGTAGGAAACGGAAGTGCCTTAATGGGGAACGGAGTGTTCTAATACTAAGCTACCGTTCCCTTTGCCTACCCTGCTAGGTGCTGGATACAGCGTGAACCTAAAAACATCATTCTAATAAGGAATAGTACTGACATAAAAATATTGCACTTGATACTGCAAAGATAAAGGATCTGTGAGGACTCGGGAGTCATCGCCCTAAATAACCTCGAGAAGATTGGAGTGATGTTTCATCATCCTTTCATGTTGCCTTTAAGAAGAATAGTACAAAGATAAAAGTACCTCGTCCATAGTTTTTTTCTTTTAAACTATCATTACAACATGTTTAACTATGTTAAGTACTAGCGCTTCGCTCGCCGTTTCACCTGTTTCTGTGTAAACTAATTAAACGTGCATGAGTTGAAAAAATCGGCTGCGTGGGAGGGAACCTAGTGTTTTAACGCTAGGTTTTCTCTATCTACCCTGCTATGTGCGGAAAGCGCGAGAAGTTGTAAAGAAAATAATAAAAATTGTTTAAATTTAATGTTATTTTTCTTCACGAGTTCCACCCATTGTGTGCTTACTGGCGGAACCTAACGCTGTGTTTAAATATAAAAAGCCATATCCCAAAATAACAAACCTGTAACCACCGAAAGCCAAGGCTGACCAAACCTAACTGATCCACAAATACCAGGCAACCTCAGTTCCAAACCCATATATACCAGCCAAACAGACATGTTAGCCAATAAAATAGATTAGGTTAAAATATTACCTTTTTCTGAATCGTTGGCAACAGTTGTTGAACTGGCACAGTTCAGCACAGCAATATGGCGGTTAGATAAACAAAATAATTAAACGCTTATGGTATTCGCGAGTGGTACCAAAACAAGTGTGATACGTTTAACGCGGGCTTACTGTTGTACGGAATTGTTCTGGATGAAGATATTGTGAATGATTTATAGCATTTCTTGCGAGAAAATAGATTAAATTGAATATTATAGAAAAGTCAAATCAAATCAACTTCACGCTATATCCCGCGCACAGAGGAGTAGGTAGAGGGAACCGAAACGGAGTGTTAAGACACTCCGTTCCCCGCTTACCCGCCGAATTCCCTACCGAATAATGGATGCATTGCGTGTTGAGTGGCGGAACTCAACGCCGCTCATACATATTTAATTTCCTCGAGTGGGGATCGAACCCACAACCAGTCGATTTTGCATCACCCTTGGACCCCTACGTCACGACTGGCCTCGTATAATGTGAAAAATTCCGTTCCCATTAAAACACGTTACCCGTTTTCCGCCGACCTCGAGACCACCACAGCGAAGAAATTTATTTCCTTGAGTCGGAATCGAACGTACGACCTGTCACGCTTATAGTCACATGCTTGAGCTCCAGCCCCACGACTGGTTTCAATTTTTTTTCAAAAAGTTTAATATAAAAATTAATGAATTAAATATTTTATAACAACAATTATTGTAAAAAAATATACTTTATTAAAATACCAAGTATTTTTCATATAAATAGTATTTTATAATATTTATATAGATATTCTATCGATCTTCTGTTTCAAACCACTAACCAATAGTTAATTCGTACCGAATAGAGGGATAAATGTCAAAGGAATACCAGCTCTTGTTTATTTGTAGTTTGAACATCACATAGCAAGGATGCTGGAGCAGAAGCAATTAGAATGTAGATCATCGAATGAGTCTATTGGTGTTGTGTGACAATTTTGTTTAATACAATTACTTGTTGAAACCGTCTTGGCACAGTGGGAATATGTAGCCAGTTCAAATTTCATTTAGAGATTTTTTTTATATATATATGACAGTCATATTATATGGATGATAAAAGGATACTTTTTTTATTTTGAGATACTTGAAAGAAAAATTAATAGTCGCTTTTTAATAGCCCCTTCTTATGAACAAATACTAATATTTTTTTCTAAATTCATAGTCTTATTCTAAGAAAATAAAACTAGAACTAAAAATATCAAAGTAAAATACAAATGAAAGAAACGTTATGTAACATTTTAATTAAAAAGGTTAGGTAAGAATTCGAACTTCAAAGTTATTCCTAGAATATTTATATAAACACCTCGTACCTAAACATTCCAGATTAACCCTTATTCCACTTATAGCAGGGCAGACTTAGGTAAACTATTGTTAAGTTAATACTTATTTAGAAAACGTATAAAAATTTTGAACGTAGCGGGACTCGAACCCGTACTTCCTAAAAACCGTCCAGGCGCTTTGACCACTAAGCCTAAGTGTAGAATAACACTTTTGTGCATTTAACTATTTACATATTATTTTATTTGTTTAAAATAATAAATAATTTATGTACATATTATTTATTTTTATCGTAGCAATAATCCATACCTATATTATAAATTCGAAAGTAACTCTGTCTGTCTGTCTGTCTGTCTGTCTTTTATGCAATCAGGGCCAAACCGCTAATTTAATTGTGATAAAATACTCATATAGAGATACTTGAGGGTCTCGGGATGAACATAGGATATTTTTTTTCTCATATTTGTAATATTTTCGATATATATCAATATATTAAAATACTTATAAATTTGACATGCAATTTATTCCGCCAAGTTTATAACAACCGCCGTGGCTTGGCAACGATTTGCAGTTTGTTGTTAGAAAACGTCACCCAAAATGAGCTCACTTAACGCATCTCTCTATTGAAAACTGAAAATAATTTCATAAATATATTTAATAAATATTCGTATAGTTCAAGCGGGCGTAGCCGCGCTCGGGTCCACTAGTATTGTTATATGTTGGCTTATTATAATAGCACAAATATATTAAAAGTAACGAAAAAAAACTAAAAGATAATTCACAAAACATATCAAATGAGAACGAACGCCATTATCATTTTACGATGACCACTTCCGAAATACCCAACGCCTATGGAGCGCACTGTGGCGTAAAACTGAAATTTATCATTCAAGTTAGTATTCCGCACATAATAATTGAGCAGTTATGCTAATGAGGACAAGCTAACGCCGACGCCAAAACGCAGTTCGTCGAGCTTATGCAAATCCGTGTAGAATTCAATACATACATCGTTGTCGTACTTCCAAAATTTAGGGAATTATTAATAATTTATTATTATTATTAATAACAAGTGAAAAAAACCAGTTAAGAGCGAGTCGGATTGGTCCACCGAGACTTCCGTACCAATTTCAGAACTGTAAGTCATTTCCTCGCTTCGCATTAATGATTGTTATAAAGATGCAAAAGCGCGGCGTTAAGGTCCACCATTCAATTAGCAATGCTTCAAAAATTCGGGGGAAAGTAAGAAATGGAAGTTTCTTAATGGGAACGGACTGTTTTAAGACTAGATTCATAATTCATAATTCATAAGCTAAAAAATATATTAAATAAGTCTTTTACTAACTCAATGAAAGTTTCAAAATTAGCTATTAAACGTTCATTTTATTGTTAACATTAAAATTCTAAGTTAATGTATAACCAACCGATATAAGTCTAGCTTAAAAAACATGTATAACGAATGGACAAGAACAAATAGTAAATTGAATTCATCAATTAATATCCCCTATAATATTCCTATGAAATCCTACATTTGACACGGAAACGACTAAAAGTTACCCTTTTGCGTGTAACAAGGATCCTCCTAAGTGCCCATTGACCTTAGCAGAGCTTTGAAGTCCCTACGAGTTAATTAAATTTCTAATGCTTATATTACAAAGAAAATTAGGACAGGGAGCCGGTTTTAGTAGAATTAATTGTTAATTGGAAATAAAACATGTTTGGAGATAAAATATATTTACAGGTTGTTTTATATTTGATACAAAAAGAAAGGTAAAATTTCATACATATGAAAATTATTTATTTAAGATATTCAAAGAGTATAATGTGGACACAGTTATAACAATTTTGTTTTGTATTAGGTGTGAAATGTGAAGCAAAAGAAATTTACTTTTGTCTTGTGTTTATTTAAACGTTATAATTCTATATTTATGTCCTTGTTATTAAAATATTTATATATTTTAAGCAGAGTTATAAAATATAAAGTGAATATCATTTTCATATTAAAGGCATGTGAGTGTAAAAGTGACAGGTTGAGTTCCACCACTCAACACGCAATCCCTCCAAAATTTTATGGAAAATGGGGAACACTAGGTTCCCTTTGCCTAACCTGCTGTGTGCGTGAAGCTGATATATTTATAAATTTAACCCCATTTTACGGGAAAAAATGCGAATTTTTCGCTTATGATAATCTCAAAACTAGAATACTTACCAAGTTTATCTTATCTTATCCAAATTTCAAGTTGTTTGTCATCGTATTTACAACAACAAGAAGTTTGATTACATTACCACGTGATCGATAGGTCGAACGTGACAGGAAACTTATTTGTGGATCCCTTGCGACGTGCCACCAAGTTGCGGTGACCGACACGAATGACATTGAAGATAATACAATCCTACGTTCTATCAACAAATGGCTTTTTAGGATTTGGGGATTTCGAAGCCGATTCGAAATGGCGACTTTTTTTTAGAGCTCCTTAGGTTTACAGTTTATATGTACTATATATATATATGTATGTATGTTATTTTGAGGAATGTGTATATTACTTTAATTTACACTTAGGTAGTAATTTTGTATTCAATAAGAAATTAAAATATAAAGTGTGATACAATCTTTGCTTAAAAAATATTTATAAGAATTGAAATTCGCCATATAGTCAAAACCTATTGAGTATTGACTGTGGACCTACAATTATAAAATTTGGCAAGAAGTGAGAACTTACAATACAAATAAAGGAAAATATCAGAAAAATGGAATTTAATAGAGATTTAAAAAATATATTACTTAAATTTAAAACAGTGCTTACGCCTGAAAGTGTCAATTTGTCAACTTTTATAAATTGTACTTTCCTTTAAACTACAATTCTGAAATTGATGCCAACCCTCGATGGGCAAATCTGACTAACACTTGTCCGGTTGTTTTAAATTCCCTTTTATATTATATACACAGATGTATGCTATGTATTTTCTATCAAATATTATCAATAACTTAACCATTATAACTAAAGCATTTTAAAGCTAAAATATTATTTTTTCTAGACATAATCTCGAATAAATCACAAGATCGCAGTGCAAGTTCGTAGCTGGGTCAAAGTGCACGTCACAAGTTCTACAACATCCGATGAGAAATTAATAGTTGTTGCCTGTAAGTTACTTCTTGGCATCAATATGTGAACGTTACAGTTGAAAGCACCCCGCTAGTTTTGTATGCAAGGCGAGCAGCGAGACGCTGTCAGGACGATTATGATACCTTATATATTTTACGTAAATATAGCTCCAAGTTTTTTGCATATAAATAATTTTAAGTTAAGGGGTTCCTTCAAAATCTAAAATGAAATATTTGTTATTGTTGAGGCTAGACGTTGCGTGTATTTTAAAATATTAAAGAAAATTGTTTACTTCTACTTAAAATTTTCTTCAAATAAATTTTCTTCAGATAAACAAGTACTTTACATTTTTTCGGAGCTGTAAATTAGATATATCGATATACTTACTACTATAGTTTAAAAAAAAATGTAAAAACCCACGACTGTTAAAATGTAATTGAAGAAGATAAATAATTTAAATTTTACTAAAGCACCACCTGGTGAGTTGTTACCGTAATATCTATCTAAAAACATACACCAATCAAATTCAAAACCCAACAGTAAAAACCGCATTAAAATCGGACTAGCACACACCACACACAAACATACAGACGCCCTTTTGAGTAAAAAACATTAAGGTGCTCACGTCACCCGCTAAATAGTATATTTTTTGTATAGATTTTTTCAATATTTTTAGACCAAAATAATACAAGTAGCAATTTAATACGTGTCCGAAATCCATTAGGATATTAGAAAGAACCATATCTATTTCGGAAATTGTGACAATTGTATGTTACAATTCTTTTTGATGTTATTGTTTCCATATTTTTTATTGAAGATAAATATCATAAAAAGATATATATTTTTATGATAGTATACTATGGTACCATATTAAAGTGTAAACGTAGAATGCGAAGAAAAAAACGGAGCCCTTATATCATCACTTTATTAGCCGTCTGGCGTCTGTCAAGACCAATTATGTCGAGATCGTTGTGGAGGTAGGACAAGCAGAAAAAATTAAGCTTTTAATTCAATCATTTTATGAGAATTTATGCATCGATTTTGCTATAATATTTGATAAAATAAACAAAATCTATAGGGTACTTCCCGTGGAATTACATTTATGAAATTATGCACGACGGCGTCGTGGGAACTTAAATACAAATGAAGGAAAACAATCGAACACTGAAACTTTACAGATATGTATATAAATTATTTTTTTCAGTTTTTATAACTTACATTTCACGTTGGCCTACGATCCTGAAATTGGTAGGGAAACCTTGGTGGTTGGAGTTCAACTCGCACTTAACCAAAAATTTTTCGTCTCTAAACAAACTAGGAAAATTTAAATTGTAATGTGAATATAAAAAAAATATTGACATTTCAGCGAATCGAATTCATAACCATCACGTACCTATAGAATCTACGATTTTTAATAACAATATAAACGCTATGCAAAGATTCATCAATACGAAAGCGAAAATGTATATTAATTACAGCAAAATCCTTAATCATACAACGCTGATTGCATCGGACGCNAAATATTTTTGCACAAATTTAAAATGATTTTCTGTTGTAATATGCAATAACTGTTGCTCTTTTGCCAGATTTCAGTTTTAAATTAAACTTCGTAATGTAATTTTGGTATAATTATTGTTTACAAATACACATACATAGAAAAATAAAAAAATAGTTGAGATTTAGGCTGTATCCCAAGGTAGGCAGAGAGAATCTAGTGTTAAGTCACTATGTTCTACTCTATTAGTTCTCATTATTACTCTTCACCCAGTTCTTTTAGCCCTCAAATAAGGTAGGCAGAGGGAACACTAGTATTGAGATACTCCGTTCTCGACTTTTCACCAAATTCTGGAGGCATTATGTGTTGAGTGGCAGAACTTACGATATGCTTTGCCTCATTACTAGAGCGAATAAAAATAAATAAAATCTTTCATTTTCTCAAACTGTCGCGCTTACATTCGCGCGCACCCTTGCTCAACTGGCCTCGACGTAAGATTAATTAATATTATAAAAGGGACACTAAGACATAGATACATATTGAATATTTTTCTCGGTAAACCATTTGCATATAAATCGAATATTAATAATTTCTTATCCTAGTTGCAAGAACTCATTTCTAATTAAAACTTAATATTATAATAGTAAATGTAAAAGTCGATTTATTTATATGCACCCTACCCTACGTCCGGAGTACTATGTAACCAGGTCGAGCATAATAATTAATCTTATATTCAGATGAAAAGTTGTATTGGAAAGAAATATAACTCTAGCTCGATAGGGAAAGTGAGGTAAGATGATAAAAGGCTAATTGCTATGGTCCTGTTGTATAGTCGATTCTAATAGCTAAGTAATACCTGAATGTATAATTCTTATATATAAAAATGTAATATATAAGAATTATACAGGGTGGAAGAAGAACGCTCCTTTTACTGAAACTGCATATAGGGTAAAATATTTCAAACCTAGAACTAAAGAAATTGATCAAGGTACCTTAACAGTTTGGACGTAGGATTTTTTTTCATTTCACGATTTTTATCCATACCTGTATTTCGTGTGCACACATAAGTTGACGACGTTGCCACTTTGACAGGTAAGTGTGTGCGTGCCTATGTTATACTTTACAAATGCCGTTTTATTTTAAAACGATATTTTTATTACTTATTTTTATTATTTGTTTGAAAAAATAAATTTTTCATTATTGGGAATTATTTTTTTTCCGAATTATATTAGGCTTTTATAGAGTAATTAAAACTGTGGTTTCATTTAAAGTGGTGCTGACAATTCCATCCTGTATATACATACATATGGTTTTATTAAAGGTCGTTCGACTACAGATACTGGTATAGGTCTTATAAAGAATATATAATATGAGGCTTTGGAGGTATCGCAGGATGCTCCTGGCATGTTATACAACGGGAACGTAATTTAGTTTATTAAGTATATAATATAATAGTTTGAGCGGGCGAAGTCGCGAGCGGGTCACATTTCTGGTATACTTCCTATAGCAGTTATATTGCTTTTTTTTAAAACTGCCTTTGAAAGAATATTCATTCTAAGATAAGAAATGAATAAAATAATAGTAAAAATATTCCGTATACATCAATTCAGGAAGTATCGCCAGCCAACCGAAGAATTTACCCAGCAGGTATCTTACTCTGAACATATTGTTGACGTGGCCTAGAAAATAACACAAGGAAGCTGAAATATACGTATTCTACATTTTTAAATATTTAAAATAGGAGTTATTGAAATTACATTAGGTATACTCGTTTACTAAGTTAATATATTAGTAAAATTCGTTTTTGGACGTATTCCAATTAATTGCATTGAACTAAGAAAAAGATTTGGTTGAATGGGTCAAAAAAGTCAAGTTATTGTTTCATATTTTTCTAAATAAAAGTTGTTAGTAATCAAATATCCAACAAATTTTAGAATTAATTCAAAAGAATTCGGGATTTACCTAACGTAGAAAGACTTTAACCTTTAAGTATGGACGTCAGGTCTCACAGATCTATCTAGGTCTACGAATTCTACAAATCGGCCACTTCTCGGTGACCTCTGCCACTGAGTCGCTCAGTACCTTTCGTATTAATGACAAAATGAATGTAGATAGCAGTGGTTGTGTCTCTGGGTTCAAAACACTTTTTTACTATTTAACTTTCTAAACGGGACCTGGGTCTGTCAGACCCGACGTCCATGTTTTCCATTTCAAAACACCATATATTTTTATAATATTACAAAATATACTTTAATATTGTAATTGTATTATTTGTATTCAAATGTTTTTATTGTTATATATCATATATTATTTTGCATTATTTGTTATATATTTTAGTAATATAAATATTATTTACCTAAAAAGTGATCATATCGATTTAGATTAATTTTTATGATAAAATGGAAAAAAATTATCGACCAAGCACGTCAGGGACAAATATATCGGTACTTTATAATTAACATCAAGCAAAAGAATTGGACGATGACATTTTATAAAGAAAATAGCACTTTATCAAATAAAAAGACGCGTTTCGTATACTAAACTACTCTAAGAATTGAGAATGATCTATCATTTATTGAACATGAAGAAAATTAAAATGAAAAAAATAGTTTTGGGTTCTTGAAAACCATGTATACTTTGCCCCCATAACATATATAGAAAGACAACACATACTTATGTTGACTGCAATCGTCCTGTTAGCCAACAATGTTGAAAGCCATTGTGTATCGATGTTATACCATAAGATGTAATTTCTGTATTTTTTTTAATTGTTAAACTTTATATTTTGTTAAAATAATACTTATTTTATTATCTGTCTTTTTTTATAGTATTATTTTCTTAAGAGTCATCCCATATGGCCAAAGACTGAAATTGTGGCTTTAAGTTACTTAGATCGTTGTGATGCGTAAAGTTTAATAAAAAGCGATTTTATTTATATTGATTTTGTTTCATTTGAGGCTATTCATGTAAACTAAAACATAAAATTGTCTTCTTACTTTAAAAAATAGACGGAATATAACCAATTAATACACTGGTCTGACAGACCCGACGTCCATATCTGTGTTATAAAAAAATCACGTCCATAGTTAAAGGTTAATTGAAAATCTGATATAACGAGAATAATATGATATTTTTCTCCCTGATAGAAGCTTTTTAGGTAATAATTAAGTAGGATGTGAATATACTGTAACTATCTAAGAAAACTGAATTTAGAGTTTTTGAGTAGAATTATTTAACAGATTTACATACATTTTCTTTCACAGCGATATCTTTTTAAAGAAGCAGATATTATAGGTTATATTTATTAATATCATCAGAGTGGCCTAAATAAGTGTAAAATCCCATTACCAGGAAAGCGAAAAAAATATAACAATATTTTACCTAAGAGAATCTCTCTTCAGCAATTTATTTTTTGATATATCTAATTATTTTACGTGTTTATCAAATATTTTTCTTCGTCCTAATAAATTCATTAAGTTAAGAAAATGAAATAAGAGGAAATACGACTTTTTTATTAAATTCTTTGAATTCTCACTTGTATATTACGTTGTGCTTAATAAGTTCAGACGCGCCTTACCGCTAAATAAATAAAATATGAAGCACTTAAATTCTTAGAAAAACTTTTTTCTGCCTACATTGTTTACTGAGCAAAACACCGCTAATGTAGGAAAAAAAAAGTTTTAAGCGTATAATTTTTTCAAGAATTGTTAATTTGCTTTGAACGTTTTATTTAGGATATTCTTTATTCAGCTCCACGCTGTATTCCAAATGCAGCAGGGTAGGCAGAAGGAGACTAGTATTCAAGAGTACCTTAACACTAGGTTCTCAGGTTTCCTCTGTCTACCCTACGATGTGCGATTTACAGCGATATAAGATAAAAACATTTATAAAAAGAAGATTCAGTCTTTTCTTTGAGGGTGTGAATCAGAGAGAAAAAGAAAGGACGTAGTGTCAAGGTTCTCCTCTGATAATACTTGTATTTATAGTCTATTTGTTTTTTCTTTATAATATATTTTTAACTAGCGACCCTCTTGCGGCTTTGCCCGCTTTAACTACTGGATTATTCATGTAATGTATGTTTGCAAAGTACTTAAGATAATGTGAAAATTAATTAAACCCTAATGCAACCCGCATTTTCGTAGTTTCAATAAGGATTTTCCAATTGTTTTACACAGCAAGGATTTTTTAGTAGGTACC
>JAKRZM010000374.1:12246-26160 GCA_036379175.1 Heliconius cydno galanthus
CCGTGAAACACCAACGGGGGAGTACCGAGCACCGAGCGCCGAGTTTTCGGCATGAAAAGTCAGTTTTGCGGTCAAAAGGAATGATTCCATTTCAGACGATGTGGCGCTCACGTAGTGGCGGTCGTATTAATTAAATGCAAGCCCCCGAGTCCATTTTACGAGCCCCGCTGGAGTGGAACTCGTTTCGTTTATCCGCTTCCACTCATAAGCAATTACTTTGTGAAACGACTTTCTGGTTCCCGAACGTGCAAAGAAATTTAGCTGCGCAGGTTCCCGAGCGCACCCTAATGGATTTAAAGTTGTGATTATGAATGATTATTAACGTTATACACGACGGTGGAATATTTCTTTACTCTACTTTCAATGCGGATTCGCTGTTCCTAGTTTCTAATAGAGTTCGTTTGTTTTCAATAGAGTTTAAAGGTTCTGGTAAATGTGGCTTCCAACTTTATAGCGGTATAAGAGCAAAATAAAACAAACAAGTAAATCTGTTTTCATTTACAAATTATTTATCCTTAGAATATGTGAATAGCACATTTTTTATAATATTAGCTTGAAATCTCAATATGAACTTCGCCTACGGGCTACGGCTGCTACGAAACGTTGTAGACGTTTATACAAGCTCCCGTTGCTTTGAATGTAGCGTCAGTTACGTTTGTAAACTAAAACACAAGGAAACGAACTGAATGTGGTGCAGTATATACTGTATTATTTTAATAGTAACTCATATTAAAAATGCAAATTTTACGTTGGCAGAGAGAGCGTAATAAATAACTTAATTTTCCACTTTTTATTTATTAAGAGACCTTTGGTAAATCACGATAAAAATAAAATAAAAATGTAAACGTTTTTAAAAATATATTGCCTGTCGAGCGGCGTTGAGTTGCGCCCCTCAACATGCAATGCCTCCAGAATTCAGCTGATAGTTTGGATGGAAGTATCTTAACATTAGGCAAAGTGGAAATGAGAATATAAATTTAAATAAATATTTAATTTCCTCGAGTGGAAATCGAACCCACAACCGGCCGTGTTTACAATCACACTTTGCACATTATTGATATCATTTAATAAAGATAATTCTTTGAATTAACTTTCAATGCTTCTGAGACGTTAGTCACTCACTAACTATAGCAAGAAATCCTTTAAAATTTTAGCAAACTCTGCTTGGCCATTTATAAAGAAGTAACCTTCGTTTGGTAGTGAAAGGAATTTTGTCGTAAACGTTATTACAAAATTCAGTTAAAAATGTAGCAGCGGAAACTGCATATTGAAGCGCTTCCGGAGATTATGTTTTTACCTTAAATGTCATACTATTTTCTTGTCTCTGTAGTTTAAAAATTTTATAGTTTATTCGCAAAGTTGTTCAATGTTTAAAAATAAATCTTTAAAATATTTGACTATGACAGTTTTTTCAATCATAATAGAAAAGAATTATTCAATTAAATTAATAAATTTTACTGTATCTTTTTACACACAACAAAAACGGAATAACAAGGCAGAGAAAACCTATTATTAAGACACTCCAAACAATTACCGCGGAATTCTTCGAAGCATTGCGTGTTGAGGGGCGAAACTCAACACTTAAATTTTTCCTTGGTGCCAGAGCCAAGATATGAAAATATTAATCTCGAGTGGGAATCGAAGCCACAACCAACACGTTACACTCACACCCTTGTGTCCTTGCACCATGACGACCTTAAACATATTATTGATAATAAAAAAAATACTATTTACTATATAAATAGCCAACCAAGAAGCGAACAAGCGAATCGTTTGTTTCATATAATTTGTTAGCATCAAGTGTGGTAATTCAACGAGAATGCGGTTGAACGGATTCGTTGACGTCGAAACATGATACCGATTGAGTTGCATTGCTCCCATTGACGTTACAAATTTGTTAAACGTAGAGTAATTTCTGTGACTCGAGCGGAATTGCCGCTTATTGAAAGTTAAAACGGCACTTAGACAACCTTAGTTTTGGAAAATAGATGGAAATTCATTGTAAATATTTCAAAATTATTTATATATTTAATATACACGAATGATATGTTTATTGTTCTATGTAACTTTTTGTCAGAAATATATAATTATATATTGTTAGGTTGGGCTTCATGGTCGATCGATCGACTCTGAAATATAATTTAAATAGAATAGTCAGTTTTAATATGTCAAAGAAAGAGAAAGAAGACAGAATAATTGAAGAAGAAAGAATAATTGTGAGAAACTTCTATTGACCATTGTCCGCCGAATTCTGTAGGGATTGTGTGCTGAGTGGTGAAACTCAACGCCGCGTTTTGCCTCGTTACCACCTGCTACGTACTGCGTACCCTGCCGTGTGCGGGGTTCAGCGGGAAGCTGATTTATGTATATTAAAAAAACATTTTGCAGCGAAGAAACTTTTTGCAGTTGTCGATTAAATGAAAGCCAACTCAAATTTAGGATGGAACTGAAAAGAGAATAAGGCAATTGGCATAAAAGTTGAGCTTTCAGGGTGCCGTAGCCTAGGGAATTGAAATGAGGGTAGTCAAGAAATTTTAGAGCAACCAAATGTATAAATGATGCTAGAACGATCACAGCTCGCAGACAGGAAAAAATAACATTGAAGTAAAATAAGTTTCTGCGAGCACTTCTCAAACGTTCTGGAGATATTTGTTTTGAAAATTGCAGGTGAAACTCAGTTACGATTTTTATGCACAAAGTTAGGTGTTGCAACTTTATGCATTTCACAAGGAACGAGTGCATACAAAGAGCCGTGGACTTCGCCCGAATCGAGTTTCTCGGATAAAATTACCTCAGAATGGAGTGTAAAGGCGTCTTACAAATTCAAGTATCATTTCTTATTTGTTCAGTTAACATTAAGGTTATGTAACACGATAGAATTGTTTTATATGCCGTTGTAGTGCGGTTAGTAGTTAGTATTCTAGTTATAGATAAGCACAGTTGTTGTGAGTTAGAATTCAATTTGGGGAGAAATGTAATTGAAGAAATGTTTTACCTAAATGTTTGCTTTTCTTTGTATGCACATAGCATTCGTTTATTTATATAATACATGTAGATAGATACAGTGTAAAGACCGTGCAAAGTGGAGTAGGTTGAGTAGGAGGGCAGACCCTGGCAATAGCCGGGATTAATGCCAGGAGGAAGAAGAAGAAGAAGGTACATACGGTGCAACCTCAGTCTACCCGTGACCACGGACTGCTGCAAACTGTTCGAAACGTCAAATTTCCAAAAATATATAATACTAAATATACGGTACAGTACGCGTTTAATCCGGGCCAATGGTTCTATTTCAAAAAAATAATAAATTTAAGTTCAAAATATATATATTTCATTGAATTTGAAATCGTTTGTTACACAGACCAGAAATAAATATTAACTGCCTCACAAAAGAATTTCTCTATTTTCGTTCCAACAATCTACATTTTAATATAACACCAGTATTTTAGTGGTAGTGGTTCAAAATAAAAAGTGCAGCATTACCGATTGTATCTGGGAGTGATTTAGAAACATTTATTTCAGCGGCCACAAAGCCTCGCCTGCTCATAAATTACAGCTTCTCCTTTATACAAGTGTAGCGCAGTATATGTCAGTGTCGGTACATTTGGTGTCACAAGTGTTACAAGTAAACAATTAGTAGAAATACACTAAAACTGAAATCTCTTCTTATTGGCTATAAATATTTAGTAATTCTGTGCAGGGATAAATGTGAAGCTATTTTTTTATAAATATAAATACTAGTTCTAGTCGAATTTGAATCACTACTTCTTCTAATAATTATCATTTGATTTCAGAATTGTCCCAAATATGCAATGACTGTGAAACTGATATTTATATTGTACTGATGTACTAGTAAAGTTTTAAATGGCGTAAATGATAAGACTATCGAACCGAGATTCCAATTATTTTTGTCGGTATATAATTTTAAAAAGAGATATTTTAAAATTAGTTCTTTTTATAAAATACTCTTTTTTATTTGATATTCGTTCACATTTACAAATGAAAATATAACTTTCATGATATTTGTTGTTTTAAATTACGTATAAATTATAATATTTAACCTTGACCTTTTCTGCTATATGCATAATAGGGGTAAGTACCTCTGCTTTTTATAATATCATTATATATTTTTACAGCTTCACGCTGCATCCCGCATGCAACAGTGTAGGCAGAAGAAGTTTAGTGTTAACACACTCCGCTCCCCACTTTCCGCCGAACTCTAGATATTAAGTGTTGCTCACCGTTTTTGTAATCGTCATCGAACGGAGCGTATATATGAAAATATAAAATATTTAATTTTCTCGAATAGAAATCGAACTCACAACCTGTCGCGTTTACAGTCACACTCTGGTGGTACTAACCATGACCGGCTTCAATCATAAATATAATGCTAATTAAAGTGAAAGTGGTCCCACCCACTTTTGGCGTCGATGTTATCTAGTTCAAAAACGCCCTCCTGAATGTGTTCGTTTTCATTTGTGCTTGCGACTTGTGTAGCGATCCTAAAAGTCACTTCGGGAGTTTTCTCTATTTTACCTTGTTATATTAACTTTTACATATATTTTAACGTAGCCAGTATTTAGTGTGCCGCGGCCAGTGTTTTTTTATCTAACTATTGTGTAACTGGTTTGAATAATAGCGTTCTATGGCGGAGTTTTGGTTGAAGTTAAATATTGTGATGTTTTTTTCTAAATTCTATTATAATTGACCAAAAATATTGCTTGAAATATTGTTTTTATTTTCATTTATTTGACAATTTTTTTTCTATATATTAAATTTAGTGAATGGTATAAAGAATTGTTTATATATTTTATACTCAAATAAAGTTTCCTAATATCAAATTAATTTCAATTCTGCAACAAATGTTAGATAACGTCAAGATATATTCTTGCTAGAATTGATTAAAGCCTATTCAGCTTAGATACTACAAAGGTTCACAGGGCTGCCTCTCCCGCAAACGTCGCCAAAGGAAAGGAATTTCTTGATGAATTAATTAATAATCTTGACTCTCGATTAATTAAACAGGTTTTAGACTGTCTGTGTCACCAGATAGGCGTCGTCGAACGTAGCGGGCTTATGTACTAAGTTTGTGTTATAATTGCCAATTATATTGGTTCCCGCTCTATTATTTGGTGATGAGCATCTTGTGTTTCTTAAATAGTACTGATAATATTAATGTATTGAGGACAGGCGTGTGGCTGTGAAGGTGACAGGTTATGGGTTCGATTTCCACTCGAGGAAATAAAATATTTTTATTTCTTCGCTCTGGTGTTGAGACACAAACGCGGCGTTCAGTTCCACTTCTCAACTCGCAATGCCTCCAGAATTCGCTGGAAAGTGGGGAGTGGAGTGTCTTTACTTAGCTCCTCCTGCATTCCTTACCATGTGGGATTCAGCGTGAAGCTTATTAGGTTAAATTATTTTTTTAAAGGGGAGAATTGTTTAAATGTATATTATTACAAATAGTTTTTTTTTGGTAAACAATTACAACACCGACATAAAACCATAATGTTTTTAGATGTTTTATTTCTAGTGCAATACCAATTTGTTAAATGAGAATAAATTATTAAAGAAAAAATAATGATAATGAATATTTAATTGAATTTTTACCTTTTTTATAAAACTCATACTTTTACCGCTTTAAAAATTCATAAAACTAACTATTCTAAGCATTTAGCCAACATAGAAAAAAATAAAATCTATATTCCACCGTCCAAACTTTAGTCTAAAATATATAAAATGAAAATAACTGAAAATGTTAAAAGTCGGGCGACGTGCGAGCTGGTGACAACACGCATGACATGTGCTTTATTGTATTTCCAGTGACTCAATTCTAGGTATGGGATATGAAGAGTATAGAGCTCAGTTAATTTTGATGGTTTATTTTGTAGATATTTTCACTCTACGTGAAAAGTTGTAAAGCAGCTTCACGCTTTTTCCCGCAAGCTAGGGTAGAAAGAGGGAACCCAGTGTTAAGACACTCCCTTCCCAACTTTTCGCTGAATTTTCGTAACATGTTAAGTGGCGGCACTGAATGCTGCGTTTCGTCTCTTACGTAAGGGTGGAACAAAAATCGAATTTACTACCATCGCATCAAATGTCAAACGCTCGGACGGCCTCAGAAAATATATGAAAAGTCATACGTAANGATGAGCATCTTGTGTTTCTTAAATAGTATTGGTAATGTTAATGTATTGTGGACAAGCGTGTGGCTGTAAACGTGACTGGTTATGGGTTCGATTTCCACTCGAGGAAATAAAATATTTTCATTTCTTCAAAAACACGGAGTTCAGTTCCACTACTCAACTCGCAATGTCTCCAAAATTCGTCGGAAAGTGGGGAGTGCACTACTTTTCCTCCTCTTTACTCAGCTCCTCCTGCCTACCCTACCATGTGGCATACAGCGTGAAGCTTATTAGGTTAAAGTATTTTTTTTAAAGGGGAGAATTGTTTAAACGTATATTGTTACAATTAGATTTTTTTTTTGGTATACATATACAATTACAACACCGGCATAAAACCATAATGTTTTTTAGATGTTTTATTTCTAGTGCAATACCAATTTGTTAAATGATAATAAATTAATAAAGAAAAAATAATGATAATGAATATTTAATTGAATTTTTATCTTTTTTATAAAATTCATACTTTTACCGCTTTAAAAGTTTATAAAACCAACTATTCTAAGCATTTATGTTAGGCAACATAGAAAAAAATAAAATCTATATTCCACCGTCCAAACTTTAGGCTAAAATATATAAAATGAAAATAGCTGAAAATGTTAAAAGTCGGGCGGCGTGCGAGCTGGTGACAACACGCGTGACATGTGCTTTATTGTATTTCCAGTGACTCAATTCTAGGTATGGGATATGACGATTATACATCTCAGTTAATTTTGATAGTTTATTTTGTAGAAATTTTCACTCTACGTAGAAAGTTGTAAAGCAGCTTCACGCTTTATCCCGCATAGCAGGGAAAGAGGAAAGGGAACCATGAATTTTCGAAACATTGCGTGTTTCGTTTGAGTGCGAAGGATTTCACGTCATGTTTCGTCTCGTCCATACCGAGAAAATAAATATGAATTAAATATATTTTGATCTCGCGAATGGGAATCGAATTCACAACCATCGCATTTACAGTCAAACGGTCAGTTGCCACATATAAAAATATATGAAAAGTCATACAGAACATTTTATTAAATCCCCGGCTATTTCCGGTCTAGATAGAATTGAATAGCAAACAAATAAAATTGTAGCCCACTAAGTACATATCTTTTAGCTTTGGCAGTCGCGGAGAGTAGGGTAGGTGGTGGTTTACATTCAGGCGGCGTGAGAGCGGGCGACAGCGGCCCTGACACGTGCTTTATTGTATTCTCACTGCTGGAGTCAGCGACTAGGATTTATTGGTGTACAGATGAGTGCGCGATGAGATTATAGTGGGCGTGTGTGTCAATGCTAGTACTGATGTATTTTGTGTGTATAGATATTAGTTATATATATTGTTAGAAATAATGACCATAGAGTTTATATAAGGACGATTCTAATTACTGGCTGGCACTTTTTAAGGCTGTCAACGGCGACCGAAAGAGGAAGATCGCTAACGTCACTCTACCCGATGAATTCTTTAGAATCGGATATTGTTATTAGACTGCTAGATAATTCCCTTTAGTTGTTTAATAATTATTTGAAGCTTTGTTTTAATTCATTACCTTACCCACTTTATTTAAATCGAAATCGCGTTAAAAAAACAAAAATTAAATTAAAATCTAATTTATGCAAATTTTACGATTCAAAATATATATATATATAGTCGAAGGCTGTACGTTCTGCATAGGAAGACTTTTATTAAATTTTCCATATGCGAAGTATCTACGCCTGGAAATCGAGATTTGAATATAAAGGTACCGGCTCGTCCTAAAATTGTGATTTGGATATTATCTTTCTAATGTACTCGTGCAAAGTCGTATAAGGTTATCGGTTGTCCGTTACTTTTTTTATAAAGTCGGATGTGCTGGTATGACTTTTAGGGGAATCATATATTAATAGACTATTTATAGTTAACATTTGATAAATAAAAATAATATAGTAACTTTAAATAAATAAATCAAATATATCAGCTTCACGCTGTATCCCGCGCATAGCAGTGAACCTAGTGTTAAGACACTCCGTTCTCCATTATCCGCCGATTTTTTTGAGGCATTGCGCGTTGAGTTGTGGAACTCATAACAGAGCTTTTGCCTTGATGTCCGAGCGAAGAAATGAAAATATTTGTAAATAATTGTTAATTCCTCCTAGTGGGAATCGAACACACAACCGTCGCATTACAGCCCCACACTTCCTCAATGACATTAAAATGTTGATAAATAAGATATCGATCGTTTGATATAAATTAATATATTAAATTATAACTAAAACCACAGATTGGAGATTCAGTAAATTTCATAATTGATTGGCTAATTAAACACTCTGGGCTCGAGGAGTTATATAAGTTAGCGGATGACGAGGGTGAAGACTGACTCCGCTAACTTGGCAAGTGGAATCTGTCATTATCTCATGGCTGGGTCACACCTGCGCCGCGCAAGTACCACGTAAGGCTGACAAATTGTGTGGCATTCATATTGGTGGTAAATCGTGGTGTTCCACCTAAAAATGCAAACTGACGAATAAATTTGCCTAACTGAAATTTAGTTGGGATTTTTATATATTTTATGTTTTTTGTGGAGCGTAGTGGAATTTTTGTGGTAAATTTTGCACTTTGACGAATAAGTAATCCGATTTTTCGTATAAAAAGTTTTTTTATAAATTTTAAAGCATACTTGGGGTAAGTAACACAGTAGATAACAATGACGTTAATAAAAAACGATATATGTGATGCATCAAATCTAAATTACATTCCCGTAAAATAAAAACTTTATAAAAAACCTATTTCCGTGAACCTACAAATTTCAGTTTAATTTTAAAATTTTCGCTTCCCTACACATATGTTACACGTGGTTCCTGAATAAGTGAGAAGGTCCGTTTAAGTGTAGTAAGTTATTAATGTCAGCTATCACGTCGCGGCTCAACACTTTAAGTGCGGTCGGATCTCTCTATATTATGCACCTTACGAACACCCCACACGAATTAATGACATTTTAAATTAAACATGCCCGTTGCTAATATGCTAATATTTTGTAAATTAATAAAACTATAAATTATTATATTTTATGTATAATTTTGATGAAATAGATTTTTTTATTATTACAAATAGCGTGTATTTATATGGCGTAAAGATACGGTAAAAACAACAAACTTTTTTATCAAACTTATGGTCAAAATTAATATAGGAGTATTTCCCCAAGTGGGAATCGAATCCACAACCAATGCCATTTTCAACTACACGCATTGCGCCAAGATGACCTCAATTAAAAATGTATATTTAATGTATTTTCTAAATTTTGTGTAGAATAACGTTCGTTGAGCGTCACCTCGACGTCAATCCGTTTGTTTAGAATAACATTGTTCCACAAAGCGTTCCGTCAAAGCTATAAAGGTGGATAAGCGCTTAAATATGTTTTCAATATGTACGAGATTGAAATATTTTTTACGATACAATTCTTTATATTTGCATGCATATATATTATAAATAGTATAATTTATCATAAATAAATAAATATCAGCAGAGTAGGCATAGGGAACCCAGTGTTAAAACATTCCGTTCCTTATTTTCCACCGAATTCGGAAAGCGTGTTGAGTGGCGGGACTCAATGCCTCAACACTAAATTGCATTTTTTTATTAATTAAGTCCCTAAGTAGGAATCAAACCTAGAACTGTTACGTTTACGGCCGCACGCTGTACTATACTGCCGTTCAGGTAAATATTGCTAAAAAAAATAACGAAATGTGTTATGATCAATGAAGCTTAGTGGTTACGGTTACGGCGCTACGGTTACGGTGCTACGCAGCACTGACGTAGATATATTCTAAGGTTTAGTAAATGTTAACAGAAGTAAGCAATTTTCATATATTTAATAGAAACCGTATAAAGTATAAATTGATTAAAATAAGCCAGAAATATTGGAAAGTTCTTAAGTGAACTTAGATGTACGTATGTTCAAGTTTTAATTAATAATTTAATTAATTGTATGAGCTTGTACTGAACAAATGTAAACATGTCGTTTATATAAATACCTACTGCTTTAAATTATATTTGAAATATATTTATATATAATATATATGTGAATGTTAGATTAAATTTCTGAACGAGTAAATAAAGTTTATTGCATAATATATCTGGTATATGTAAGCCGAACAAAATTAATTTCCTTGTCAAATGCATGTTTATACTAAGTTTTTTTTTATGTTTTAATAATTATCATTAAAAACAAGTAAATTGAGTAAAGAAGATATCATAAAAAATATATTATATTTACTTCAATTGGTATTATAAAAATCGCTCATTTGGTGCAACAATGACGAATTTGCAATTTTTTAACTATAGGACATGTAAGACATTTTTATTTATTTTCATAAGTATTTAATTTAATTTTATAAAGTGCAAATCATGAATGATCTTTCAAAATTAGAGACATATAGAGAACTACTGCTGTCACATAGTTTTTACTATTATAGCAGCCATTATCCAGTTATATAATATACAGTTAATATAAAATATATGGCAATAAAAGATACTCCTATCAAAAGTGAGTATAGCGCGATACAACACTAGCAGCGCGCAAACAGCTATAGTTCGACGTAGCACGAGCCCGCGGAGAGTCGTATGTCTCTGTGAGTACGTGCTGCTAAGTTTATACAACTTATGGCAGATTTGGTGGAAAATGGAAAAAGTTATATTTTCTTGAATTTTAAAAGGAACTTCGTATGAACTATCGATTTTAACTAGACTTTCGGAGTAATGTTGAAATTAATAACAAATATATGCTCTATAAATGTACACTTGTCGTTTTACAATTGCGTAGTATACAAATGTTATTATAATAATATTTCTCCGTAGCAGCTTCATGATTGTAGGTCAAAAGGAAATAGATAAAAGTTAATAAACTTATAGTTTGTATAAAATGAACTACAAATATATGTTTGCAATATTAGTTTCTCTGTTTGTCAATTAAATTAGCATACTCGTATTTAGTACCTACTATACAAATATTTATAGTTAAAACGTAAAATATAACTTTTTTTGAGTTTTACGTTTTAATTGTCACTTTATAATTTATGCGTAACTAATGAAAGTTCATGAAAAATGAATAGAATTTTGTGAAACAGTAAATAAATACGATTAAAATTAATTCAGCGGCAGCCCTAGCAATAGTCCTCTCTCTCGCAGACGAATAATTAAAGTCAGGGAAGTTGAAAATAAAACTAATTAAAATATGACAACGCACCTCGATGTATTCAGAGCGCGCCCGCTACGTCGCGTCGTTACGTATGTCATTGCTTATTCGATTTGTTAAGAAGTACGCGATGTTTGATTTTATTGAAATTAATTAATCCGAACGTAGATATAATTAATAATTAATATATAAATTTGTGCTTAATGTTTTATATTTTTAAATTTAAATTAGGGAATATTGAAATTTCCTGTACTTTACAAGAAAATGTTATTTATACTACAGTTCGTGTAAACATATTATGTTTAAATATTATTAAATTATAACAAACAACTACAATAGACAACAAACGTACGTAGTAACATATATAATATATGTAGGTAAATATTTTATATTGTATTTTGTATATATTATTGGAGTTTTCAGCGATATGAACAATGGCTATCTGATTATTGCGGTAAATGAAAATATAAAAGGTATTAAGCGTGATTTATTTCAGTAATTATTCGTTTGGGTCTTTCATTTCTCGACGTGGAGCTGTTCTATGAAATGTTGGTTATGTTATGTTTATATATTTACTAAAGAAAGGAAAGCTATTACATCAAGTCTTTTTTTATTGTTTTCGTTTATTTTTATAAGCATAAGTAATACTCGTATATACAAAAAAGAAAAAAATATATTTATTTTACTTTCTTTTATTATTATTTTTTACTTCTTGTAAATATTTTTTATCTTTTATTTTATGTTTATCTATAAATCTATCTATTTAGATTTTTATTAACAAAACAATTTAAAAAAAATGTTTTAGAACTGTAACTTTAGTTTTTCATCTTACATTATTCTACTGTGAGCACTTTCTTATACTCGTAAAACGAAGAAGTTTGGACATATTCTGTCACGTCTGTTGCATATTCTCGTTTCTTAATATAAAATATATATTTGGTTGTAAGAAATACGAATAGAATACATATAGAATATTGGAAAATATTTAAGCAGATATAGCGTTTGAAATATTTTCATCGTTTAACTTTATCTAATTTAATGGGGATTAATGGGGATGTCAAACAAAATTTAAAAAAATCTAAAATCTATTTCAGTTTTTATTTTCATATTCAACTTGTTTATTGCTACGTAAGGACTAAGAAAATCGATATTGCGCAAGACTTCTCAATATTACACATATGAGGTCATCGTGGCGCAGTGGGAAAGAGGCTGACTGTAAACCTAACGGTTGTGGGCTCGATTTCCACTCGGAAGAATGTGTATATTTATTTTTTATTTATTACCATTTCTTCACTCTTGTAGGTAAATCGCGGCTATGAGTCCCGTTTCCTAACCAAAATATATCGCTAATTCGACGGAATGTAGAGAACGGAGTGTTTTAACATTAGGTTTGCCTTTGTCAAGAGCAAAAAAAGCAATAAAAACCAATTCTATATATTACAATGATAGTTAGTTACCCTTGAAATTGAATATTGGTTCACAATATTACTTGAAATATTTATCTATGTTCCAAGTGCAACATTATTGAGACAGCAAATGTTAAGAGTTTCTTCAATAACATGTTAAATTATATTTTATAAGTTATTGAATATAGAACTGATATGCGTCTACATTTAGAACTAGCGACGCGCTTCGACTTCGCCTGCTTGAACTAAACTATTATTTATTTATTCATATGAATTACTGATCTAAAAACATTATCATTTTCAATTCAAATTGCATAAATTGAAAACAAAAGGTTCAGTGAATTCAATAAAATAGTTATTTTATAGAAATTTTGACAAAGAAAATACTTTATATTAACATAGCTTTTTTTATTAACAATTTTACTGATTTAAATAAAAAAAACTCTAAATGAAACATTTAAAATAAAAAAAAAAATGTTATAGGTTTTATTACATTGAAAAATGTACAAAATGACAGAATTTCTCATTTATCATCCACGCACAGACAGGGATGACAATTTTTTATATCAACAATATCAAGATAAAAAGCTTCTTACAAGTGGCTTCGAGAGTCACATTATTACTTCTATATTGTGTCTCAAGTTTAAATATATATTTTTAATATATTATTATTGTACTTTAACTTTGTAGAGCTAAGTTTTTCTATTTCTTTTAGCTTTACGCTGTATTTCGAAATTAAAAAGGTTAACCTAGTAACATGACCAGTCTTTCCTCCAAATATTCGAGTCATTGTTTGTTGAGTGGCGCCGTAACGAAGAAATTAAAATATTGAATATTTTATTCGTCCAACGGGGAATCGAAACCACAACCGTCGCGTTACAATCAAACGCTTATGCACCTACGCTACTACTGCCTCTACATAGCTACTATTTACTTAAATATAATCTATCCACATATTTTCATCATCTTATTGGATTCTCATATACAGGATGGAATTGTCAGCACCACTTTAAATGAAACCACAGTTTTAACTACTCTATAAAAGTCTAATATAATTCGGAAAAAAAATAATTCCCAAAAATGAAAAAGTTATTTTTTCAAACAAAATAAATAATAAAATTATCGTTTTAAAATAAAACGCCATTTGTAAAGTATAACATAGGCACGCACACACTTACCTGT
>JAKRZM010000375.1:0-14832 GCA_036379175.1 Heliconius cydno galanthus
GGACTATTTATTCTTGCCTTTTTCATTGGTCGTTTTTTCCCTCTTTTTTCATATTTTCTTTTGGGTATTATAAGTGCTGTTACCACTTTTTAGTTTAGTTTTCAATTATTTTCACTATTAATTAAAATATACAGTGAAATTTAAAAATAAAAGCCTTGAAAATTATACTAACTTTGTGTCGTTGATGTAACCCAGAAACAAATTACACCTCTAAATGTCGGCCTTGGAATAGCTTAGCAAGCGTTATACAATCTATCTCGAAGATCAAGAACGAAAATTTTCTTTTTTTATTAAGTAGAACATTGAGCCAGACATTTTCGTATTAAGAAAAATTGTCTTTTTAACCTGCTTTTATACGAAAAGAAGAAATTAAGTAAGTAGAGGTATAATTTAATTTGGTGACGGATACACATGTTTTTCTAACATTTGTTATCTTATATTCTTCCCATTTAAAGCTGTTCACAGATTTTTTCAGGTAAGCATATTGTTATATTTAATGGTAATTTTTCCAAGTGATAGGACCTACTGTGGACGACGACTGTTACAGAAACAAGCTTTTTGACTGGTTTCTTCAACAAGATGGTACAACCCCATATTTTCTTGAATGAAAAGCTTCGTTTTAAAATAATTTGTGCAATCAAGTACGGCCTGTCAGATAATGCGATCAAATTGTATGTGAACAAACCACAAACAATATACTTGAATTCAAAAGGGTATTATCAACATCCCTATTATCAGCAATCAGTCGAAACTTCAACAAACTTATTGCTTATTACGCGGCTTTCGGCAGTCATATTAAAAGTATATTAAATATATAAATTGTAATTGTAAAAATATAAAAATGTTTGTAATAATATTAAAAAATATATTTGTAGTTAATAGTCCAGTCATGGCGCGGGGGCACAATCGTGTGAATGTAAATGCGAGAGGTTGTGGATTCGATTTCCACTAAAGGAAACGAAATATTTAATATTTTCATTTTTTGGCGTTTAGTTCCATCACTCAACACGCAATGCCTCCAGAATTCAGCTGAAAATGGGAAATGGAAGTACATACAGCTGGAAGCTAAAAGGCAACAGGTGGCACAGCGAGTCTTAAATTTAAGCGTAAAACCAAACATCTTATTTGTATATATATTTTTACAACGACCCTACCCATCGTAAAAACAGGAAAATAAGGGTATGTGATAATCCTCACTCGGGTGACAGCGGTGCCAGATATTTTACTCTTTGCCTAAATCATGTCTTGAATAAAGAAACACTTTTTTATGTAACTGGTTTAAGGAAAGAATAGAGCAAAGAGCATTAACTATTTTAAGAGGTCATTGTGATGAGTGTATTGGTAAAGCGTTTGATAGTAGCGTAAGAGTTGTTGTTTTGAATCCGTTCAGGGATAAGCGCTTAACCCCGTTACTCACGACGGAACTCCTCAAATTCTAATAGAAAGTGAAAAAAATAGTTCTTAATATTAGATTGTCTCTGCCTACCCTGCTTTGTGAGGATGCTAAAAAAGAAATTAGAAATTTTGTTTTATAGCTTCGTGCTATATCCCGCACATAGCAGGTTATGCAGAGGGAACCTGGGAACCTAGTGTTAAGACACTCCATTCACATTAAGCTACTTGCATATACCACATGCTGCAATCTGAAAGCCTTCCGTGTTGAACGGCGGAACACGCTGTGCTTTGCTACGTTACCGGAGCGAGAATATAATATCACTTACTCTTGTGGGATTCGAACTCACAACTGGTCTCTTAAAAATAAAATTAACAAATAGTTCAATATAATACTTATTTCTTTCTGCATTTAAGGAAAGACGAGAGTAGGAGAAAATTGGCTATTGAAATGAAAAAGCTCTTTACCACTTTCTGCATCGCAAATGTCTTAAAAATTGATTTATGTATACAAATATTATCGAAGCCTTAAATATATCAAATATCGTGTTTTACTTTATTTTGAGGTACACGAAGCGTCCTTTTCTTTCCATAACTTAAAAAAGGGTATAATAAAAGAAAACTTAACATATTTCATATTTATTTTTCAATTTTAAATATTTATGTCACACAGAGACAAACGTATAAACAAAAACGATTTACCCCCAGGAATATTTCATACCATGATACTAGCTAAAGGTTTATTAAAATTCCCCACATAATATTTTTTTAAATTCGCCGTGAATTTACGTCTCACGTTTTGACAGCCCTCGTGTCAAGTGGGCTTTTTAACACTGGGCGCAGGCACGTAGGTTTTTCGGTGGAGGTATAAATTAGATTTCTTAAATTTCTGCCGTGAAATATTATTATGAAAGGTCATTATGGCACAGTGGTGACGTTGGCCATGGTTATAGATTCTATCCTGCTGGGATAATTATTATATTATCAATTATTTTTGCTTCTCCGTTGAGTGCAACTATTCAAGGAATAATAGGTATGTGTGTATATCGAATTCGAAAGGAAAATTAAGAACGAAGTGTTTTGACATTATATTCTCTAGGTTGGCTGTTTGGTTTTAAAGCAAATGAAATATCTCGATATAATAGGCCGGCAACGCACCTGTAACTCCTCTGGTGTTGCACGGGGTCGTGGGCGGCGGTGATCACCATCAGGTAGCCCGAACGTTCGTTTGCCTTTTCCTTTCTCCATAAAAAAAGTTACGTAGTTAGGAAATGCTTAACTAATAATTGTTTCTTTTCTTTTCTCGCCGAGCGGAAGATATATATTTATACTCATGTTAATTAACTTGTTAACAATAATTGAAAGTTGTTGAGAATAGAACATTTAGTACATATCTTTTTATGAATAACACTATATTATTGGATCTATCCTCAGTTAAAGTAACGCATGTAACCTAAGTACTTTAAAAAAAATCTACTAAAAGGTAAGGTAGATTTATTTTTCTCAGTAGATTACACTATATGTAAATACAAATCTGAACAATAAAACCTTATAGAATATTCCTCGTGAAAACACTTTCTCCTTTGCAGGTGTTTTTTCCTTGTAAAAATAACATAAAAGACATATTTACAGTTAAGCTAGTGCAAAACACAATATCATTTGCGGACTTTGCATATAGATTGCTTACTTCAACGTTATTCTTAAGATAAAATCATAAAAATAAAGGAAAAATAGCTTTACGGTTTTCGCCCGCAGAACATGTTAGGTGAAGGAAACTTAGTGTCTGAAGAGAGAAGACATTCGTTTCTCACTCTTCACCCTATTTTTCTGACATTTCATGTTGAGCGGCGGAATTAAATACTGTACGTACTTTGTTTTTAGGAGGGGGGAAATGTAACAATTTCATTTCTCTTGTGGAGATCGAACCCGCAACTATCACTGGTAAAACTCAACGCACGCTTTTGCTATGGTACTAGAGCGAAATAAATAAAAATATTAGTAAATAATAATTTATTCCTCCGAGTGGTCAAACGCTTGTGCCCCTACGCCACGATAGCCCATCATACTATTTTCATTTCCTCGCCATAATAACTCCAGAATTTTGAATCAGAAAAGTGATGAACGATGATTAACACTAGTTTTTTCCTCCTACCCAGCTACCTGCAGGATACAGCTTGAAACTGAAAAAAAACTTTTGATGATTTATTCGAAGCAGGAGCATTTACATACTCCGTTCCCCATTTTCATTGCATATTTGGTTGTCGAAATACGAGCTATCATGTCGGTTAGAACATAGTTAGTCATTATCATCTTTCTTCTATCCTTACATCATTATCTTTTATATGTGCTATGTTGCAAAAAAGTATAATAAAGAAGGTAAAAATATATACAATATATATATACGCAAACTTTACCCTCATATGAGAGGGCCACCGTGCTGACACGAAACATACTTTCGTTTCATAGAAATGGCAGTATTTCTTATATTTTATTTCGACAACTTTCCAGGTGTTCATTCTTTGTTCTTTTTACGGAGGCTGGTGTAGGGGTAATGTCTGAGTGTCAGATTGTTGCCGGTTCGAACCCCACATGGGGGAATAATTATATTTCCAATTATTTTCCCACTCTGGTAGACAAAATGGGAAGATGAATGGAAAAATGGAAATGGATTGAAAATAACGGAGTAACGTCGTATCTTAACACTGGGTCCAACTGGCTCTGTCTATTCTGCGAAACGGGAAAAAGCGTGATGCTGCTTTTTCACTTTTTGATATTTCTGAGCAGTAAAACTATGTAACAACTATTCGTTTAATTTTAACAGTACCGTTTATCTTTAAGTAAGCATCCATTACTTCGACTTCAATCTTCGTTTGGAATGGAGGAGTATTGGGTCTAATCAACACACGTTACGTGGAACAATGGGGGGGTATTGTTAAGATGTTAGAATTTATGGGTTAGTACAATAGTTACATACTCGAATCGTCTATTATGCTTCAAATATAACCTTATTAGGTATATGTAGGTCACAATGAAGTAGTAAACTAGGGGAATTCGTTTTAGTGCTTGAATATTGACTACGGCAGAAGTGTGTAAAATTGGTGTCATATAATATTTTTTTGGTTTATAACAATGCTGGAGCCCGATTCTGGTTCAAAGAAATGTATTTTTTTATAAATAATAATTGGGTGAACCTACGGTTCCTAAAGGTAAGAAACCTTGTTTTGCGACATTTTATATGTAGAAATTAAGCTTTATTTTCAGCTCACGTTGTATACCGCATGTGCCATTGTAAGCAGAGGGAGACTATTGTCAAAATACTCACTTTTCCACTTTACGCCGAATTCTGGAGGCATAGCTTTTGAGTGGGGACTCCACGACGAGCTTTGCCTCGACCCCAGAGCGAAGAAATTAAAATATAAATTTTAATAAATATATTATTTCATTGAATGCGCAAAAATGGATTAAGCTTGAGAATTTTAAAATTTATTGGTTCACCTCGTATGCATTAAGCTATTCTGTATAAAAACGAGATTATAAAAAACATAAAAATAGTGTACTGGCTGTTTACTATTTTGACTGCTGTTCAATGAAATTTAATTCAAATTGCATGAAAATGTACAAAAATTTAAAAATATCCTTTTGGTAGTAAAAATCTAATGGATTCTTTAACTTAATTCTTCAACAGTGAATATGTTGGAAACTATTCAAAATATACATATACATATATATATATATATATATATATATATGTATATGTATATTTTGAATAGTTTCCAACATATTCACTGTTGAAGAATTAAGTTAAAGAATCCANGGGCGAAGCCGCAAGAGGGTCGCTAGTATATATATATATATATATACAAATATTGAATCTGAAAGCTTTTATGAATTCTTACGCCGACTTCTGGCGACGAATAAGGCAAGTATTTTTACGAAAGGAAAAAGTTTGTTAATGTGGAGTTGGTAAAGTTTTATTAACAAAAAATAGGTTCGTTTGAAAAGTCGTTTCTTATTTAGAAATTTAGTTTTTTACACAATAAGTTAGTAGTTTCGAAAAAAGTAAAATAGCAGTTTTTTATAGTGTATTATCGAAATAATTATAGCGTCATTTAGGGTGGATTGGCTTGCAATGACCAATTATTAAATCTAATTTAATTTAAAATATTTTGTTATATTTATTATTTCAGCGTTAACATGTTCTTTTAGCTTATGTTAGTTATAAAGAAACTAGATTAGTCTAATTACATCTAGTTAATTAAATTTAAAAAAAAAACATTTCAAAACGAAAAAATTACAACGCAGACAACGAAAAATAGTCGCCAAGACATTATAATTGCATCCAATTACTTCTAATAATAAACCTTTTAGTGTAATTGAGCTTTTGAAATATAAGGATAATATTGGACTAACTTAAGTCGCTACAGCTTGCAGGGACGGACACAAATTGCCCAGCGGGGACTCATTTTTTTTCATACGGAACCAACGGAACGGTAATTTAGAATTCTCTTTTATTATCAACGGGATGACATCATTAATAATAGAAAGGATACTTTTCGGGTAAATTTGTCAAAGTGTAATTCACTTCATTATTTTCAATGTTGACACCGAGTTGGGTTTGTACGCGTTTTTGTTATATTGCTATTTGCGGAATAATTTATGTTGTTTGCTTTTTATACAACTTGAAAGATTTTTTTACATTTACGCTGTTAAGGGTAGGCAGAGGGAATCTAGTGTTAAGACACTACGCTTCGCACTTTTCGCCGAATGGACGCTCTGAGGTGCATCGGCACCAGAGCGAACAAACGAAACTATTAAATATTGCAATTCCTCGCCTGGGAATCGAACCCACTATCTGTTTACAATCACACGTTTCTATTTTGATAAGTAAAAAAATATTTCTTCTTACAAAATAAACTGTATAATACAATACACTGTTCCTCAAACTTCCACTTTAAAAGATGATATACGAGTACGTTTGTTGTTGATTAAAAAGCAGACTCCAAATGTAAGAACAATAGCAAGACTCAGATAAGTTAGAACAAAGAAACCATTCTATGTAATGTATTATTTTTATAAAATGGCCGTCACTTGGTCACATAAGTGCTTAAAAGTATAAATAAAACTTATCTTCCACTTGAATAAGTAATAAATTAATAATATTGATCATCGGCTTCACCCTGTATCCCGCACACAGCAGGGTAGGCAAGGGGAACCTAGAGTTAAGGCACTCTGTTCCCCATATTCTGCCGAAATCTGAAGGCATTGCGTGTTGAGTGGCAGTACTCAACACTAGAGCGAAGAAATAGAAATATAAACGTAAATAAATATTTCACTTCCTCGAGTGGGGATCGAACCCGCAACCGTCGCGTTACAGTCACACCCTTGTGTCGCTACGGCCTTAGACAATATAACAATATTAATACTAATTAAAAATATATCTAAATAATAAACAATTTATATCAAAAGCTTAATCAGCGAGTTATATTTGAAATTGAAGAGGATTTTTGTTTCATAATGACCAAACCAATTATGGAGTTTTCCTATAAATTTGTGGATTCGGCATCATTGTTATGAAATTTTTTTGTACTTCGCCCGAATAAAAATTGAACGAACGTCGAGTTGAAATGATGAATTGAAATTATTTTACGAAAGATATTCTCTTAGAAAATTCATTAAAATTTCATGTAAATAACCCATAGTTGTAGTCTTGTTAAGATCTATCTTTAGATTTTATTTAATTTTCGTCCACTTCATATTTTTGCTATGTGCCAATTAGCAGGTTAGATTTTCATGCTCTATACTCAATTGGAAATATGAAATATGTAACTCGTATGATATTATTTTAAGATTTATTGTATTAAAAAGCCAATAGTAAGCCATTGGCGCAGGGGTAAAAAGTTAGACTGTAAAATCGCCTGGTTATGGGTTCGATCTCCACATGAGGATATAGTTCGCTCTGATAACGAGGTAAAGCACGGCGTTTAATTCCACCACTCAACATGCAATGTCTCCAGTATTTGGCGGAAAGAAAACAAAAGTGTTGCCACAGCTGGCCTCTAATTTGTATGAAATAAATTATAATTTAATAATATATTATCTGGTTTTTCTTAAGGGTTCCGTTTTTTTTTCGGGCACATAATACAATAATAAATACAATAATAATACAATAATAATACAATAAACAATTTTGTTTTATATTTAAGAAAATATATTTCTATTTATTCTTAAAAACAAAATGAATATAAAAGTAATATAACGTTATCAGGATGTATTTTAAAATGAATTTACCAATTTGGCTCATTTTCAATGCATTTAAAATATGTTTCGATATCGTAACAGTAAGTTACCATGGTCTTGAAATTTATTTAAAATAATTCTTCGGTCAGTCGTGGGGCAGGGGACAAGAGTACGTATGTACACGCTACAGCTTGTGGGTTCGATTCCCAATCGAGGAAATGAAATATTTAACATTTTCATTTCCTTGCACTGGTAATGAGGCAAAGCGCGGCGTTCGGTTCCGCCTCTCAACACGTAATACCCCCAAAATTCGGCAGTGTCGGCAGTGTCTATCCTGCTATGTGCGGAATACAGTATGAAGCTGAAAAAAAATCTTCACATACCCGTATATGTAAGGATTTTTTATTTTGTTTGTTGATTTTAAACAAAAACTTTTATATCTGTTAAAATTAATGTTTTTTTTTTTCAATTAAAATGTCACTTACTTAAAGGCTAGTTTTCTTAGTTTTATGTTGTATCTCCCTTATAGCAGAGCACAGAGCGAACCTAGCGTTAGTAAGACACACTTAGACAAGTTTCCCACTTAAAAACACAATTTAAATAAAAATATATCAAAAGTTATTTAGAAGTTTTATGTGTAATGATTATATATACCGTGAGAAGTGGTGAGTGGAGTGTTTTAACAATAGGCTACCTCTGCCGACCCTGCTACCTGGGATACAGCGGGAACCTAAAAAAGAACATATATACCTGCTATGCGTAACTAAAACAAATTTGTTTAACTTAATTAAAACCAAATTAATTAACTAATAATATTAAATTACTTTAACGAAAACAAATATGGTATAAAACCTGACTGACCAAATTGAATATACAAATATGTCACGTAACGTTAATTAATAAAACAGAACTTTATGGTGTATTTAATTTAGCTTTACGTTAATTCCCTTACACAGCCATTGCAGGGAGAGGGAACCTGGGAACCTAGTGTTAAGACATTCCGTTCCTATTAAAACACTTCCCTTCCCCTTTTTGGGTCGTGTTCTAAAGGCATTGCGTGTTGAATAGCGGAACTACGCGCTTTGCCTCATTACCAGAGTGAGGAAATGAAAGTATTGATATATCATTCCCCTGAATGTAAATCGAACTCACAACCTTGTTTGTGCTTACAGCACGCCTGTGGCACTGCGCCATGACGGTTTCAAAAGGCCAAAAGGCTATTTCATATTCCATATATTTTATTCTTATATACATATTATTCTTTATACCTTTCATTTTTATTTTCTGGAATCAAATATACTACGTAATCAAACCTAACACAAATTATAAAAATTATAGCAAAAAAATTTTATATTTATTCTTGGGAATTTTTTTAATCTTTTTTTAATCGAATTCAAGTCCATTGCGCTTATAGTCCCAAGCCTCACCGCGCTACAAAAGCACCTTTTAACAAAAATAAATAATTATTCTGGAATTATATTATAATTCGAAAGAAATTCTATTATTTTGTCATTTATTTCTGTAGGCATAACAATTTTCATATCAATCCCGCGTGTACAAGACGACGTACCTTCGGGGCATTCAGAATTCCCTTTGTCTCTTTAACGAGACATCAAAGTCTCTCAAATATTTGTATTACTTATTTAACGTGTCAAAATGTTATATTTTTGTACATTTTGTTTTTATTTTACGTTTAAAAATCATAAATTCAAATTCTAATTTACTTAAAATTAAATGGAAATATTTTTTTTAATTATGTTAATTAAAAATAATAAAATAAGTCAGTTTATTGCGTTTTAGGAAATTACATATATATTTTCATTAACTATTATAAATATAGCTCATGTGATGATAGGAAATAAATATAACTAGCTTTTGTACCAGTGCGAAGAAATTATAATATTAAATAAATAATTTTCCCAAGCGGGAATCGAACCCAAAACCGCCGCAAGCTTGTCGACAGTCACACGCTTCTGCCACCGCACCACTACGGTCTCTCACTATTAATTATGTAAAATAAACGTCCTTTTCAATTAACTTGAGGTGTATTATGTACTTAACAACAATACTTAATCTTATTTAAATTTGTTAATTACAATTACTTGTGATCAACTTTGCCAATTAAGTGGTATACCGCATTCCGATCAATCGCGCAGCACAATTATTCCTAATTAACGTCAATTAAATTCTAATGGTGCGAATAAATCTACTAATGCTAGCGATTTATATATCGCTCAATCGATTGTAGTCGCGATGTAAATGCCAATTATGTACTGTAATGTTTATTTTTGTATTTTATCCTAACTTTTGGAGTTCCGTACATGAAAAGGTAAATGCGGAACCCTTATAGGATAGCTCTGTTGTCCGCCTGTCAAGACAATTAATCTCGAGGTTGCGTGGATAATACCTCCACGGAAAATACTAGACGGAAAATAATATTAAATATTCTAGTCTAGCTAGCTTCTTCTCTTCTTCTCAAAAAATTAAGCTTATAAATCAAAGCAATCAAAAGATACGTTAAATGACTATATATGCCCGTAAATTTAAGTTTGTCAAATTTTGTACTTCCCCTTGACCTCCCATATTAGAAAATGGTACGAAAGCCTCAATAGGCGAGCCTGACTTGCACTAGACCCGTTTTTTTAATTTAAAAAATGAGGATAAAACCAAAATCATGAAACTATACTTTAAGAAACAAAGAATTTGGTTAATAATCATCTATTCGATTAAGATAAAATATGTTATTGGGTTTTCAAAATTATTAGAAAGTGGAGAACGGAGAATCTTATAAATATATTCCTCCGTACAACGAGTGAAAATAATAAAATTAAATTTTGTGCATGCAAAAATTAATATCGTCCCGGCCTATTTTAAAAGCTTTCAATATCACACAATGTTTTCATTCGATATCGGAATAATGAAATTCTATATGTAAAGTGAACATTAATACGTTGACATATTAAAAACAAAAGCCGGGGCTTATTTTCTATACAAAAAAACAAAATTCTATACAAAAATTAATTTATATAGAAAATATCAAAATGTAATTAAGCATACTTGTTAATTTACATTTTTTCAGCTTCACATTGTAGCCCTTGTGTAGCAGAGTATGCCGAAGGAGTAGTGTTAAAACACTCCGCTCCCCGCTTTTCGCGGATTTCGGCGAAGAAATAAAAATATTAAATGTCTCATTTCCTCGAATGTAAATCGACTGGCCTCAATTATAAATATAATTAGTTAATTTACTTTTCTTGACAAACATAATGGTAGGGTATGTGAAAGCTTCATTAGAGCAGGTTCAAAAGGGTTAAAATTAAATTAGTAGGTAAATTATAATTCCATTCTATATTTTCATTCTCTATATTCTCTATATATATATATATATATATATATATATGACAATTTGCTTAATGAAGTCAATTTAATAATTTAACTTTTTAATAATTCTTTGAGGAATGATTAAGTCCATTGAGGAAATGATGAACCAGTAGGTTTTCCGCAGGGGAAATTACTATAAGGTGTTCTTAACATATACACTTTTAAAGTCTTTCATTGTATTTGAATAAAAATTGTAGTTAAACTAATAACATCAATGATTGTATTTTTACAAATCTGTTGTACAATTTAGAAAATTTAGAAGCTTTACTAGAAGTATAAGGTGACTAAGCTTGTGTTCGATTCCTCCTCGAAGAAATTAAATATTTAATTTTTCATTCCTTCACTCTGGTGTCAAAAGTCGTTAAAAAAGAGTTGTTTCCTTAAGCCACGTGATAAAAAGTGCCAGCAAAATTTGAACCTATTATCACATCCCAATTATACCACACAACGCTATCCTAACCTGAAAAATTGGAAAATTTCAGCTTTATATATAAAAATGGACTATAAAAATGATTCTGAGCTTGCATATTGAATGGAGCCCGAAGAGAACTATTTAGCTCTCAAATTAAATGCGAATCCAAGTTTGTGTAAAAAGCACTTAAAGTCGAGGAGTTTTGATCGCGTTGATTCCAGAGAGAAAAATATATTTCCTCATTTACTTAATGAGCCCCGGATTTTAGAGGGACGGTTGTTTAGACCTCGTCTCTTTGTTTTCACGTCAAGTGTGACATTTTAAATGTCAGCTTCAAGCTGTATCCCGAACACAGCAGGGTGGGCAGAGGAAACCTAGTGTTAAGACACTCCGTTCTTCATATTCATCATAACATTTAAAATTGAGTTGAGTTGACGCGGCGTTGGGTTCTGCAAGTTCTGCAATGCCTCCAGAATTCGACAGAAAGTGGGGAAATGAGTTTCTTAACACTAGGTTCCCTCTGCCTACTCTGCTGTGTGCGGGATACAGCCTGAAGCTAAAATAAAATATAATCAATTATTTTGCATTATTAAAGCATTTTAAGGTCTACATTAGATCTTAAATCATCAAATTATGATAGATATAAAAGACTACTAGTAGATTCCTTTATATTTGTTCGTCTTACAAACCTTTATATGGGATAGTTTTAGTAACCAAGTTTGAACGCACTTACTCGTTGGCATTTGTCTCTGGCGGGAGTCCAATAACTCTTGGGTTTTGTTACTTCTATTTATAAGTGCCCTAAAACAGAATTGGGTTCCTTGGTTGGATTTTATTTGACATTTCGAGCGTATTTTCTAATAGGCTTAAGTAATTTGTTTAGTATATTTGGGGCTGTAATGAGCGTAAATTTTTTTATACTAATTGTATTCCTTTTACAGCAAGCTTACGTAGCTTTAAACTTACAAGCCAGCACCTTATGACCAATGACATCATTTTTGTCTTATAATTTTTAATTATGAATTTAAATGTTATGTAAAAAAATATAAAAAGTTCTACAGTTAACTCTAACAGAATTTAAATACTTTTAAAGTTTGTTTTTATATGACAAACTTAATTTTTATTAATAAGGCACAAAACAATAATATATTTGATTAACACATCCAATATAAAAAAAAACATTAAAAATTCTAAACAAACCTTAGAAAACGAATCTGTAAATCGAAATAACGAGATATACATTAATCTACAAGTCCATTCTCCCAATAGAGCTGAGTGAAACAAATAGCTGTGGACAATTGGCTAAAACAAATGTTTACCAGTTCCAGTAGATATAGAGTATTTCACGCGCAGCCCCCCCCCCCCCCCCCAATTCATTCTGCTTCGTTAATCAGAGGAAATAAAGTGCCTCCTCTAGCTTTCCTTCTGGAGGATAACTGATAGAGTTCATTGGTTTTTTGTTACTTTGTCTTTTTCTGGTCTGTTTGTATGTGTATTTGTTGTTTATCCTTAACATAAGAGGCTAGGCTGAAGAAACCAAGGAAATCAATGTTAAGATATTCTGTTCCTATTAAGACACTTTCGTTTTTCACTATAATATATACGTATGAATTCGTATATAATTTTTCTTTTTCTTTGGTTTGAAGGTGATCTTCACGCTTTGACGACGCCCATGACGTGTAGTTCTGAACCTCCTTAGACAATCCGTCTTCCGTTGTCCTCTCGTAATCGAGGCTTTCGAGTAGCTAAACTCAACTACCTAACTACCTATCTTGGCGACAAAATGAAAATAATTTATTTTCCCGAGTGGAATCGAACCCACATAACAACCATCGAATGCAAGTCAAAAAAGCTACATTTACATATTGGTTTTTCCGGAGCATTAACATAAAAACGAATATAAAATTGTAAATATTAAAAGTATTTTTATAAGTATGATCTTTCAATTTATGTTGGTATCTCTTTGAACATTACGCGTGTTTAATTTTGTGTGAACAGGTTACATACATTATTTCCACCGTATAAACGATAATTATAACAAAATATATAACATCCATGGTGGCGCAGGGGCACACGCGTGCTACTGTAAATACGACAGGTTGTAGGTTCGATTTCCACTCGAGGAAATTAAATATTTAATATTTTTATTTCCCTCCTCTGCAAGGCGTTGAGTTGTGTAATACGCAATGCCAAAGTGGGGGAACGGAATGTCTTAACACTAGGTTCCCTCTGCCTACCCTGCTGTGTGCGGGATACAGCGTGAAGCTAAAGCTGAATAGTAATCGAGTGACAATATTTCATTACAATTGAATCAAAAGCTAATCTCTCTTTAATAGTTTCCAATAAACGCGGGTGGCTTATTGTAAAAGATAAATTATAGCCTGTACTGTATTGAGGGTGAGATCGGCTAAGTTTTGGGTTAAATTCAGCCTATATTTCTATTTTAGTGACAATATTTAAATTAATTTTAAAAATTACATTACTGAAATTAATTAATTATTTTTTTATTTAATCTTATGGAACACTACAGGCGAAGCCCTAGCCCACGACCCACCGTTCAGCACGTAATGCCTCCGTGCTGCCAGAAATCGACGGAAAATGGTTAGAGGAATGTCTTGACACTAGGTTCTCTCTGCCTACCTAGCTCTATTTAGGATACAGCATGAAGCTGAGAAAAAATTAAATTCATGTATATTTTTTAGCCAATAGGAACCAAGTTTAGTTATTTCTATTCTTTTATAAAAGTTATCCTTTTCTGTTCAAAATAGTACTATATACACTATATGAATATGTCAAGAATGGAGGCTTTGCGGTCATCCACCAGGCTGACAGTATATTCTAAACACTTATACGAGGGTTGGTACCGCCCTTAGTAAGTTAAGTGCGGTTGTTGATTCTTCTATTCAACATATTATATAAATCTTTTTTTTGCTATGAAAAGAATATAGTTATTCGATACTAGAGTTGGCTTATGTTTTCTTTCTTCTGTAGCTTCGAGCGTGCTAGTTGAGCACTAATACAAGCCAATGTCACGTTATATGGACAACACACGAAGGAAATTGTACGGTAAAAAAGAGATTGTATTACACAGCTAGTGGACCCGAACACGGCTACGCCCGCTTGAACTATATGAATATTTATTAAATATATTTATGAAATTATTTTCAGTTTTCAATAGAGGGATGCGTTAAACAAGCTCATTTTGGGTGACGTTTTCTAACAACAAACTTTGCAAATCGTTCCTTAGCAACGGTCGCATAGCGACGGTTGTTATTAACATGGCAGAATAAATTACATGTCAAATTAATAAATATTTTAATACATTGGTATATATCGAAAATATTACAAATATGAGAAAAAAAAGTATCCTATGTTCATCCCGAGACCCTCGAGTATCTCTATATGAGTATTTT
>JAKRZM010000375.1:23687-39783 GCA_036379175.1 Heliconius cydno galanthus
AAAACTACGTCAGAGATAAAAGTTTAAAAAAAAGAATTGATATTTTTTTAGTACATTTTGAAACATATGTTATTTCAATTTTGTATTGAGAGTAGAAACTAAATATAACACTTACATGGGGATATATCAAAATCTGGCCCTGCATTTATACTTTTTCTATGTTTAACTGTTATGCAAAACAATGAGTAACTTTCCACGACTTCTGGATGTCCAGCAACCCTCAGACTTCCCGTCTGTTCTAGAGGATAGTCTAGTATCCTCTAAAAACCAGCTTACAGAGTCCATATAGTGGTTCACTGACTAGATTACGCAAAAGTAAGAAGCAGAGAGAACCTAGTATCAAGACATGTCGTTCCCCTCTTTCTGCAAAATTTATGAGACATTGTATATATGAGGAAAACTTTAGACAATTAATTCCCCTAAATGAGAATCAAACCTACAGCCGCCGTGTTAACAGTCAATAACTTAATATTCAATCTATATAATACTATAAAATATATTATTTCTTTACGAAATAGCCAATTGAGATAATAATAATAATAAAAAGGCAAGTAACATTTCCGGGTCAGAGTGGCTCCGGAGTCGCGTCCGGTGGGACATCTGCATAGAGGCTCTATTGAACGAAATGTACCCGTTTAATATGAAAAATAACTGACAATATTCTTTCCAGAGTTTAATATTTATAAGATGAGTAATGGTTTCTTTCTGTTTCGTTTTATGTTTTTTTTTGTTATTTGTAGCATTTTTTTCCGTTTCACGCTGCACCCCGTATATAGCAGGGTAAGCAGAGGAGAGTGGAGAGAATCTACAATTAAGACACTTCAACTCTTCATTTTCCACAAAATTATATCAATATTCCTCGAATGGGAATCGAACCCACAACCAGTCGCGTTTACGGTCAGCTTGTGCCCCTCCGCCACGACTGGGTTTTTCAAAATAAATTCATAATATTCTAATTAACTTGTTTTCAGTAATAAAACTTTCAAAAAATTATAATTATATATAAACTTTGTTTTTGTACTTCATCTTTATTAATTTTTTACTGTCATTTGGAGTTGTTAAAAATGTGAAATTGAGAAAAGTTAACACTTTTAGTTTATGTTTAAAAATATGTTACTTTTAATTAAAAATTAAAATTAACTTCAATCAATTTCACGCTCTATCCCGCATACAGCAGGATAGGCAGAGAGAACCTAGTGATAAGACACTCTGTTCTCCACTTTTCGCGAAAGAATTAATAAATAATAATTCATTCCCTCGAGTGGGGAACCTATAACCGTTGCGTAACAGTCACACCCTTATGACGGCCTCTAGTTCCAATTTATTTGTTTTTCTACTACACCTTAATGTCGTTCCTTGTAGTCAGAATGTAAGGTAAATTTTTCCTTCTATATAATAAATATAAAATATCAATATTAACATAAATAGATATTCAATAAAGATCTACAATATATATTTTTTTAGGGCTAACAAATATATAAAAAGCTATACATATAAAATTGTGTATTTTTAATAAAGATACCTTAAAAATACGAAAAAATCGTTTCGTAAAAAGGAACACGAACAAACAAACAGAACACAAAGTTGAATAAAGGAAATTGATTTTATAATAGCAAGAATAACAAAGTTTAAAAAAACCTTAGCAAAGTTAAAAAAACTGGATTCATATTATATTTAAATTCAAATTGACTTTATTGAAAAAATATTGGAATTCTGGAAGAACTGTAATTTCATTCTGTTACAGAGAAATTTGAGAGATATATATAAAAAGAGAGATATATATATAAAAAAAATATTTCTCATACATTAACATTAAGTTATTATGAAAGTATACAGATACTGAAGTACATTATTTAAGGCTTTATTTTCATAGCTCATATAGTTTGGATTTTTCTAAATTTTTTTGTAGTAGTTAAGCTGGTCCATTAGAGTTTTACATATGGTGGTCCAGGCTTATTTTTTTATATCCTACCAGAATATATGTTATTTTTAACATTTTGTAACGTATTTCACACGTAGGAAAGAAAAAACTTATTTTAGAAAACGTATAAAAAATTGCACGTAACAGGATTTGCACCTAGTTAAAGCCGTCCAAGCGCTATGATCACTAAGCAATACGTTCTATGGACGTTTTTAATAATATTGTCAAGAAATCCTATTCATGTTTCATGTAATTCATGTTTAGAAAAGCATAACAAATAAACTCATATAGCATTAACATAATAATACTTTTTCCTTGGCAAAGAGAACTGGCGTCAGCCTGTAGTACTTACTACTTCTGATCGCATGGCTGTATGGAAGAGCAAGGAGCTGCATGGTAGATTCTATAGAGCCCTAGGGAGACCAGGACGTGGATACTGCTTCATCATTATCTTGGTTACAGTTCGGGGATCTTTTCGGAGAAACTGAAGGATTGTGCGGAGGTTTCTCTCTCTGGAGCCCTAGCCACCGATGGCTTGGACCGTTGTCCCGCCTCGGAAGAGTGTTTTTTTTTATCTTTTTAAATGTATTTTTTTATAATTATTTATATTTAAAAATGTAAAGTTTATTCACTAACTTAATAAAAGTATATATTCAGATTCATATGCATTAAAAAATATGTCATAAAACTTTTAATTTCTTTTCCGAAATCTATCCACGTTCACAAGAAAATCGTTAAAACTTTTTTTAGAAAGATTTCAATTGATTGCCTGCAATTAATTCACAAAGAATGGCGAAAGGTAATATACTTTGTAGATTCTCAGAAAACTAGAACGGAATGAATCGCACTTTCCATAGAAATAAGCTTAAGGCTCAATTTGAGATCCAATTATATGAACTAAATTGGCAGGAAAAGGACATTATTGATGAGAAATATTCTGCTATTTTTTTTACTGACAATATTATTGTCTTAGATAATGCGCATTTCTTGTGCTCTGTTTGTTTGCGGTTTTTTTTTGTTACTTGTAAGAAACAAATACAACATTATCTTTATAATTGGGCGAAAAGTGAAAAGCTGAGTGATATAACTCACCTTTTCTCACTGCAAATATGAAAAAGAGAGATAGAGAAATAGAGTAACGCTATTCTTAATGTGGAAAGGTTTAAGTCAATGACTTTGTAATGTTGATTGCTAACCACAGTTCTTTAATGATACGGTGTAATATGGCAAGGATGAGTCGTAAATAACGGAATAATAAACACTAAGAATTTCAGGCCATCACCAGCTTCTCGACCTGCAATTAACCGTACCCGGCGGTCAAGTTCTATGGTTTTACGCGTTACAGTTTATGGGAAGGGACTTCTTGGGACCAAAAAGCGTTGTATTTTGATTCAAATGTCTCTAATGTTGATTAAATTTGGAATCTTCATTCTTTTCCTAATAATATATAGGTATATTACTTATATACTAGAAGAAGTACAGTAAGTTGTGGGTTCGATTCCCAATCCAGAAAATGAAATATGTTTTCATTTCTTATCTCTGGTATCGAGGCCTCCAAAATTCAGTGGAAAATGAGTAAAGAATTGACTTAACACTAGGTTCCCTCTGTCTCCCCTTGTGTATGCAGGTCAAACTGTGATGCAATATAATGTGATAGAAGAAAAACTAACCCTAAAAAATTACACCACATCAAAATGAAAAAGACGTAAAAAGGAAAATAAAAATTAATATTATATAAAATTCTCTATCGTGCTCCGAATAACAAGCAGTCAAAGCAATTTTATGTGAAAGTGTATGAAATAACTCTCACGTCGCTCGTGCGGTCGGCAACTTTAAATACTTGTGGGTATCGAGATTTTTGTACAGGCGGATACAAAATGAGATATTTTAAAATATTTTTTTTTTTATTTTGCCTTGTTTTGACCTTGCTATGTGAGAAAAAGGAAGAAGCTGAAAGATAAAATAATTTATACCAACAAACATATTTAGTACTCCAGAGTGCAGCGGAAAGTGGAGATCGGAAGTATCTCAATGGGAACGGAGAGTTTTAACACTAGGTTCCCAACTTCCCCCTGCCTACCTTGCTATGTGCGGGATATGTGTAAAACTAAAAAATATTAAAAAGTCTTTAAAAAAAACAATTTTCTTAACTAAATACTAAGCTTGTTTACCTTAGGTACAGTCGACGCGTGCGTTAGTTCAGCGTCACCAAGTCTGAGTATTTTTGCGGCGTTAAAATTTTACGATATTTGTCAAACGCTATTTTATTTGCTTTAGATGCTGTTTCTTATTCCGTTTCATAGGGAAAGTTAAATTACGTTTTTTTATGGTGAATATTTAGTAATGTTATTATTTTGAAACGATCAAATATTTAAACGTTTTCTAAATGTATATTTTGTTTTCCTAAATGTGGAATAACACTTTGAAAATGCTTAAAATATTTAATAAACTCTCTTGCTAAACAATGCTAAAACGGAAATTTGAAAAAAATCTCTCTTCAGAGATGCTGATGATGCTAGCAACATATACATATAAGATGTAACAAGCCTATAAGAATTTCGACGTAGACTTGATGAGAAACATATGGCTTAGTGATTAGAGTGCTGCCAAGAGGCGCAGGTTTAAATCCCACTACGTTCAAATTTGGAAACAGCTTAAATGAAATGGAGAATACTAGGCTCTCTCTACTTATTCTGTAAATATGAGAAAAATATATATTATATATGGTATTTATTATCATTTCTTTATAATAATGGATCTTTATTAACAATATAATAAGCGCCAGTCTCAAAGGGGTGTTGATTAACTTTCATATTTTACATTGTACACCGTATTATATATTGTCAGGCGTTAATGAGATCGCTATCGTGATCGTCCGAAAATTGCCACCCCATTTTATTGGTTAAATAAATTTGTAATTAATATACACTATTTATACTTTGATGGTAAATAGGTATTTTAATCACATTAAAAATTAACATCAGGTGGAGGGAAAATAGTGTTAAAACACTCCGTTCTCCCATTAAGACACTTCTGTGACCCACTTTCTAAGGCATTTATAAAATTACATGTGTCATACAAAACTTTGAGTCAATTCCATTTGTTTACGTGTTTGTTGTGAAGTCGTAGTTAAAAACAAGGTGCTACTTTTGCTCTTAATTCTAGATTAATTAATATTTCTATTTCGTGTTAATGCGTGTTTAGTGGAGGAATTCAAAGTTAACTTTAACTTAACTTTGAATTCTACTATTTGAATTATAAATTAAATAGAAAATGGAGAAAGTAGAATCTTGACACTAGGTTTCCTCTACTTTTCCTGCTATGAGGGATAAAGCGTGAAATTGCGTTTTTTATAACTAAATAAAGCCTGGATTACTTATACTAATACTGTATAGAAAGTAACCTTTATATCTTTGCTCGACGACGGCGACAGCTCTACAGTAAACGGAAGCATTTGTAATTTTTATTGGGTCGTTTACATTCTTTTATGGCGTCTCATAGAATAATCACAGTAGAGCATATTTTATATTTAGAGTTAAGTATATATTTTACTATTTTTGAAGATGACTTACTTTAGTGTTTTATTGTTTTTTAATTAATAGCTTCACGCTGTATCCTGTGTCCCGTTAATAGTAGAGAACATAGTGTTAAGACACTCCGTTCCCGTTAAGACACTTTCGTTCCCCACTTTCCGGACCACCAGATTTTTGGACTGATTTGAGGCAGATAGAGTAAATATATGATGCAAGTTGTTTAATAATAAACAGAGAGCAGAGAGCTAAGGCAATAAGCTTACAGAATCTCATTTTACATGAGAAATATACACTAATAAATCAACTAAGCAAACTATAATATCAAGTTAAAATTTCCTTTAACACTTAAAAAGATTGTATCACCAAATTGTCATCGATAATAATAAAACCTTGGACTATGTCGTTTTACTGCCTTTATACGTCTTTATATGTTTCCAATAACGCCGTGGCGTCAGTTCCGTAGTAATCCGTTCCGTTTATCGGCTTTAGCTGACTCTTGAATGATCTTCCGTGGGATTTTATTGTTTTTTTGTGGTATTTAAGTGTTAGTTGCTAAGATCGATGGGGTTTAAGTTTTAGACAAATTTTTACCTGTAATTTATCCCATGACAGCGGAATGGGAACTTATTAATAACGTGGTGGTCATGGCTTCTGGGAAATTCGTAGAAAACAACAATCTCGTCGGTTGTGCGTTCGTTCCTTAATTGATGAATAAAATGATTACGATTGACGATTATAAACAATCTAATAAACAAAACGCGGCGTTAAGTTCCGCCAGTCACATTGAGACACGAAAATGCGGCGGAAATTGAAGAATTGTAGAATCATCTTAGCACTAGCTACGAGAAGAATTTAAAATAATTCTCTGTTTTAGTGAAATGAATTACACCGTTCATTCTATACGGGTAGAAAAAATCCAGAATACGCATTCGGTATTTAATTTCCTGTGAGGTGCCTCTCATAAAAATATATTGATATTATAAGCAGATTTTTTTAGTTTATTTTTTTTGAAGATTGTTTCTTGAATTGCTGCTCGCACTTCATCGGTTTTCTTTTGCTTTTTTTAATATTTATCATGTAGTTTATATGTTTTTTTTCATACGTACTTAATTTACCTATTTTAATTAGTGAAAATTACACTTGTTTTGCTGCTTCTTCCTTTACTGTTCACAGATATCGTGCTATATGTCCTAAAAAGTAAAACTAAAACCGGAAGTCATTGAAATAAAAGCTCAAAGGCTCACTTTGGCGTCATAAAAATCATATAATACTGTCATATTATAAATTATACTATAAATGCAGAATTATCTTGTAGCTTAAAGATAAGCAAGAAATAAAATCTTAATCTAAATATGAGTGGCACGTCCCATAAAATTATTGAGGGGATCAACTCGGGCTCTGAACATCCATTTGCATATTATTGCATTCCACTGAATAATGAAGTGTCAACGCAGGTTCCATAATTCAGGGGAAGGGTGATTGGAGATGTTCTTTTGTAATCCAAAAGGACCAATTTAGCATTTTATCCAAGTGTTTTTTGGGCAATTGTAAGTAATTGTCATAGTTTGACAATATTATTCTCTTCAGCTTCACGCTGTATCCCGCATGTCAGCAGGGTAGGCAGAGGGAACCTGGATACCTAGTGTTACGATACTCTGTTCCCCATTAAGGCACTTCCATCCATCCGTTCCCTATCAAGAGAACTTCTTTGTTTATAGCCCTTTAAAAGATTATTTTATGGACTAAAAATAAATAGAATATTAATATAATATGCTATCCAAATATGAAAGTGACGTACCTCGCCTCAAATCTAATTCCTAAGTTGCACGTAGAAGATTCTTACGTAACTATACAAGCTATATAGTTGGTAACTACTCTAAATACTTAGTAAACACTAAGGTAAATAGTCGTATATGAAAATATTACAGTTTGAGCTTTAAGCTTCAGCTTAATTAAAATATTTTTAATTTGTATTACAATTTTTTATATGACATGGTTCCGTACCCAAAAGATAAAATGGGTCTCTATTGTTAAGACTGCTGTCCGTCCCTTTGTTTGTCTGTCTGTTCATCTGTCACCAAGCTGTATCTCATGAACTGTGATAGTATGGTATGTTCCTTTGATTATAGCTTTCTAAGCGTGCCAACCATGATAGTTAAACAATTGAAATTTACACAAATGTAAATAAGTAAAAATAAGGCGATGCTCAATTCAAAAACTTAAGAAACTACTACTAAAAAAAAAAGAAACATATATATAATTTTGTATTATACATGTACACTATACTTTATAAGTAAATATATAAAAGAAGATAAAGTGATTATTCTAATCATCTGTAAATTTAAATAATAATATGGCAACACTAAGAAGTAGGGAAACGGCAATCAATTAATATAACAACACTAACGAACTGTTCTATGTCCACTAGTACCTAGTATATACGATACAATCCTTAAACTATGAAAAACTTAGCCCATCTTTACTACTTACATAACTTTGCAGTTGATTGGAGCTTCTCTAGATATCTAAAAGAATCTTTAAGATATCTAAGAAACCTTAAAACTTTGAATGAATACAGAATGTGCTAATAGAATTTTATCAAAGAAAATCCTTCGAGTAAAGCACTGGACTTGAAATTCTCTATTTACGTTTACTTTTGTAATACAAAATGTATGTTACGTTCGGAACTTTTTTAATTGAAACAGCTTTTGATCGATCTTTTAATTAGGCATTAGTGCTTTTAATTGATTTAAAATTGAATTTTCAGTACATTTTTCATGTATATATAATTGTTATATACTAATTTATGAAGAAGTAATAAATGATATTTGTTTTAGCGTATACCCGTATATCGTAGGGTAGGCAGAGAGAACCTTGTAATGTCTTATACTCCGTACCCTACGCACCGCCCAATTATCGAGACATTGTGTTAAGTGGTGGAATTCTTTATAGCAAAGTTTTCTATCAATTCCTTAGAGTGAGAATCAATCCTCAACGTTTTCGTTCATAGTTATTCTCCCAGTTCCCACCGTTTATGACCAACTTCAGGACGATTAAGCTTGGTTGAAATTTAACATAGACCATAGGCCATGTAGAATTTGTATAGGGCTTTTAATGAATACATTACCCATTAGGGCTAAATGTAAAATTACTTTTAGGTTTTTTTTAGTTTTATTCCACTAATAAATTCTTTTTTTTTCTCACATGTAGTAGTAGAGAGACTGGCGGAGGGATATTGAGTTACTTAACTCAACGCCGCATTTTATCTTGTTGCAAGAGAGAGGAAATGTAAAAAATCCTTCCCCTAAGTGGAAATCGAATCCACAGCCGTGTTCTAATGTACAAGTAATATTAGGTTTTCTCATATAATTATTTTGATAATTTACTAGAACCTACATCTATCTACATTTGTATATAATTAAAATTGAAAGTGAATTTTGTAAATATTTATCGAGTACCTAATTTACACGCTCGAGAGATTCATTCGTTAGTTACTATAAAATTTTCTCTAAATAATTGATATTTACAGTTCATTTTTACTATTAATATTTAACCAAAATGCTTGCCGATATAAAACCACTAATGATGTTGGATGCATTAAGCGGTAATTGGAATGGAAAATAGCTTTACTTTTGCACGGCTGGCTCATATATTATAATATACTAGCTTTATTCGTCGACTTTCATATTCTACTGTCTATATTGACTGTATCACATCATCAGCATCATTAAGGTCATCATCCTCATTCTCAACATCTTCGAGGTCGCCGCATCATCTGCTGATGCCAAATTATTATAATAGCTAATGAAAGATCTAAGCGTATTGAAACACCTAAGTATTAGAATATGCATTCTAAAGAAGAAAAATATTGTAATAAATTAAATTTTTATTAATATAAGTAAGAACTTTTACTAAGACCAAATAAAAAGAACTTACCTCTACGCTGTACCCTATAAATAGCAGGGCACAGCGTAGAGTTAAGCAGAGGGTACCTAGTGCTAACACACTTCGTTCTCTTCTAAGATTAGCATCAAAAAGACAAAAAAATAAGCTTCACTTTCCACCAAATTCTGCATCAAAATAATATTAATATTAAAATTAGTTCATTCAAAAAGGTTACTTAGTGATATTTATCCACATCCTATGTCAATGTGGGTCGTCCCAAATGCTCTCCTATTAGAAATTATTTAAATTGTCCCTCAGCCCGTGTGCCCTCTTTGTTCAAATATGGGCAAATTGCTTGCGGTGTTCCTGTTTACGAGATGTACGTTTTCCATATATTATTATACTAATTTTATTAACTCAGGGTGTCAGTTTTGATTATGGGAATGTTATGATGCTGTTCATATTTGTAATAAAACCTGAGAAAGGAACAGCTTGGGAACTGACGTAAACAGTGGGAACGGAGTGTCATAACACGAGGTTTCCAAGTTCCCTTTGTCTACCCTGCTATGTGTGGGATAAAGAGTAAACTTGAAAAAAAGCTATGAATAATAAGTAGAAACAAAAAAGTTCAAATGTGCTTCTTACTGATTTCGCTTTTAATATTAGTTACTAGCGGCCCGCCCGCAGCCTCGCCTGCGTGCATTACGTTATTATTAATTTCTGTCTCCATGAGTACCTACGTCCTATAAGTGACGTGAAGTTGAGACTCATAGCAATTGTACTAATTAAGTTTCATACAAACTTTAAACCCCAAAAACAACCCCTTAGAAGTCGAATATTGCTAATTCCCGTCTTAGCGAGCATCTGCGTCCTATAAATAACTCCTATGCAAAATATGAGATTCCTAGCACATGTAGTTTCTGAGATTTCATGATGAGTGTGTGACCTTTCGATTTTATACATTTAGATTACTTACAACACAATCTATGCAGGCAAGGCATGTATAATTTAAAAAAATATTTATTCCTAATACATATTATATAAGGTCTATACAATTTTACATGAAAAGAAGGTTCAAAAGGAAAGGCAGTGGTGCGTAGCGGGGCATTCATAAACAAACAAAAAGGTAACACTTTATACGGACGAGACGTGATTTGGCCTAGACCTTTTAAGATATTTCACTATAACGAACCTACTTTTGTAGAACGAGAATCTCATTTATTATGAACGTTCCTTTCGAAAGTTTCACAATTACTAATGAAGTTAGTAAAAGTTAAACGTTAACGTTTCTTTTTTAGTAGAATAACTACGAGCATTTGAGGCTGTACTATTAGTTTTTTAGATAAATGAAACTGGACAGCTAATTTTGAATATTTGATTTTCACGATCAGGCTAGGCAAAGAAAACCTAGTGTTAAGACACTCCATTCTCTGCAATCCGAAACATTCCGTCAGTGGTGGCTCTCAAAGCCGCGTTTTATCCTTATCATAGCTAGGAAATAAATTATACGATTGAGAATCGAACCTGCAACCACCACGTTTAGTCACGTGTAGCTTTTTTATGTAAAACCACACGGGCAACCACCAAACAAATAATTTAAAAACAGTGCCTCAGTCAACCATCTGTAATATTTATTGATAGTTCTATTCAGTGGATATCGACACAAAGTAAATACCTCACGCCCTACATTTGTTACTGTCACCGTACAAAAGAAAATGTTATTGATCGTTTGTATCGAGAGATGATTAGTTTGCGAGACGTTTAGTTTAGTTGGCTATAGACACTGAATTGCTGTTTTTTTATCAGCTTCACGCTGTATCCCGCACACAGCAGGGTAGGCAGAGGGAATAATATTAAGACACTCCGTTCTCCACATTCGGATTCCGGAGGCATTGCGTGTTGCAGTTTCTTTTTTATAATTTTTTTCCTATTTCGTATAATAAAAATTAAACAGTTTATCTATTAATTATCAAGCTTTTAGGCTAATATTTATCTATTAATTTAAGATTACATTTTCTATTAATAAATAAAAAAATAAATCAATTAGCTTCCCGCTGTATCCAGTATACAACAGGACAGGTAGAAGAAACCTAGTGGCAAATGGGGAACGGAGTGTCCGTTCCCCATTTTCTGCTGATGTTTTCGGGATATTGCAAGTTGCGTATATTTTTCTCTGTCAACCCAAGCTATTTTAATTTATTTAAATAAAGTTTTTTCTTCTTTAAATATATTACTAAGTCACTTATATTTTGTTTCAGGTATGTTCATTAAGTAATATTAGCTGAGCTGACAATTGACCTACAAATGACACAGCATTTTGCAGGGTCATGTATGAAGAAACGGTATTCCTCGGGTATGAATGTATATATATATTAAATGTCGTAGAGAATATATTAAAAATGCATAGCTAATGGTGGTTAAATATATAAAATTGATACTTATGTCGTACATATAAAATATTCTATGACCGTACGACCTATTCGATATTTTGGTCATTTAAGTAAAATTTTCTAAAAAAATCATATCGTTTTTAGGGCTGCTTACCTCAAAAGATAAAAACCGAACCCTTATAGAATCACTTTTTTGTCTGTGTTAAAATAATATGTATATTCGTACTAAATTATTATTTTTAGGCTTCTTATCTTTTAGCAAAATATATTTTCTGTTCACAAAGTAATATAACATCTACGTTTACAATTAAAAGGCTAACAAACGGCCACAATAAAAATACCCCAACACTACAAGTGTTAAAGACAAAGCGAATAGTTTCGTCAAAAACTAGTGACGTCACCTTTGAGACGAGCTTGAGCGACGCCATTCAGTGATTACGCTCAAAGCGTCGAGGGTTGTAATTTCATTTACGGTAATGGAATTTCTTCTAAATGTTGTTTTTTTTTTATTTTCATTACTTTTTAGTACGTATTTTTATATTTAAATTAAAATATATATATTATATCACAGTTACAGGTTATTAATACTAAAAGGCTTCGCCCACAACTCACTTCGCTTCCCAACCCCTTACGCTTTACTCGATGTGTTAAAAAAACCCATGGTTCAGAGTTTTTCTACCTTAATATACTAAAAAGAGTCGTTTTATATAAAGCTATTTAATATTAAAGAAAAATTGATATTGTTATAATAGCAATAGATCTCCTTTACAGGTTTATTCAAATGTTTTAAAGTCGTATTCTTATGAAGTATTTTAAACTCGGCAAGTCACTCTGGCTTGAGACGGTGGAGAAATAGGAGCAATAAAGATTAAATTTCAACGACAAAGTTTTATTCTGAGCTCCTTTCAAATGTATGATGATTTTTTGTAGTTTCCCCGCTGTTCTCACATATAGCAAGGAGCTTGAGGGATTCCTTTATTCAATTTCGCAATTACCTAAATAAATAAAGACATTCGACGGAACCTAACGCCACAAATCGATATCATCACTGGAGACATTGCGTGTTGAGTAGCAGAACCCAACGCTCTGACACCAGAGCGAAGAAATGGAAATATAAACGTAAATACATATTTCACTTCCTCGAGTGGGGATCGAACCCACAACCGTCGCGTTACAGTCACACCCTTGTGTCGCTGCGCCACGACGGACGCCATAAATCGAAAAATTTATAATAAATATTTTAATGTTACTTAGAAATAGATTAGAGACAGAAAGAAGTGATTCTTCACTGAGTTTCTTCTTAGTATCTTTAAGTATATTATAGTCTAAAAGACTAAATGTACCTTATTTTATAATTTACTAAATTTTTATAAATTATTTTCTAAAAACAGTAATCCCTACGTGAGCAGCTACACAGCTTATTTAAATGCAAATAACTTATATACATATTAAAATTATTAAAAAAAAATCTATCGGCAAGAACATAAATTTCTAGGGACTTAACGCTCATTTGAAACGCCTGAAGCGTGAAACGTTCAGAAGTAAAAATTGAACAGAGATTGAAAGCTTCGATTTGATAATATACAAGCATATATTACGAATATTTTTATTTAATGAAATTAAAAGATTTTTCTAATTACCTATGCTACAGTATGTATACGTACAGCGTATTTAATTACAGAAATAAAAAGAAAGAAAGTGGGGAACGGAAGTGTCTTAAACACTTCCCCCCCCACTTTCCCCAGTATAAACGGAGTGTCTTATCTTAACGTTCACCAGTTCTCTCTGCGTACAGTACCGTCTACGGGAAGTATCCTATAGGTGTTTAAGATGCATAAATGCTCGTAGTATTTAATTACGTTGATTTTGAAGCTTAATTTTTACGCACTATAAAGGATCGTAGACAAAAAATTAATATTAATTTCAGCTGGCGATCTCTCGGTTTTGGCAGACAGACAACAAAGTAAACCTATAACAGTACCGTTTTTACCTTTTAAAGTACGAAACCCTAAAAATATTAAAATAGAATATATATATAATTATGACTTCATGAAAGAAATATGATATACATACGGTAAGATTTTCCGCAATGAACGTAAGCTTTTCCACTTTAAACAAATATAAGTGGAGAGCAGTTATGATTAAAATGTACGGGTTATTGAAAATACCGGAAACGCCAGACGTTGGGTGTTCTATGCAAATGCATTTCCATTTGCAACATTGTATTAAATTTTGTATGAGTGCAGAAGTGAATCCACAGAATGTTTTATCTCCTAGTAAATACTCGTATGTATAGGAAGTCTGTATGTTTCGATATTTTATATGAATTTCAATATAAGTGGCAAATATGAGGCCAGTCTTGGTCATCATGTCATTCTTCGCTCTGGTGTCGAGGCAAAGCGCATCGACTTCCACTACTCAACACGCAATGCCTTCAGAATTTGGCGGAGAGTGGGGAATTTAGTGTCTTAACACTAGGTTCCCTCTGCCTATTACGCTGTGTTCGGGATGCAAGGTGAAGCTGATTTATTTTATTTATAATCGGTTAGGATATGAGTCTAATTTATTTAAATTTATTTTTCTTATAAAATATCTTTAATTTTATATAACTAAATTTTAAACTTAAACATTTTCTTAATAAACTTAATAAGTACTCGGAAAATGCCTAAAGGTTAAAAGTTACTTAAATTAGTTAAAACACTAATTTTATTTCTATACGCCTCTGTTACTTGGAAATACAGACTTGAAATTCTATAATGGTAGACTTTATTTAACTTTTTATTAATCTAATATCCGACCGGGGTTGTTAGCTCTATGGAAAGTAAATTCGAAATTTTCTTATAGAGTCGGAATAAGCTAACTTTGAAAACTACAGGTTTATTAAAGCACGTTTACTTAAGAATTTATTAAAATTATTATTTATTTCTTAACATATTATGATATAAGATCTATAAATATTCTAGATATAAACAGTCGTTACATATAAAAAACGATATCAAAAAAATATTTAATTTGTATGTAGAGCATCGAGTGTGTACACTCTATTCCTTCCGCTTAAATTCGAGATATTGCGTATTGGGTGAAGAAACTTAATTATTTCAACTATTTACTTTTCTTCTTCCATTTTTTATACTTACTAAATGAAAATATTCATAGATTATTAAAACGGCGTCTCAAGATCGCTCTTAAGTTCGACCTCAGAGTTGAGTTTATAAATTCAGGTCTAGGATCCCGTTGCCTGTTATACCCAGGATATACCGTGAAACTAAAAAGACAAACATTTAAGACTAAAAGTCAACATAGCCAGAGACTGTCAAGTTCCGTTGCCCCATAAATAACTGGTCTGCTCTAAGCATTGGCCTTATATATAATACAATATAAGCCACATGCATTTTGCAGATACATCTCTTGTTTTTATTGTTTATTCTCATATGATTTACTGGTACGCGGTTTGTGATAGTTATTTATGTATTTTACATTTTATAAATATACTAGTGGACCCGAACGCGGCTACGCCCGCTTGAACTATACGAATATTTATTAAATATATTTATAAAATTATTTCCAGTTTTCAATAGAGAGATGCGTTANTGTCCTCACTGACCGAGGTAAGACGCACGCACAGCCGTAACCGCTGACGGTAGAAACGTGAAATTTGAGCAGATGTTTACTTTCGTAATCTGGACATCCACTAAGAAGGGATATTGAAAAATTTTAACCGTAAAGGGGTGAAATAGGGGTTGAAAGTTTGTATTGAATAAAAAATAAATGGGCACCGATTTTTATAAAATTTGAAATTGAGACTCTTAAAAATATTTAATTGAACACGTGTTTCACGGTTTTTAGAATTTACTCCATAAGGGTGCCAATAAGGGGTTGAAAGTTTGTATGGAAAAATCTTTAAATCGCCAGCGATTTTTATAAAATTTGAAACTTAGACTATTAAAAATATTTAATTAAATATGGTTTATTTTAATTTATGCCCTTGGGATGCAAATAAGGGGTTGAAAGTTAGTATGGAAAATTTTTTAAATCACCACCGATTTTTATAAAATTTGAAACTTAGACTCTGTTAGAAACACGTGTTTCATGGTTTATTAGAATTCACCCCTAAACAATAAGCAGGCGAAGCTGCGCGCGTCCGCTAGTTATATATATATTTAAAATAATATTCTAAGTAGGGACCATTATCTGAGATTTGGTCTTTTATTAAGTCTATCATAAGGTTATTAATAAACAAAATATTATATAAGAAACAAAAAATTCAACTGAATACACATAAAAAAAACCCAACAGTTTCTCAGAACAGCTAGGACCTATTAAGAACAAAGCGCATATTATTTTTTTATACGTTTTTTTTTTGAGTT
>JAKRZM010000376.1:5928-24481 GCA_036379175.1 Heliconius cydno galanthus
AACCCCAAAAAAGACCGACGATTTGCCTCATTTCGAAGAAATCATTTATCTTGATGAGCGGAAGAAGGCAAAAGGAATATAGCGAAATAAATGATGGTAGAATATTATCAAAATGGCAAAGCTATACTAAATTGAGATTGAAGTTTTAAATGGTATTTTTATATATAAAATAGCTATTGTTTTACAATAACATAAGGAAACAGATTTTCATTCAATAAATAAGCGATTTTGCATATATATTTTAGGGCGGTCAGAGGAAACTACTTTGACGATTGCAAATTGAGCGAGAATCTTATAATAAGTTATTTCCTTGACTGGAAATCGAACCCAGAATCATCGCGATGTGCGCAACGACGGACACAAGATGTGCGCAACGACGGCCTTAGTAATTTTACAACTTAAAATAATACATTACATTTTAAAAAATATATTTTTAATCTATTTATACTTTAAAACTACAAGATATTTCAATTGCTGACAACTGTATAATATCTAGTAAAGTGGTTGGAGCGATTTAAAAAAGCTTACTGATATCTTCGCATTAGTTAGTTCAAATAAAAATAGCATAACCATTTTCTGCGCCATTTATTATATTTTAAAATATTTTTAAAGTTCGCTTTCTAGCTCGTAATGTCACTGAATGGCAAAAAAACGTTAAACATGGGGAACCTAGTGATAAGACACTCCGTCTCATTAAGTCGTATTATCTTAAAGAGACCGTGGGGGCACTTTCCACTAATTCTGGGGCATAGCCTGTTGAATGGCGGAACTCGACGCCACGCTTTGCCTAGACACCAAAGCAAAGAAATTAAAATATAAAATATTTCATTTTCTCGAAAGGGAATCCACACGTTTACAGTCACTCGCTTGTGCCACTGTGCCAATAGTCCTCAATATATATTTAAAGTTTATTATTTTTAAATTACATCATATAATGATTTAAAAATATATAAAAGTTAAGCTAAAAAAAAATTAAGCTAAGCATAAAAAATAAAATAAAAGCTAAGCATAAAAAAATTAAGCTTTATATTTGAAAATAAATATTTAATAAAGCTAAATAATGAAATAAATTAAATAAATAAAATATCAAAGCTTGGCTGATTTGTCATTAACATGGCTAATTTATTTTTCATTGCAAACGTACTTTTCATATACATATTAAAGGAATTCAAATTAAAATGATAAAATAGAGTGCTCTCGATGCTTCGTGTTGATTTGAATTTTAGAATAAATATAACATTAAAGGACCAAGATATTTGAAACTTTGAAAAGATCTTCAGATTGTAATTCAATTTCTTAAGCAATATTTTTTATACACTTATATATTTATATGAGATTTACTATTTTTTATATTTAAATAATAGATCTGTATATAAGGAGATTTTTAATTTGATAACTTAAGTGGCGTTATTATTCTTTGATAATAGGGAGGGTTTGATTACCTGTGTTGAGACATAACGCGGCGTTAAGTTCCGCCACAGTAGATTTTCTCTGCCTACCCTGCTGCGTGCGAAATAGAGCATGTAGGCATTTCTTTTGTATATGAGTCATCACCAAGTAGTGCTTGACGAGTGCCTGAGCGATCCACTCGGTAGAATAATTAATAAGATTATTTCTCCGTTCTGGTTAGTTAATTCTCGTGTCATGCGGTCACCTTGCCTATTGTGCTTCTAGAATATGCGAATGCTGGTAAATGGAATAATTTTCTATAGCTTTCTTAAGCTATTATTCATTTTTAGTTTGCTTATTGCTATATTTTACTAAATTCTAACTTTTCGAATCAATCAACCTAGAGACCTATTAACACGACAGGCCGTGGGTTCGATTCCCACTCGAGGAAATCAAATATTTGAAATTTCCATTTTCTTCGCACTGGTGTCTAAATGCCTCCAGAATTCGGCGGAAAATAGGTTCCCTAGTAGTACGTTAACAAAAAGAGAAATAGAGAAGAAAAATACAAATTTGAAACGTACATTAAAGACTTAAATCTTTTTTAAATTACTCCAAACGGTTGCTTTCTTATAATGCAGGAATGGACGTCTATATTTTTTATCTTTTTTTTAAAACCTGAAACGTCTAGGTAATAGTTACATTGCCAGCTCGAGGCGAGGATTTGCACCTTTGCATAGCTGTTTTACTTTAGCTTTTTGCTTTGACTCGGAATATCTTTCTTCGTAGTATTGTAAGATATTTAGCTGTAAAATATTTACACCGCGTAAATGAACCATTTCTTAACAAAATAGGTTCCCTTTTTGAACATTTCGTAGTATATGAATGCTTTTGGTACCCAGTGGCTTGTGTATAAATTAGGCAGTAAATCCCTTAAAAAAAAATAAAAACGTTTAAAAGATATATTACTTATTTAAGCACTGTGTTTAAAGGAAATCAAATTTAATAATAAATTAAATTTTACACCCTACTAAAGTTGATACTGAAAGTAGATAATTATAACTTACAGATATTTAATTTAAATGTAATAACTGAACTATATGGTATAAGACTATAATTTATTTACTAGTATTTGTTCAACCTCGCTTTATTTCGTACGTTACAAGATGAGCCGAAAAAACATAGTGTTATAACACTCCGTTTAACGAAGTACTCAACGTTAAGAATATTTATAATTATAGTTGATTTATTTCGCTACATTGAATAGACAAAAATTCGGCGTTTAACCTCTTCAATGCCTTATAGTGTTATATGGCTTTTTAAATAAAATACGAGTATACGTAAGAAGCATGTGACTGTTTACGCAATAGTGGAGGTTCGATTTCCACTGGGCGGAATGAATTATTATTTATGAATATTTTCATTTCTTTGCCAAGACAAAGCGCGATTTAAATATCGCCACTAAAAATGCAATGCTTAGAAAAAAATCTCAGAAAGTGAGGAACGTAGTGTCTCAACACTAGCTTCCCTCTTGAAATAAATATTAAACGTATAGAATATTAAGCTTTACATGCATTCCTACTAAATGCATAATACATTACGAGGCATATTCAGTTGAACTCGATGACAAGATTGCAGAATCCAGACATATGGAGATTAGAATAGAATAAATAGGCTTTGATGAATTAACCAGTGAGCCAACCAACGGCTCTTATTTGCACACTAAATTACTAATTTTACTATAGTTCTAGATGAAATGACGGTAAAACGAGAAACTGGAATGGAAATAACAATAATTGCCATATTTTTTTTTAAATATTATAATGCTTCATAGAAAAAAATAAAAGCTTTAACTAAGCTTTTATATAACTTTATAATATTGAAATTTATATAAATACAAGCCATTTTTAAAATTATTTATTAAATAACTAAACAAGTTGTTTATTCCGATGATTGGCATGTAATCGATTTATACGTGTTTGTTTAGATTGGCAAGGCCTTCTATGTCAAACAAATATAAGGGTAATAACAATAGCGCCTATTAATCATTATTATTTAGACGTATCTATTTAAATCCTATTATAAGCTCTGTTACAAAACCGTGCCAAAAAATAATAGTTCCTCATCAGCGTCAAACAAAAAATTTACTTGACCACTTCATTTCAGCTCCAGCATAAAAGCATCAATTAAATCTGGACGAGTATTTGAACTAAGAAAACAAAGAACTATAGAAATTGTGGGGAAGCTTTCGAAAACAATTCCGTGAGTTCTTTCTGTTTTTACAATTTATTTTTAGTTGAGAAAAAAACACCGTCATGTTGTTGTCGTCTATGGATGGATGAGCTCCCCAAGGAAACTCGAGATAGCCTTTTTTCTATTATGTAACCATTTAAGGATATTTCCTACAAAACAACAAATGAACTTTTTCTAAGTGAATCCAGATATATGTACATACAGCCATAGCGAATATAACCTCTTACGATCGAACCCGGTGCGAAGAACGCATATTTCCAAGCATCGTAACACATCCTCCCATTCGGCGTCCGCTGTCAGGTTCCCGTTACGTAACACACCACCAGAATATTAACTCACCGAGCTGATACTGCATCGATTATGTCACCTCACAGCTGATAAATTGCACACTATGAGGCCTGAGGTTTATGAGGCAGTTCCGCGAACGTTCGCGATTCGCGACGGTGTGGTAGAGCGTGGGTCGCGTCGGGGTCGATGGAGGCGAGTGGGTGGAAGGGGCTCGGAGGCTGCGGACTCCGTGCGGATGGTTACATAAGCCGAGAGGGATCGAGGACACGTGTGGCCCCTCCGGGGCGTGAGGCGCGACTGCCGCTCGGGCGCCGCCCCGCCAGCCACGCGGGCTGCCCAGACGGTGTTGAATAGCCTTCACGTGCGCCGGCCTGAGCGAGGCTAATAAACCTTCGCGATTCATGGATTTGATCTATGTTATATTGGTAATTAGGTTTTTGTTTTTATTGGGATAGTTATACATATACTCGTAGTTTAGTTTTTAAATTTGAAATTATTAATGTTAGATAAATATATGGCTCAGTTGATAAAATGTTTAATTCTAATTGTACAAAAAGAATGTGATAAAAAAATATGTTCTATTAAAAATTCTGTTGATTTATTATATACACTCTTTATGTAAAATAAACAGTTCTAAATAGGATGAAAATTCTCAAATAAAAATATTTTATTAAAGCTTTAATTTTCTTTGTCTTTCTGTAAATACCTATGTGAGCAGACGTATATTTTTTATTTTAGTTACGCTAAATAAAAACTAAACATTTTTTTTAAATGTTTACTTCATATTTTACACAAACAATATTTAATATTCATTTTTAACGTCCATAATCATCAAAGCTAATTATTAACTTAATTATGTTCTCTTAAAAACATCTAAATTAATATCATAAAGGTGTCTTTTTTATATTAAAGTTACTTTATGAATTAGTAACAAAAAAAGCAACAGATAATTTAATAAAATTGAACTAAAATCAGTTTTATAGAGATAGAAGCTACAAACTTAATAATCTGCTATAAAGTGGATGGCATACGTCCAAAATCAGGATGAGCCTTTAAGTGGTCTTCGATTTGAAATTCTTCGATGTAAGTCACGAATATTGGGTGAAAATTTGTCGAATTTATTTAATATTTTAGTAATTTCACTCTTGGGACACACAAGAAGATTTTTTTATAAGAATTGTTAAAAGTGCTCTCTGTATATTTTTATATTCACAGTTTTTTCAATGCTTAGAAAAAAATGTTTTTAAAGCTAGTTATGATAGTGTAATTTACTATTATGCGACATTTTATGTTTTAGGCTTTTTGTGTGGTTTTTTTTTTATAAAAAACAATAAACAATGGATATGTTATACAAAATAAATCTGAAACAATAATTCGATATTTTTTATAAGGCATATTTCAGTATTTTTTATTTTTATTCAGTATGTTTTTCTTATAACTTTTCTAATTAATAAAAATGTAAAAGAACGCCATCTATTAGAGAGTAGCGGTCATTAAAATCTACTAAAATCATCTATTGGAGTAAAATAACAAACAAAAAAGCTTCAAATATGAGCTTTTTTAAAGTAAATACAACGGAGCGCTATGGGATAGCGTCAGATGTGGATTCAATCCCACTAGGGGGAAAATTTAAGACTCTTTTTATATTTTAAAAGTATTTTTTTAATTAAATAGATACTTTTAATAAATGAATGCTCATTAAAGGTGCTTGTTGTCGCTGTTGTTACTTAATGTCACGTATATTATTTTAACAATTACGACAGTGCCACTTTATACAGGGTATTCTTAATTTCAAACAGCTATAAAAATTATAAACAAAGAAAGCTCACACAAGAACTGTTTATATAATGTAAAAAAATACACGAATTCTTGAAAAATTGTTAGCAAAAAAAATATGTAAAATTTTTGAGTGACCCAAATGACAATATTCATTACAAATTGGAAAAAAAACATAAAAATGCTCCCGTTGTGAGGTTTCTCAATCATCCCCTACAATCATTTCGTCTTTAGTTAACTGGACGTCCTAGGCGCATTATGAAGGTGACACATTTTATGTCTCCTAAATAATTAAATTTTAATATAATATTATTACAATAAATTTAATTAAATTAATGGAACTTAACGCTGTGCTTTGTTACCTGAGCGAGGAAATAAAAATAGCTCATTTTTTCGAGTGGAAATCGAACCCACAGCCGTTAAGATTGCCTATACTGTCAGATGCTGTGCCGTTGAATGTTCTAAAATGATATTGAAATTAAACAATATTGCAGATCGAAAAACACATTTTATTTAGAAAGATATAGTATATACACATCGTAATTAACATTTTATATAAAAATATTCTGATTAGAAAATAATTAGCAAATTAATTTTAATTGTTTTTGGCCAAAATCAGTCTTTTGTTTACAACAACGTAAAAAAACAAGCTCGACTATGTGTAAACATAATATTAACACAACCCTGTTAACACAAATATAACGTATACAAGCATACATATGCATAATATTGAGACTAATCGTGGGTTCGATTCCCACTCGCTCTAGAAAAGGAAGGAAAAGCGCGGTGTTGAGTTTCGCTATTCGAAANAATGACGATATTCATTACACATTGGAAAAATCATTAAAATCATTAAAATGCTGCCGTTGTGAGGTTTCTCAATCATCATCTACAATCTTTTCGTGTTTAGTTAACTGGACGTCCTAGGCGCGTTATGAAGGTGACACATTTTATGTCTCCTAAATAATTAAATTTTAATATAATATCATTACAATAAATTTAATTAAATTGATGTTTCCGAGTGGGAATCGAACCCACAGCCGTTGACACTGCCTATAACTGTAATGCTGTGCCTGAATGTTCTAAAATGATATTGAAATTAAACAATATTGCAGATCGAAAAACACATTTTATTTAGAAAGATATAGTATATACACATCGTAATTAACATTTTATATAAAAATATTCTGATTAGAAAATAATTAGCAAATTAATTTTAATTGTTTTTGGCCAAAATCAGTCTTTTGTTTACAACAACGTAAAAAAACAAGCTCGACTATGTGTAAACATAATATTAACACAACCCTGTTAACACAAATATAACGTATACAAGCATACATATGCATAATATTGAGACTAATCGTGGGTTCGATTCCCACTCGCTCTAGAAAAGGAAGGAAAAGCGCGGTGTTGAGTTTCGCTATTCGAAACACAATGCCTATATAATTAGACGGAATGTGAAGAACGGAGTGTTTTAACACTAGGTTCCGTTTGTTTACGCTGCTATCTGCGAGATACAGAGTGAAGCTGAAAAAATACTTTTCTTTTACAGGCGACAAAAACGCTACTCACATTCACTTTTAAATCTAAGCTTTAAACAACATCAATAAAGAAAAAAATCCTTCACAAATTATAATTGACATTCTTTACGTTTTTCTTTTTCATAGAAGTTAAAAATATTTTTCATATTTATAATTAAGTAAAATACAATTAAATGGTAGAAATATTTTTAAGAATTTTCGACAAACATGGTCTCCATTCATATATGCATATAATATTAATATGAAAATTTCCTTTATACTTAATCACAAATGGATATGCATATTTTTAATGATTAGATATAAACAGGTACATCATTATTTTTATTAATTTTGATTTTAACCATAAATAAACAAAACCACTACACATTGAGGCCAGTCGTGCTTCAGGGGCAAATGGGTGTGTAAACGCGACTGGTTTTGGGTTCGATGCCCACTCTAGGAAATGAAATATTTAATATTTTCATTTTTGGAGGCAAAGCGCGACGGTTGACTTCCGCCACTCAACACGCAATGCCTTCAAAATTCAGCGGAAAACGGGGAACACTAAATTTCCAGGTTACCTCTGCCTACTCTCCAATGTGTATAATGATACAACATGAAGAAAAAAAAACGAAAATTACTCTATAATATTTTAAAAAGTTAAAAAATATAACCGTACCGGGATTTCAACCTGTCCAATAGGCTAACGTTAATTTTTTTATATTTTATTCATAATATTTTCCCTTCTTTGGTGTACGAAACAGCTTAAAGAGTGTTAAACTATAAATTTTAATAAATTTTTTAGTTTACATTTCATGCAAATAATACAATTTCATTTAATATTTATAAACTCCACATGTTTAAATGACAATATAATTATTTTACAGTTATTCCCAATAATTGAAGACATAAAATTGATGTTACATATTAATTACTAAGATTTTTTTAATAACATTTATACTTATAACTAGGTATCATTTCTATACATTTTTCATATGTTTACAAAATAAAAACTAAAATAAACTAAATAATGAAATAGGAACTGAAATTATTTATCATAAATAATTATGTATATTAAAATTAAGCAAATAGTTTATTTGTTGTAAGTTTTTCTTCTTTCACAGAATACTTTTCCTTATTTCAAATCTATTAACTCTAATTACTTTACTTAATTAAACACAAACTATAAATTACCCAAGAATTTAATAATACCCACCATCCATCCACCCATATACCTATTTCAAGGTCAAAAATTAAATTTAATTTCAACATCATTAACAAAAAGTAATAAACTATTATTACTTAAATAAAAAAAAATATTTCGTGATAAATAAATAACAAAGAAATATATTGAAAATTGATTTTTAACGACGAAAGCAACATACCACCTTAAAGAAGAAGGTGCACTCGATCTTTTTAGGTAGTTTCTTGAACTTGTTAGAAGATGATACTGGAATGACCAGTTCAAGAACTGATGTATCCTCGTCTTCCTCAGAAGCTGTAAGTTCCACCTCATATAGAGGTGGAGAAGATCTATCATGGGAAGACATGTTGAAGAGATTGTCGCTCTTGTCACGTGATTTATGCCATGGGATCAAAGGTGTTGTTTCAAAATCCACTCGCATATCCTCCATTTTATTCTATAATGCAAATATAAAGGGATATCTTAATATTAACAATATTTTGTACTTATTTTACTTAAACGTAAATAAAACTGCATAGAACATAAATATCGGTGGCATAATGTTAATTTAAAACATTAATTTTACTTCTTGCTGAATATATATTTATTTATTTTACAAAACTTACATGGCTGTCATCTTCCAATAATTTGCTGTCACTATCAATACCACTGTCTTCAGGTTCGTTCAAAAACGTGATGATACAGTCCTCCTGCTTCTTCCATTCAGCTGACATCTTGTATTTTTAATGAACCCTTCAAATTAAATAATATATTAATACACTTTTAAAATATAAATTAAAAACCAGTAGTGGCGTGGAGTTACAAACGCCTGTAAATATGACAGGTTGAGGGTTCGATTCCCACTCGAAGAATTGGAATATTTAATATTTTCATTTTCCGCCATTCCACAGGCAAAAAAACAAACTTAAATATTCACAACAAAATTGATTCTGGGTCAACGTGAGTTGTGAAGTTTGAACTATCATAAGCTAACCATAACCTACGAGTTCATAGACTATCCAAAATAATCCAGATCAATGTATAAAAATAATGAACCTTTTGCTATATTTAACATACGTAAGTGAAATGTAGTCAATAGAGGGGGACGTATCCCGCATATAACAGGTTATTCCCCATTATTCACTGAATTTTGAAGGGAATCGTTTCGAATAGCGGAAGTCACTCACTCGCTTCGCTTTTTCGCTTCGACACGAGAGCGAAGAAAGCAAAATATTAAATATTTCATTTCGATTTCAAATCGAACCCACAACCTATCACGTTCACAGTCACCCTTCGTGCCTCTGCGCCACGACCGGCCTCGTGATACTGTTATCATTATGGAACGTAATACCGATCCTAATCAATATTAACATTGCATGTTCATAACATTGCTTCATCATATATTAAAACTATTAATACTTAAAAAATAAAATTTGTTAGCATACAAATTAATAATAAGCACAATTTTACAAAAAAAACTTACCTAAATTGATATAATAAATGATTTAATCCCTGGATTTCGAAGCCGGTGACACATATAAAACCTCCAAACTCACTGGCTGGGTGGAAAGGTAAGGGGAGCACCCCCGTTTCCATGGTGACGAGGAACTGCGCGCGCACTACTAAATGATAGTTAAACTTGCTTGAATTTTTTCGCCTATGGCATTTAGATGTGCTGAAACTTTTGATGAAGATTTTTAATTGTTTCCAATTCTAATTGAAAATGACAACGAAAGCTTAATTGGTATGGCGCCGAAAAAGGTATGTATTTTTTATTTAAAATTTACTAAAATAACACTAAACTAATTAATTCACTAAAAAAATAAGAGTATTTTTTCTAATAATATGAACCACACTGTCACCGAATATTTAGATTTTATTATTAAATATTATTATGCAACATTATTATCGATTAAACATTCACATCGAACGCTTCACGACTACTTCTATAAATACTTGACTATAGAACATTGCACATAAAGACCCGAATAAAAGATTTAGAACAAATTCATAATTAAGATTAACTAAAAAAACTAAAAAAATCCCGCTGAGTTTCTCGCACCAGTTCTTGTCAGATCTGAGGCAGTAATTTTAGTGAAAAAAATTAAACAAGTTATAATAAATAAAATTATTTTTACTCTGTTTTTTAATATTAATCTTTTCATCGGGTCCATACTTACAATATTATTCTAAACATTATGTTATTATTATTAGAAAAACACTAAAACAAATTCACTTCTACACTTATAGCTACTAACAATGTATCACAGTCTTTTACTAAATTAATAAATATACATTTAGAATAGCATTTCATAGCATTACTTCCTTTATATCTTCTTCGCCTACACCGCACATAGACATCTTAACAAATTACATAACCCTTAAAACCAAACGGAAAAACTCGCATCATTTCTACAATTACATTCTTGCTTAAAAAACTGTAAACTACATACAAAAATCGACTCAAAATTTTGATAATAACAAATTTGGTACCTAATATCCCTAGATCCCTAGCCCACAAGGGAATAAACCAGTTAGGTTACCTTTGTAATGGCGAAGTAAGTCCACAGAAAAATCCCTAGGACTGCTGCTCAAGCGTCTGAGAGTGAGTAATGGAAAGAGAGTTGGCTCACTGTAAATAGAGAGCATATCGTGATCGTCTCTTAATCTGGCTATGGCAGTATCATATCATTTGGAAACGGTATTAGATAGGAGGAGTGATGACGAAAGCTATCAGAGTAAATTGCTGACAATTTACTGTCTATCTTGTTAGTGCTCGTTTGTTTTATTCAGGCAGCCTAAATGTTTGCTAGAAGGTGAGCCAGAATTTCGTACATTGCGAACAGACTGTGATATGATATTGCCATGTCTTGTGTTTGTCTGCACTTCTGTCTGTGTTCTGTGTTGTTCACTATAAAATAATTGTTGTTCTCTTAAGAACTATACAATTATAGTCGTTTTATTTGAGCACATGCTTCGTGGTAACTAAAAGTTAATCTATATATATAAAATCGAAAGGTCACTCACTCATCACGAAATCTCAGAAACTACAAATGCTAGGAGTCTCAAACTTTGCATGGACGTCACTTATAGGACGTAGGTTTTCACGGAGACAGAAATTAATAATAACGTAGTTCACGCAGGCGAAGCCGCGGGCGGGCCGCTAGTTATAAATAAAGGAATTCAAATAATAAATAAAGATTCCAGATTGTAATAAACAATTTAAAAAATACATATTGAACAAATAATCCATGTTTTTAAATAGGTTAATCTAATAAATTGCAAATGTAATAAAAAGAATAGATAATAACTTTCTACGGCCTTTAGGCTTTTTATATGCAGGGAGGAAATTCAAAACACGGAAGGCATTATTTTTTACTGCTACGATAACGATTATTAACAGTAATATTATTCGACTGCAATATTATTGACTTAGTAATACCATTCCAGATATGGACATCGTTTTTAATGCTTTTAATTATAATAGCAAAATAGCCTTTTGTGTTACATTAATTTCAATTCTGTATTACAGACGAAGAATGAAAGAAAGATGAATATGAAAATGAAGATGATATATTTAAGCAATCTATATCATCTTTCAAATTGCAAACAAAAAAAAATACCTTTCCTCTTAAATAATTATCGATAAATTAGAAATTATTATTTATGTTTTTTAATACTTAAAATCATTTTAAAATTTTTGTGTTCTATTTCTTTTGTAGTATAAGTTTTTTATTTCTTATTTTTTTCCTGAAGTGTAAGTAATGTTAGTGGAGAAGGATTTGTATTGTGTTTGTTTTCTTTTATTTTTAATTCATGCATGTCAAGTTAGCCTGTAAGTGCGGTATACAATTAATGTCGTACCTACTCATTTAAGATTGTTTTTTTAGCGTTTTGAATTATTATTGTATACAACGTTGGCTTCCTATTAAATAAAATAAAATAAATGAGGTGGAGATGTGATCTCTTCGTAGGATATGCGATTTCAGCTTAGATACTAGCGAGGATGTCACGGTGAGAATGAAGAAGAACGTTGGTATGGGCAAGTGGAAAGAATGAGTGATGAAAGAATGGCAAAACACCCCAAATAATAAAGCTTGTTATTCCTAATATGTGAAATAATACGTGAATAATATAATTCGAAATTAGAAGAGACACATGTCAAAACTGTGAAGCCGTATGGGCCGTATGGCCAAACAAATACAAGTGGATAGATATGCTCGAAAAACGTTACCCTCCTCCTGAGGCAGTCGGTTAAAAATTAGAAAATTAAAAAATTATCTTGAAAATTTTAAATATTATCTTAGCTTGAGCGGGTTGGCATTTGTTAAGCCTATTGTCCAACATAATTTTTTTTTTTTGCTTTGTCTTTTATATTGTGTTTCCATAAAAATAAAGAAAAGTAAAACATTTCTAAAAATAAATATCTATTTAAACTTTACCTTTTCACGGTGAAAGTCCAAAAATAAAATGCTTCGAAAGACCTCGATCGAGTAACGCTAATAATGGCCGCCGCAAAGGAACTAATGTAAATTTGACTGTTGCTATAAAAGCTGTTAATGTACGTAGTACGGTGGTGCTACAGTGGTGCCGTACTGTCTTGTGCTAGCTAATACCAGACACGAGGACTAATTAGAATTTGGTGACACGCCCAACGGAACGGTAATTTATGAACTTAGTACCGTTAGCATTTAAAGCAATGGTTTAAATATTATTCCGTTTATATTTTATTCATATTTTAGGGCTAGTTGTGGTATAGGGTGTGACTGTAAACACGAGTGTGGGTTCGATTTTCACCTGGTGTCGAGGTTAAGCGCGGTGAGTTCTACCACTTAGCACGCAATTCCCCTTGAATTTGACTGAACTGGAGAATGGTGTACAAACTAGATTCCCTTCTTAATACTAGGTTCCGGTTGGTGTGTGTGGGATATATCGTGAAGCTGGTTATTAATATTATATGTAAAGTATAAAAATTATATGACAATAAACCTTCTCTAACTAGATAAATATATATTAATTCGCGGAAATTATATATATTTCTACGAAATATAAAATTATATTTTTTTCTCGAAACATGTTTTTTTTGGTGCCTGTTGCCTGTTAGTACTAACTAATGCGAGTTTAAATCAATGCTATGCAGTTTACACTGTATTTAGCTAGCAACTAGAGATATGCTTTGGCGAAAGGGCACTGCAGTTAGATAAGTGTTTTAGACTGCACTTTTAGCTGCAAAACATAATTAGTTTCACTTTTAATTATTTCTAATGTCTTCTGACGATGACAGCGATGTAAGTACTTAAGAATATGTTGATATCAATATGAAATTAAAATAAATAAAATACTTTTACCATTACCGTTTCTTACCATTTTTCATTTGTTTTATTTCCTGTTTTGTTTTTTTCAGTTAAGTTATGTTTGTTTTTTGTTTTGTATTTTAGTTTATTAATATCAATTATGGTGTAATAAACTATTAAATATATAATAAATAAATAAATAAAATACTTTGGAACTGCTACCACTGCACGCAACTTTAACAATGAATTTTAATCATTTGTTTACGCTTGCTTCGCTCAGCTAAAACGCCAGTTATATTTATAGCTTTGTGACATGATCGTACCCAATAAAGATGTCATAAAATAATATGCAAATAGAATATTTAGCCGTAAAGCAGAACTTGTAAACGTTAAAACATAAAGTAGTCCGCGATTTGCCGCGCCCTGGTAAACTTGTTCCTTCTGACGCTTTACTTACTCACAAAATGCTGAGGGCTATGATAAAACGAGCCTTGAAAAAGGATGATGATACAGTTCTGATAACCAAGACGCTGCTACGTTTAGATGTAGGCATACTGGCTTTCGTTTTAAAAGTTATAAATAAAATAAAGAAAAATGATTATTAACATTGTTTAACAGAAAGAAACGTCAACGAAGTCTCGGGCTAACCTCGTCGAGGATGAGGCTTTGGATTGGTTAAAACCAAGAACTCTTATAAGACCTGACGATCAAGAAGATGTCCCTGAAGCTGTAAGTTATATTATAGTGCAAGTAAATAGTTTTTCGATTTTTCTCTTCTATTAAGTATTCTTAACGTTCCATTATGTTCAAGGATCTCGAGGAAGAAGTAGGTAGAGTTCTGACTACAATTAACCCTCAGTGGGTACCTGATGAAGTAGCATATCATTATGGGCAAGGAAAATTTGTTATAAAAGCACGACCCTCTTTTGGAAAAGCTTACCCACTTTATATTTACCAAGGAACAGCTATACGAAAAGATGGTGATGAAGCAAAGGCTCAAATCGCAGCTGGATATGGTAATTTTTATCAAATTAACATTTTATATATCGGTAATAAGGAGATAAATTTGTAAATTTTAATTTATATATAATTATTACTTATGAGATTTAGTGCAAAAGTTACCATTTCAATTAATAATCATTTTAGGAATGGTGGGATTTGATGATGCTGGACCCAAGCGGGCAAAGATAAAAAAATCTACTGCTGAAGAAGAAGAGGAAGAAGAACCTGAAGCTGAACCAGCACCTGAAGAAGTCAAGGATGGTATTTATTATGCTATGTAACGAACTAAGCTGCAATATAATTATGTATTTAGTTTGTTTCAGCGTATACCGTGTTTCATAGAAAGTTGCCCTCCCCTTTCTTCTGTCATTCTACTCTACTTTTCGTAAATATTTTGCTATTTTTTTAAGATGTAAAAAAAGTAATAGTTCTAACTAGAACAAACGCTTTGTATACGAATGAATTTTATATTATTTAATAAAAATGTTTGTTTTGTTAATAAAGAGGAAGTCCAAGAAGAGGAAAAAGCTAGAGAAGTGACTGAAGAACAGGAAGAAACGAAGCCAGAAGTAGTTGATGAAGAAGTAGAAGCAGTCCCCGAGGAAGCTCCTGAAGAAGTTGTTCCGGAAGAAAGTAAGTTGTCTTATCCGTGTTGCATTTTGTGAAGTTTATTTTTTAATAAATTTAATCAATCATAAAATTTGTTGCTATATACACCACTTAATTTCTATATTTTTTTATTTTTATATTGGATAAATCTATATTTTTATAATATTTATTTTTAATAGAAGAAGAGGAAGCTGCGGAGGAAGTGCTTAATATCAAGCCCAGAGTGAAAAAACTCGCTAATCAATTCAATTTTTGTGAAAGAGCGGCACTTACGTACAATTATCCTAAAAGGGTTAGTAGGTAATATATAAAATTTAGTAGAAGAAAATTAAACAGTTTTAATATTAAAACCTATACAAATAGAAATTGTATTACGGTAAAAGATGTTGCTAGAAATATAAGTATTTTTAATAATCATATTTTTACCGACTGCAGTAAAAGGAGGGTAATATTTTTCGAGCACAAACGTTTATATGTCTATTTTTTAGTTACCACAATATTGTTCTTTATGTATATGGTTTCTGATATTTCGGTAAAAAAATCATTTGAATATTTCATTAATAAAAAGAAAAAATCAGCTTTAAGCTGAGTAGGCAGAAGGGGAACCTAGTGTGATGTGGTTCGATCCCCACTCGAGGAAGTGAAATATTTATTTATCTACGTTGATATTTCCATTTCTTCGCTCTGGTGTCGAGGCGAAGCGCGGCGTTGAGTTCCGCCACTCAACACGCAACGCCTCCAGAATTCGGCAGAAAGTGGGGAACGGAGTGTCTTAACACTAGTTTCCCTCTGCCTGCTGTGTGCGGGATACAGCGTGATGCTGATTTTTTTAAAATTATTTTTTAGTCTGTAGACACACAAACAGTGCCACCACCGAGGGCCAACTATGGAGCAACTGGTCTACAAAGTATTATATTCGATTACTATCAAGAGGACTACGCAAGGAAACAACGTGAAAAAGAAGGGGAGAAGCCAAAACGAGTAATTCTTTTGTACTATATAAGAAACATTAAGATAGAAATAAAAAATAATTTATATCTACTTTAATAATAATAAGCTAAACTGAACTTATAAGATTAAAAAAATGTATATTTATAAAGAAATTGGACCATTAATGATTTAGGTTCGATTCCCTTATAAGAAATGTATCTATAAATAAATAAAAACACATTGGAAGTGTTATATTAGATTATATAATTCTATGCCTTTATACAAACAGTTATTATAAAATATATTAACTTATTTTAACGTTAACAACTAAATAAATTAATTATTAATTATATTTTGTTAAAGTTCAGACGATCGGTTGTGGGTTCGATCCCCACTGGAGTAAAATGAAGTATTTATTTAAATTCATATTTTAATTTCTTCAATCTGGTGTGAACGCAATGCGCCGCGGAGTCGGGAACGGCGTACCTTAACACAAGGTTCCCTCTACCTACCCTGCTGTGTGCGGGATACAGAGCCAAGCTGATTTGATTTTAATTTTATTAAAGGTTCGTAAAAAAACAAAAAAGCATGTTAAGTCGGCCCAACAAATACACGATGAACAACTGGCGCAGCGGATTCGCGAAGCTTGGACTATACTGGAGCGTTTGGTTAACCAAAATATTTATGATGACATTGGTAAGGTTAACAAAAAAATATTAATTAAAAAAGATTTTTTTCACGAAATAATCAAATATTCAAAAATTTTCAAATCCAGCTAGGTATCATCTACATTAGAGAAAGATATAGGCTTGAAATGCTTGAATATATAGTTTTGAAGAATATTTTGACTTCAAATTTGAATTTAAACTTATATATACATTAATAGAAATGTACAGTAGAAATGTACAATCTAAAAAACTTATGAACTTCGCAGAAATAGTATAAGTTTTGTATTTTATAGTTGCTAGAGTAAAATTCTTAAAACAGTTATTTCTTTTTATTTAGCACAAGACTACCGTTACTGGGACGATCCGTCAGATGAATTTCGTGAAGGTATGGGATCGTTACTTCCCTTGTGGAAGTTCCAATTTGAACCCATGAGGAGTCACGCGGTGTGCGACGTTCAATGGAATCCCCACTATCAGGACTTGTTTGCTGTTGCTTATGGGTCGTGTATGTAATGTTTTTTATACATTTGTTAAAATCAATATCAAACTCAAAGCAAATTACTATTCAAAAGAATTGGTTCCAATAGTTATATAATTAATAAATTATTTTCTTTAGCCCCACGTTGTATAACGCACATAGCAGGGTAGGCAGAGAAAATCTGGGAACTTAGTGTTAAGATACCCGGTTTCTATTAAGATACTCCTGCTCTCCACTTCCTGCCGAATTCTGAAGGTAATGCGTGTAGAGTAGCGGAACTCAACGTCGCGCTTTACCCCGTTAAAAGAGCGAAGAAATGAAAATATTAAATATTTCAAATCGAACCCACAATCTGTCGTTACAATCGCACGCTTGTGCCCCTGCACTACGACGCTCAAGCTTTGTTAATAATTAAGTATATTATATACAATTAATAAAACCATTTAATTTAAAATTATATGAAATTAAAGCTTTATACAATAAGTAATAATTATTTACTTTTGTTAGTGGATTTCACGCAGCAACAAAAGCAGGGATGTCTATGCCTTTACAGTATTAAAAACCCAGCTTATCCTGAATATTCTGTGATAACCGACTCACCAGTTATTTGTCTCGATGTTTTTAAAGAAACTCCTTATCTTATTTGCGTTGGTAAGAAAATAAATTATCAGTTACAGATTCATGTTTTCTATTTTCACTGGCTTAACGTTAACGTTGTATCCCGCTTGTAGGAGGGTAGGCAAAGGGAACCTGGGAACCTAGCAGTTAAGACACGCCGCTTCCGCCAAGACACTTCCGTTCCGTTCCGTTAAGTTTATTCAACGCTGAGCTTTGCCTCACCAGAGAGTGGAAATGAAAATATTAAATATTATTTTTTATCGAGTGGGAATCGAATCTTCATTCTGTCGCGTTTACTGTCGAACAGTTCCACTGAACCACGACCGACCTATTTTCTACCAACCTAATCAAATACTAAAAGAGAGAGAAGATATATATATATATATATATACAGGGTGGAATTGTCAACACCACTTTAAATGAAACCACAGTTTTAACTACTCTATAAAAGTCTAATATAATTCGGAAAAAATATAATTCCCAAAAATAAAAAAGTTATTTTTTTAAACAAAATAAATAATAAAATTATCGTTTTAAAATAAAAC
>JAKRZM010000376.1:24952-45411 GCA_036379175.1 Heliconius cydno galanthus
AACAAAAACATGTACAATAAGGCGGCCTTATCGCTTGAAGCGATCTCTTCCAGGCAACCTTTGGTTGTTGGAATTGTATAAAAAAGAAGGTGGTGGGTGGTGCATTAAATTATAATATAAGGAATTTAATAACAATAATAATATAAATAAATAAATATATAACTAATATACACTAAAATACACTAAATAAATAACACATACATATACGTAGATAAATATACATTACTATACATTAAAATAAACATAATAGATAAATAATACATATAGTACACATAGTATTTAAAGTTTTGTTAAAAAATTTTTGATGCTAAAAACAAAGGCTAAAATTATATATTTAAATAATATTTCTTTAATGAAGTTTTAAATTTTTGTAAGCTTTTGGCACGTCTGATTTCAATTGGTAAGGAATTCCATAGTTGGGCACTTATATTTCATCGCTGTGGTAGCAAGGCAAAGTATGACGTTGGGTTCCGCCACTCAACACGCACACGCTGAACGCTCTGTCGCGTGTCTTGATAAAAAAATATTTAACTTGCCATTTTACGAACAGATACGGTGGGGAGCTCGTCTAATAGATGGTGAAGCATCATTCTTCTCTATATCCGGGGACGGGCGCGTGGTGCAGTGGGCCGTGATGCCGGGAGAGCTGCAGGCCACCACAATAATAACTCTGCACTCCAGCGTACCGCCCATACCTGGACCTGATGGCACTTTGATTACCGTCAATAGTATGTTATAGATCTTTGCTTATAGTTAAATTGTATACATATTTGAATAGGTACAGTCATTCTGGGTAACATTGCAAGAGTGTTTTCGTTCTATAAGTGCTCTCATATTAATTTTCTTAATCTTCAAAATGTTCTCCTAAATATATGTATATAATTGTATTTTTAATAAATGATTTTTTTATTTAGTACAAAAAAAAATTAATTATTTATTATTTATTAATTAAAAAATTCTCGCAACTCCGTCCGGTCCTGCGCCCTTTGAATCCAGCTTTCCCGCTGTCTTTTTAAGACCGTCGTCAACTAACTAACTTATTATTTTTACTAAAAAAACAGGTTGCGGCAGCTGTATTTGCTTCCATCCGGAGAAACCAGACATTTTCATGGTTGGCACTGAAGATGGCATGATACATACTTGTTCCCTGAAATATAACCGTAACTACGTGAGATCGGTGCAAGGACACCATATGCCTGTCTACAGGATTCACTATAATTATTTCAATAATAGTATTTATGCCTCTTGTTCTGGTGACTGGAGGGTGAAGATATGGGAGGACGGACGGGAGTAAGTGCAAAAATAAAACGATTTAATTATTATATTGTTAGAAAACGGACGCGGTTAATGTTTTTAAAAATTACGATAAAAATACATACCGTCTATATGTTTCCAACATACTTGGACAGAGGTTCCACGTAATTACAATAAGTGACATGTATCATTCAATAACAACACTACACACTAGATACCTTCCAATCAGGCCTTCCGCCTACAAGCAACTGTTCCCGTTTGACACAATTCCAGTGCTTTTATTGTCTTTTTTTCATCTAAATCTACTCACTTTTACACTTGTACGTTAACAATATAGTTAATCAATATAATGAATCCGTTTTTAAACATGGTAGTTGTGGAGTTGTACAAAGAAATATTCTTATTTTCCTGCTCTAATTCGACCAAAAGCGGCGTTCAGTTCCGCCACTTAACACGCAAACGGAAAGTGAAGCTGAATTATTCAGTGAAGCTCATTTAAGATAAATCCCATTATAAAGTTTGCATATGAATATTTAAATCTTTAATTAGGTTTTGAAATGAAAAATTACTTGATGAAAAATAATGAAAAATACTGATTTTCAAATATATAGACTATCGACTTTTATTATGGTGGGTAATATATATATATATATTTAAGTTTCATTTCTTAAATGCAGTGAAAATAAAAGATTGTCTGCTAAAATTTATGCTTATAAATTTTTGTGTGGCCAGTAGTGGCACTGGGGCACAAGCGTGTCACTGTAACAGAAAACCCAGCAGGTTTTGGGTTCGATTCTGGGTTCAATTCCTAGTCGACGAAATGAAATATTTAATATGTTCATTTTATTTGCTCTCGTGTCGCAGCAAAGCGCTGCGTTCTGCCTACCCTGTAAAGCAGAAAAACTAAAATATTTATATAAAAAAAAGATTCAATAACTTAAAAAAAATTGCCATACTTTAGTCTAATCGTATGAGATTACACTAAAGTGTGAGAAAATAATTTTTAGTTTAAAAATTCATGTGTGAAGCCGTACAAACATTTCAACAGGGTGGAATTTGGGTATTCCGTGTTTTTAACATTTTTAATACATTTGAGGAAAAAAATCGTAGGTTTTTTTTTCCAAAAACAATATAAATATATATTTCTTCTTGTTTTTAATATAGCGAGCCGCTATTCATGTTCGAGTTGGGTTCCCCGGTGGGAGATGTGAAATGGGCCCCATATTCCAGTACAGTGTTCGCTGCCTGTACCGCTGATGGCAAGGTAATTAAAACAACAATAACAAATAAAAAATAAAAGTAGAAATATATTATAGGTTATTAGGAGAGACCTACGCACTAGTTTAACAATTTCAAGATATTACTAGTAATATACATATTATTATTACGAATTACTTAATAATATAAATAAACCGTATCACAGTAGGTATTATACGAGGTCGTCGTGGCGAAGTGGCATAAGTGTGTCTGTAACGCGACGGTTGTGAGTTCGATCCCCACTCGAGGAAATCAAATATTTATATACGTTTATATTTCCATTTCGTCGCTCTGGTATCGAGGCAAAGCGTAATGCCTCCAGAATTCGACAGAAAGTGGGGAACGGAGTGTCTTAACACTAGGTTCCCTCTGCCTACCCTGTTGTGTGCGGGATACAGCGTGAAGCTGATTTTTTTTACTTATATAATTATGTCATTTATACTTATAATAAAATCGTAAGAGGGTCGGTGTTTGCACTTGGAAGATATTTAAAAAAAAATGTTATTGGGAACCTTTATTAACGTAATAGGACCCAAAACAATGATTTTTTAAATTTTTGTTTGTATGTTTGTCCGTGTGCGCTTGTTATCGCCAATCTCAGAAGCGGCTTAACCGATTTAGATGCGGTTTTCGCTATTGGATTTTGGAAAGCTTCCGAAAACATATTTTATTACAATCGGTTCATAAATTAAAAAAATAATGTCAATTTAAAGTACTTAGTTCGACAAATTTGCTAATTGCCGTAACTGTTATTTTATACAACTGTTTTACTGAATTGACTGAATCTTTAGTTTTCAATTTCTTTATTAATATTTCTATTTCAAGCGGGCGAAGCCTCGCACGGGCCCACTAGTTACATAATAATATAAGTACATACTATGTTTAAAGCTTTGTTACAAATAAACACAAACACAAAGTGAACACGAATAATAAATTCATCTAAACTATATTGCAATTTGCATGCACATGCACAGTTGCTCAGGAATCAAGTTAAGCATCAATATTCCATTTGTAACTGGGAATTTGATTGTATATCCTCCATTGCTCTCCCGTACGTGTATCGGTGCAATCCCGATTTAATTTCATATGTACGCCGCGCCGGTACCAGCATAGCGGTACGCTGTACGCTTCACTTGTACGATTGCTAGCTAATCTCGTAAAGCGATGGTTACAGTCAGCTATCGTAGATTGTGGGAATATTATTTATTATGCTATACAGATTTTGATGGCTTCACAAAATTCTATTTTTTGTTTTTTTTGTTGTTTTGTTGTTGTTTTTGTTGTTACTGTATCTGGTAGGTAGTCTGTAGGCACTAGGAACGTAAGAACCTTGGGTGGAGACACTACGTTCATTGCTTTTTGAGTGGTGGAACTGTACGCCGCGCTTTGCTTCATTACCATAGCGGTTATATGAAAATATTAAATAATTAAATTTCCCCAAGTGGGAATCGAACCCACAGCCTGTCGCATTTACACGGCGTAATCTTGTATGCCAAAGTACGATACCTAAAAAAATAATGAATATCCATATACCAAAAATAATTAAATATTTTAGTTTCTTAAAAATGTATTCATTTATAATCCAATTATATTTTTCCAGGTATTTGTTTTCGATTTAAACGTAAACAAGTATCGTCCCATATGCGTGCAAGCGGTAGTTTCTAAGAAGACAAAGAAGCTCACCAGAATCGATTTCAACGCAAGCCTGCCAGTCGTTGTTTGCGGAGATACTAAGTAAGATTATATACATTTTAAAATGTAATATTACTCCCACGCTTATGTTTATTAACATATAAAAATAAATAATCAGCTTCATCCTGTATACCGTACAAAGCAGGGTAGGCAGAAGAAACCTAGTGTTGAGACACTCCATTGCCCATTTTCCGCCGAATTTTGGAGGCGTTGCCTGTTGAGTTGCGGAACTCTGATATGAAAAAATAAATTGAAATGAATATTTCATTTCCTGGAATGGGGATCGAACCAGTAGCATTGTTAACACATGTAAATGTCGAATAAAATTTCATATGATTTCCTTCTGAAAGGGTAGCTAGCTATATTTAAAATTGTTTTAATATGGCAGTCTACTCAACCTGTGTCGCCATACCCCACTGTATAGGGGAGGAGGTGAAGCTAAACAAAGGCTTTAAAGTTTAATTAAACATACATTCTTTTCGATATAATATAAATGCTTTAAGTTTTAGTTTTTAGAGAAAACAAAGAGTCCGTCACATAATCGTGATGACGGTTGTCTGTGGGTTCGATACCCGCCCGGAGGACTGATTGAATTTATTTAATTTATTTTTCTTTCCCGTTACCCAACTCGCAATGTCTGCAAAATTGAGCTAAAATTGGGGAACAGAGTGTCTCAACACTACGTTGAAGCAGCTTCTTTTTTATTTTATTTTTTCAAATGAAGATGAATGAATTCTCACACGATTGCTACAGATGTTTATATCTACAATTGTGCATGAATTTTCAATATTGACTGTAATATTAATATTTTTCAAAGTTTATCCTTTTATAGACAACGAAAATGTAAAGTATACGGGCATTATGATTTAATTCATGTCGCCTCCATAGCTCAGGGGTTAGAGCACTGGTCTTGTAAACCAGGGGTCGAGAGTTCAAATCTCTCTGGGGGCAGTGAATGAAAATTTGTGCTCATTTTTGGGCCATGGCCTTTTTAATTTTTTAATTAAAAATATTTCAAGATTTTGATTAATGTTCTTAAGTATTGAACATAATAGTCATATGAATATATCACTTTAGTTTTTTTTATATATTTTAGTTTCCCACTTCACCCCTTCCTCCCTTTACCTTGTCACCAGGGCGACCAAATGAAAATATTAATAAATAATAATTCAATCTCCCGAGTGGGAACCCACAACCGTTTACACGCTTGTGCCACTGCGCCACGACGTGCTCAGACTAAATTAATTTTAGTTTTTATTAATTATTTTTTAAATTTGTTTACAAAATATATTTTTTTTTTTACAGAGGCACATGCCATGTGGTGAAGCTTTCGCCGAATTTGAGAGTGATGTGCAAACCACCGAAAAAGGCGCAAGGAGTCGATCAAAGAAGTTTACAAGTAACGTTTTTGTACTTCCATTTTAGGACAAAAGGATTTTTTTTTTCTATAAATCGAATATGACAACAGAAACTAGACTAAAACAGGTTACTCGTAAAATTCACTTCGTCTTAATTTTTCTCATGACGCTATTGAGAAGCCCTTGGAGACGTGTTGGTTTTAGGTTCGATATGTCGGAGGAATGTTTTAATTCTATTGTTTTTAATTTTTAAGGTGTTATTTCTCACTTAGAAAAGAAAAATACTTTTTTGAAAGACATGTTAATATTTTATACGTTTAGGTTCATATTTTATAACTTTCCGATTCTTCTTCTTTCATTTCCCTAATCTCACAGACTAAAATTCAATACACAATGACCCATACAGAAAATCTTTTTTTAGCTTAACGGTGTATCACGCTCATAGTCTTGTAGGTAGAGGAACCCTGGGAACCTAATGTTAAGACACTTCCGCTTCCCGCCTTCCGACAAATTCTGGAAGCTATTTGCGTTGAGTGGCGGAACTCAACGCCGCGTTTTACCTCTTCCTTTACTTATAGAAATTTATGTAATGTAAATTATTAAGTTAATATTTTATTAATTATTAATTTTCATTCTATTCAGATTATGAAACTGGATAAACTACTAAGCCTAGTGCGTGATCCTCCCTTCCAAACGGGGGTTGTCGACGAGAAATTCGACGACGATTAAACTTTAATTTAATTCTAATATTTAGAAGTTAACAATTTATTTATTTCTATATGTAATTTATAAATAAAACAAATAGACTTTTTATAGTGCTTTTATTCACTAGCAGCAAGAAACAAAATTTTTGCTTAGTATAAGATTCTACATTTAATGTGTAATAAAATTCTTTAAATTCAAACCAATAACTTTAGATTTTTAATTATTACTGCGTTTTTTTATAAATACTTATACTTATACTTAATATATATAAAAAACAAGTACACAGCTTAATAAATCAATAAATACTTTCAATTACCCTTTTAATATTAATTCATAGATTTTATTTATCATTATTTTTTATACATTTACATTTTTCAGTTATTTCGTTGGGAGTACCGTACAACACCCTAAATGTCACCAATACATACGTTTAGGGGTCGTCCGATAATCAGGGGTAATTTTTTTTTTCATTTTTTTACCCCTTTCCTTTTACCCTATCTCTTTTATCTCTTTTACAGTGATACGTGGTAAGGTTTAAGAATAACAACCTTCTGATTTTTGCCGAACACCTCACCTAACTCCACCACCCCTTCCCGTTTTTTCGGGCCTAACGTGCTAATAGACAGACTCATAAAAGTAGCATTCATATTAATAATTTACTTTATATTTAAATAAATTTTACAATTAAATCGATATACATATATGATAATCAGCAACTGTTATATACATTTTATAACTGTTTTAATTTTCGTAATATATCTTGTCATATTATTTAGTATTCTTTTTAATTTAATACTATTGACCCTTAGAATTATAAAAGCGACTGTGGAACACTGCATTAATATTAGATTAGGGAAATAATGTGATATTTAAAGCATGAACAAGAGTAATTCACACACTGTGTTAAAATATTGTCGACGGAGTCGTGGCCTCTAAAGTCAGCAGTTGATAGCTGCACAAATTTGATTTTAGGATTTCTCTTACTTTTGATTATTTTCTTCCCGAGTGAACTATGCGCAATGTTCGGAGAACCTAACATCAGGGTGGTCACAACTCGTCGGCCATACTATACTCACTTATTTTATAGGAAGCCTTGAGCCTTGATATTTGAGCGAATTGTACCGCTCTACGATATACATATACAAGCATAAATTTTACATAAAGTATATTGATATTATTCTGCCTAAAAAGCAGATAGACTCTTAAAACAAAACAAACCCCCATTCAAAATGGGAATTAATTAAAATTTATTTTAACAACACGATCACGACTAGCTTCATTGAGAGATCAATAAATATTTTTATTATTATATTTTTTTAACAAGCCTTAAATAAAATTGCTTAAAACATTGCTTCAAATTCACAATCACAAGATATTTTATCTATTTTTTAATCTTAATACATTTTGTATTTTATATAATATCTACTTTAAATTTTCTTTAGCATGAAATATCTAGAAAATTATTTTGTGTGGGAAACCCAGTGTCCTAACACTAGGTTCCCTCTGCCTGCTTTGCTATATGTGAGATACATCGTGGAGCTAAAAAAGTCCCTTATAAATCTTCAGATAAATAAAAACATGGCCAAAAATTTTAAATAAACCGACTTCTCATAAATGAGTGACTTATTATTAAATATAAATAGGAGTAGTAAATATATATAAATATAATATGAAAACAGCGTTCAAAAATTGAGATTACATAAAGATCTTTAACAAAAAAGACTTATTCTATATAGAATATATTTTTCATTTAAATTATGTAAAAATAATGTTTTTATATGAAGGTTATTTACATATAATCTAAATGAAAAATATTTGAAATGTACAAGTTATATTAATGCGTTAATAAGTTATACTTAACATAACTTTTTAAATATTATAACTTATAATTCTATTTCTTTGGTGATGATAGCTTTAAATAATATAATACTAATATAAAGATATTTTTTCCTATTTTTACATTTAAATAAATACACCAGTGATTTAAATGTGTAATAAGTTATAATTAACATTATTTATTTATAATTTTATTACTAAAAAGCTTATTTTCTTTGGTGTCGAAAGCTCTTATTCTTCTAAGGTTTTTATGATTAGTGACTTCATATTTTCAAAAAACCTAACGCTATTTTAGCAAAAATTGACTTTAGAGTAAAGATTTATAAATATAACATATATTATTATTATTAAGTTTAATAATCAATAATAGAATATTTTAAGTAAGTATGTTTATGAAAAAATCCTGATAAAAAAATTATTAAGAAAATAGTCATCGAAATTTAAGCAATAAAAATGAAATACTTGTTATTTTTACACAAAATATTTTTATATCCAAATGAAAAAGCCGCGGGTGAAGTCAATCTTTACTTTAAAGTTAATTTTAACATTCTAATGGCAGTATGTTTTGCTACAATAAATACTATTACGCAGATTGGTCATATAGTGCCGCCATATTGTCGATTTATTTTTGTACTTTTGACTTAATTAAATATTAAAACAAACATCCAAGCATAATGTAATTAAAAAATCAGATATAAATTCAAATAAAATAGAATAATAATGTTAACCTTATAAAAAAATTCGCAATTAATATATTAGGAAAAAAGTTTTTTTATATAAAAAGAAAACCTATTATAGAATAATTTGAAATAAAAAATATATCTTTACTTCAAGTAAATACATATAGGATAATCATGTAATTAATACATACAAATATTATACTCAAATGTTTCTTCAATAAAACATAACAAAATGTACAGGCTTTTACGGATAAATGAGTTTAGATCCAATTCTTACACTTCTTTCAACTGAATTTGGTCCTAATTTGATATCAAGAAAAGCGCGTGCGTCATTCGGTGCAGGAGCTTGACGGCCAACAAATTGTATCTGAAAAGATAATAATTGAAATAAATATAAATTATGGGATTGATTCCCACTATGGAATAAAGTAATTCACTTTCTTAAAATAAAAAGAAAAAAACTAAATCACCTGAGCAAGCGGATGGAGATGTCTTTCGGGGAATTCCCGTTGGTGAGCCAGAACCCAATCTGCGGGCCACATAGTACCATTTCTCGGTGTAAAAGGCAGAATTAGTACATACACCCTGTTCGTAGCTGAATATGCTACTCTATAATAATGTCCTTTGGTGGCCCGCTCCCATACATATCCATCATTATCTGGCCCACCCCTTTGTAACCAGGACACCCTGGATACGTCAGCTGCGTGAATACCGACCTCAGCATATTCAACCCATGGTAACAAATCTCCACTGTGAAACAATATAAAGAAAAATTGAGAAATAGATTAATTATCTGTAATTGTATTATGTAAATTATCTGTAAATGTAATTAGATTAACTGGCCAATCAGTTTATGGTAAAAGTTGGAAGTATTATTGCGTTAAGTAAGCCACTCAATACTCAAAGGCTCCGCAATTTGGGCTCCGCAATTTGGGGGAAAGGAAGTGCCTTAATGGGAACAGAGTGTCTTAAAGCTACATTCCCAGGTTCCCTCGCCTACCCTACTATGTGCAGGATACAATGTGGGGTTAAAATATTAATATATTTTTTTACATATTTCTTGCACTTTAACAATACATCTAACATAATAATAAAATACAAAAATGTTAATAGTCTAAAAATGTGAAGACAATTTAGTGCTTCTTTTCATTCATTCATTCAATTCATTCAGTGTGATGTCGATATAATAGAGCAGTCATTCCATGTTACATATTATACAAAACAAAATTATAAGTAAAAAAATATTATTTCAATTTACTTACTGTACAACAGCCCCTAATAATGATGTTGTTTCCAACCAACACCTTGCACCTGACTGAAGCAAAGCCCTTAACACATGAGCAGTAGTCCGCCTTATATTACGCAAGCAACATGGTGGTGTGTTACGTTTGGCTAAGACATATGAGGGGGTCCTCTGTACTGGTGGGAAGCAGCGCTAAAATATTAAATTTATTATATAACAAGTCGGAGAAATTAAAGTTTCATATATTGCATATAGAGAAGGCAGAAACCTAGTGTTAAAACACTTTGTGGCACCTGGCACCTTATATTTTATCAACCTAGTGCTTGATTGTAATAAAATATAGAGTATATTAAATAAAGGTAAAATAACACCAAAATAATTTAAATTATAATATGCTTTAAAGGTATGCTTAAAACATTTTCACTCGAAGCAGAGTAAAACAATTTGGCCATTATCAGATGAGTAAAACTTATGCTACAATGTTTGTGATAATGGAATGATTCTTAGCTGCAATGAAATATTGATCATAAAAATTGATATGGTGTATGAGCAGTGAGCATATAGACCAGAACCAATATTCACGTTTTATACAATTACCTGACTTTCTCTCTTACATCCAAACCATTGAAATCTTCCATCTTCTTTTATAATTGCTTTTACTCCAATATCTTTGTAAAGTGAGACACGATAATCTCTTAATCGTTTAGAAGCTTTTTGCTTTGAAGCTGGTGTTTTTAAAACACTTCTGCCGGCACTAAACTTGCCATCAAGTAATTGCACCTGAAAAATTATTAACATTTCTTAAGATTTTCTTTAGTTTCAAANTTCATATATTGCATTTTATCAACCATGCTTGATTGTAATAAAATATAGAGTATATTAGTAAAGGTAAAATAACACCAAAATAATTTAAATTATAATATGCTTTAAAGGTATGCTTAAAACGTTTTCACTCTAAGCAGAGGAAAACAATTTGGCAATTATCAGATAAGTAAAACTTATGCTACAATGTTTGTGATAATGGAATGATTCTTAGCTGCAATGAAATATTGATCATAAAAATTGATATGGTGTATGAGCAGTGAGCATATAGACCCGAACCAATATTCATGTTTTATACAATTACCTGACTTTCTCTCTTACATCCAAACCATTGAAATCTTCCATCTTCTTTTATAATTGCTTTTACTCCAATATCTTTGTAAAGTGAGACACGATAATCTCTTAATCGTTTAGAAGCTTTTTGCTTTGAAGCTGGTGTTTTTAAAACACTTCTGCCGGCACTAAACTTGCCATCAAGTAATTGCACCTGAAAAATTATTAACATTTCTTAAGATTTTCTTTAGTTTCAAACTTTAACCTGCAACATAGTGTCAAGTCACACTCCATTTCCCACTTTCCACCCAAATTTCATGATTATTGCATATTGAGTGGCTTAAATTAAAGCTCTACTTAGTATAGTGTTACTAGAGGGACGAAATGAAAATAATATTCATTAGCCTATGTGCAAATTGAACACATAACAGTTTTGAGTTGTTAACATTATCAAAATAATCTAATTATATTAAGTCTTGCTAAAACATTATATACCTTAATTTTTCTCACTGCAGTTTGAAGATATAGAGATTCAGGGAATGGTAAAATCAATGGCTTGGGCAAACTTTGCAATACTGCAGTTTTGATTAATAATGCATGTTGGCCCTGAACAGCATCACATAATTTCTTCGATGAATCCTTACTGTAGTGCAAGGTCCAATTGACATATGCCCATCTTATTTGTTGACAAATTATACGAGCATTACTAATTCCTACTGCTATGGCTTGTGAAGTATAAGTTGTTGCAGTTACAGCCATTTGTTGAAACACTCTTCGAGATACACGAGAGGAATCAGGAACGAAAAGTATATATTCTGTAGAAACATGTGTAAATATATCCAGACTACCTGGTGTTGCGTCGAGTTTGAACTCTAAGGATATAATCTTTACATTCTTTAAAGTTACATTGGTAGCTGAAAACTGGAAAGGTGGATATTGACTTCTTTCGCACAAAACTACCACCTGGATATTCGGATATGCCGAGACGAAGGACTGAACACTTTCAGCAATATCATTTTCATAGTCTTCAAATTGTCGAAATATAACAGTGACCAATTTAGACAAATGTCTTGTTGAGTGAGAATGAGCTAAGGTTGAAGACGTAACAGGAGCTATGGGATATATAAGCTTATATTGTGGAATCAGGTAACCGCATAAGAAAACGGCAATTATACCTAAAAAAATATACACTTTGAACTTTAAACGACCGCGTAAAAGTCGATAGAACATTTTCTATTTATAAATATTAATATTTGCTTCTTAATATAGTATAATTTTTATTTATTAGTTTTATTACTATATTCCCACGCATAATTATAACCCATTTTGAAAAGAATTTCAAACTATTATTGACTTTTTATTTAATGAACAGTATTTCTGAATGTATTTAATTAAAAGTAATTTATATTAACCTATACATTTTTGATTATTTCTATAGTAGACGAAACAAATTATATTAATATTTTTAAAATTTAATATTTATATCTTATTAAATACATAATAAGGCTAATATTTACATTTTATTTTACATTTCTCAAAGTATATATTTAATATATTTATCAATTTGTCAATTTAAGGTACAGATAATATATCGTTAGCTTATTGGAATCTGTTTATTAAAATACACCAATATATAATTATAAACTATTTGATATCAAATTTTTGCATAAATATTCTTTATTATGTAAAATTGGTATTTTATAAAATTGATATGAACGTTCAGCATATATTTATCACATATAATTCTGTTAGAGTTGACCATTTTTATAAACCAGACCTAGTTATAAGTATATTTGATCTACCTATATATTATTAATAGATTGATATTTTTAGCCCAAATTATAAGGGTAGGTAGCTATAAGCTTTTATATATTAAATAGTTAACATACCGTTCTGTATAGCGTACAATTTACGGACCGATACAGTGCGATTTTATTATAATCTATGTCGCGTGTTGATTTTAAAATTTGAATAGCAATGTCATTTATTATATACGTCATTGTGCTTTCAGTTCAATAAAATATTTTGCCTTTGGTTTACTTGATTTCTTGTTTCCTTTAAATAAATTCTTGTAAAGATAATGGATGAAAATTGTGAATATGAACCTCTAGAACCGTCTTTAAAAAATGTAATAGAACAGAAATCTCTCCGATGGATTTTTGTAGGAGGGAAAGGTGGGGTTGGAAAAACTACATGCAGGTAAAATTCTTAATAAGTGATCGTAATTATTTATAGAAAACAAAGTAATTGCCACTTAACATTTCGTTTCTTTACAGTTGTAGTCTTGCTGTGCAGTTGTCTAAAGTCAGAGAATCTGTATTGATAATTTCTACAGATCCAGCTCATAACATTTCAGATGCTTTTGATCAAAAATTTTCTAAAGTATGTTACAACTAAATACATTAATTTATAATATAAAAGAACTATAATTTTAAAGTATTTAATTTTGACTTTTATTTTTTAAGTTTTTTAAACATTATTATAGGTGCCTACTAAAGTCAAAGGCTTTGATAATTTATTCGCAATGGAAATCGATCCTAATGTGGGCTTGAATGAGCTTCCAGAAGAATATTTTGAAGGAGAAACAGAAGCTATGAGGTTGGGTAAAGGGGTTATGCAAGAAATTGTTGGTGCATTCCCAGGTATAGATGAAGCGATGAGTTACGCTGAGGTAATATAATTTTATACCACTTTTACAATTTCAAACAATAACAATTATTATAAAGTTCTATAATAAGGCTTTAGCAAAGAGTATATTTAAAATATTATTCTGCCTTTTAGATCTTTCATTATAAATATAAATATATACAAATAAACTTTAAATTTTGTAGTACACCAAATGTTTATATACTAAATGCTATGTGAACTGCAAATGTTATGAAATGAATGAATATTTTTTTATTTTGTTAATTATTTCACAACAATAAAATAAATTACTTAAGCTCATTTCATATTCTGCTATATGGTACATAGATATTCTGTTTGTAGCTGAGCATATAAATAGATTAAATACCAGATAAGGTTCAAATATTTGTCACCAGCCTAATTTTTTTTTTTTAAGTTGTATTGTATAAAACACAAAATTACATAAATATTATATAGTCATATTATTGTTTTAGGTGATGAAATTGGTGAAAGGTATGAACTTTAGTACTGTAGTATTTGATACTGCGCCTACAGGACACACATTGCGTTTGTTATCATTCCCTCAAGTTGTTGAAAAAGGTCTTGGTAAATTGATGCGTCTCAAATCCAAGGTATAGTATGATGTTAAATATTAGACATAAAATATATTTTAAAACAAAATTGTAATTTTAAAAAGGGCATTTTTATATAATAGAATGAAAGAAATAAAAAAAATAGAAACAAAGAAAAGAAATTGCTAAATTTAAATGTATAATTTATATTGTATGTTAGTTAATTCTATTTCTCCACTTTCTGGTGAAGAAACATAGGATTGTGTTCCACCACTCATTATGCCAAATGCAGTTGGAAAGAGTAATAGAACAGATTGTTTTCATACTAGGCTCTCTCTGCCTACCATGTATACAGCAGTGTAACAGTTACAAAATGAAAATCCCTTTAAACGAAACATTTAACAGCTTATATTTAAAGAGGAGGGCTACCAAAAATGTTATACATTTTTGGTAGCCCTCCACCTGCCACTTTGGTACCAAAAATGTTATACATTTTTGGTAGCCCAACTCCATGGTCAGGAGTTGACTGAGGTGGCATCCATCTGTAATTTGACATAATTTTTATATCAAACTACCTCAGTCTACTTGCTCCAACAGACTACCGCAGAGTGGTAGAAACATTGGGNAACAGCTTATATTTAAAATTATACATTTTTGGTAGCCCAACTCCATGGTCAGGAGTTGACTGAGATGGCATCCATCTGTAATTTGACATAATTTTTATATCAAACTACCTCAGTCTACTTGCTCCAACAGACTACCGCAGAGTGGTAGAAACATTGGGTTTCCAAATTTTATAATAATATACTAAATGTATGTGATTAATCCAGTTGAAGAGAATGTTTAAAATCTAAAATAATCTCGAAAATCAAAGACCTTATTTAGCATTCTCTATTTCAGGTAGCACCATTCATAAACCAAGTTGCAACACTTTTTGGAGTAGCTGAGTTTAACTCTGATATGTTCAGCAATAAAATGGATGAAATGCTGTCCGTTATCACACAAGTGAATACACAATTCAAAGATCCAAATCAAACAACATTTGTTTGCGTTTGCATTGCTGAATTCCTCTCATTATATGAAACTGAAAGACTTGTACAAGAATTAACAAGATGTGGTATTGATACACATAACATTATTGTCAATCAGTTGCTGCTACGTACATCAGCTCCATGTGATCTCTGTGCTGCGAGGCATAAAGTTCAAGAGAAATATTTAGAGCAAATAGCTGACTTATATGAGGATTTCCATGTGACCAAGTTGCCTTTATTGGACAAAGAAGTCCGGGGAGCGGATGCTGTTAATTCCTTTTCGGAATATTTAATTAAACCATATGAGCCACCAACACAACCCTAGTACATTGTTAGTTTAAGTTTAAAAGGGGTTAGGGTTATATTGAATGACAACTGTTACTGAAGGAAAATAAAAATTATCTATTTTTTACATTTTAAATGTATAATTCCACACTAAGGATAAAAATATATTGTAGAAAATGTATAAAATTTTTAATGTACCTGAACTTGAACCTGCTCCTCTTGGAAATCATCTGACTAATAAGACAAACAATTTTTAAGACCTACCTACATTAAAAATTTTATACTTTTTCTAAAATACTATTTAAATATTCTAAATCTAATAATTCAATACCAAGATTAACATTTGCAAATCAAGTGAAGTCAATATGAATACAATAGTTCAACAGAAAAATTATTGTATATCATACAATTATTTATTGCCAATATTTATGTAATATTTACATATTTATTAATATTCGTTTTACATATTCCTTTTAAAGAAATAATGTTGCATTAAAAAATAATGCACTCTTAGAATCCCTGGTACATTTTACTAAACAATTAACTATAACTTAAATAGCAATAATAGTAATAAATAAAAATTATAGATAAAATATCTTATAAATAAAAAAATATTTAGAAAAATGTATATTGATTTATCATCATGCTTATACACCGTAATGTTTAAAAAAGTTATGTATTTATTTCAAATAAATATTTGCTATACCAAATTACTTACTTAAATCTACAAGCTTTTATTTACTTTCACCTGGTTTCGTAACCAATTTTTATTTCAGATAATAGGAAACTAATATATATATTAATTTAAAATACTTGTGAAAAACAGTAATAATGTATTTTTTTGTTGCCCACTTTCCGCTCAAACCTCCCGTTGTGTGTTGGAAACGCGGAACACAAATATATCTTTCCGTAGTGGGAATAAAACCTACAACCATTATTGTGTTTGCTGTCCCATTGAATTGAATGTTAAAATAATACAAAAAATAATTTTAAATAACTAGCTAATGTAACCATTGAAACAAATCTATTAGTTGGGTTCTATGACAATATAAATGTTATATTAGAAACTAATATATAAAACAAATATCAGTTCAAAGTCTTTATTATTTCGTATTCAACGTACAAATATCTTAAATAATATCATAGTCTACATCTATCATGAAAAGATGAGGTCATAACAATATAATAAATATTAAAATTATAAATTAACAACTGTATAATTCTGATAAAAAGCCCTAACATGGCAGTGTATGTAATATATTAAGCACTAATCAATACTACAACTACTTTACTTATTTTTCATTAAGCATATAATACAAAAACATAAGATATCTAAAACCCGTGTTTATAAACCGCTCTCAACTTTGAGATCGATCTTGAGATGCCGTTTTCATCCATACATTTATAATTTATGAATGAAACAGTCAGAGTTGAGGGCGATTTATAAATATGATCTTAAAGGCCATCAATAAATTACGACAAACGAGTTTCTGTCCTTCCTTTGACTCCTCCCCCCGTCCTTGTTTCAGCTGTACGCACATGTGAATCCCTACCTGGTGTGACGTCACATATTTATATATGCGATTTTACACTTATTACATAACGAAATTATGCTTGTTTGTTATATTTTCACTTCACTTTATACCTACCCCCTCCGCCGCCCTTTTCGTCTGAAGTAATAAATAGATGGCACCTAATAAATAATTTAAACAGAGGGCATCAAAGCAGTAGTGATGTAATCCAATTTAATTGTATAAGTGTATATTTTACGACACTCATTAATAACTAATTCCAATTAAACCTGCATACTAACGATTTATACAAATAAATATTTTTAAGACCGAATAATTCTGAGAATTGTATAATGATTAACTATGCAAAATTCTGTACTTTTTGCTTGAGTTGTTTGCCCACAAATATCAGAAACTAAATCAAATAGAAATTATCCTTTTTTATTTACATTGTATATTAGGGAACAATCCAAGTTTCATCCAAATCATTTCAATAGCTTTTGAGATAAATTACTCTGTTACCTAACTATCGATATATTTATATAGATATTGCCTTTTAGATAAAGAAACAATCTACGCCATGAGGGTGCAATAAGTTCATTGTTCGTTTTAATCTTTAAATATATTTTTTTACACATTGTAATTTTAGGTCCACTTTTGTTTAAATTATTAGTATCTTAAATTGAACAAATTTTTTATAGATATTATGAACACAATAATGAAATATTTTTAATTGCTTTTACAGTAAGAAGCATTAGCCTACAATTTGTTTTAGAAGACATATTATGCTTGCCGCCTGACATATAAAATACAATCGTACATTAACTAGCTAAGTAAATGCTAATAACCTATTTTTTAGCTTCACGCTATGGAGAAATTATTCACGTACAGAGAAACTGGGAACCTAGGTTCCGGTAAGACACTCACGTTCCCCAATTTCTGCCGAATGCTCAAGGCATTACGAGTGGCGGAACTCAACGCCACAAAACATAAATACACAACACATAAATTATTGAATATGGAATCGTTACTGTTGTTTAAAATGTTACCGACAAATATCAAAATTTATGGGTTTTATAAATATATTAACAGAATGAAAATGAGCCATTAGCAAGAATAATAATATTAATTATTAAAAAAAAATCAAATATGATATTTGTCAATTACACAAAAACACGGTATCGATATATAGTAATAGTATAAAATTTTGGACAAAGCAATCGATTATAAATTAAATAGTGTACTATCAGTAATTTAAAATATAGATGCATAAATAAATTATTTGTATAAAATTAATTATAACAAACAATTTTAATTTATTATTGAAATAAATAAGTTAAATAATACTTCAACAAATACTTCAGTCCCACAGTGATGGTGTTTGAGGATGGTTACTTATCATTTTTATTTATTAGCCTTATATATTTATTTTGTGAGAGTGATAATTACTAATATTTTTAATAATTCTAATATATGTACTTTAAATTTCTTATACTTTTTATTTATCTATAAATGCCTATGAGTACATTTTATAAGTTAATTTAGCATAAAAAATCCGCTTAATCTGATGATGATAATAATCATTAATAATATTTATATTTTTTGCAATCTAATATTTGTACAAAAAAAACAATAGACATAAACTTATTACATTATCTGGACCTTTGTGTAACTAGATTAGATAAATTATTGTTTAAATTTTTGAAAAAAAAACCTATTTCATCACTTATTGTAAATATCTTTGCACGCTTTTTTATTTATGTGTATTTTCAATTGGTACATTTCAATATCCATTATTTTGTTATTATATAAAATTATCAATTGTCATTAAATAATTTCATAATATTAGGCGCATCTTTTCATTATTTTTATTCTCGTCATTATCACGCTTAGCTTATTACGTTCAATCACGACATTGTTGGCATTAACTGGCTCGAAGGACCAACAAAATTTGTTAACTTTATATAATAACAATACAGACACAGATAAAAATACAAATTTAGAATTGAGAAATGTAGAATATAAGTAAAAAAAAATACAAAAGGTTTTCAAATATACCCATTAAACAATAAGGAAAAAATAAATCAATTGCCATATTCCTTTAGTTTAGTAGAAGTAAAAGGACTTTTTTTGCAGTAGATAAAAACCAAATTTAACAATATATTTTAAATATTTTTAACATATTTTTTTATTTACTCAAAAAAATAATAATTTAATGGATTGTATCAAAACTATTTAAATCAATCAATCAATATTAAACTATTAATACAATTAGACCAATCTATTATTAAATAACAACCTTATTTCTTTGCACTTGCACCTTTTGGAAGCTTTGGTATAAGCAAATTTAATATATAAAATAATATTGATTATACTTGATTTAAGAATAATAACTCATTATTAAAAAATATCCAATCAATACAAAATAAACATTAAAACAGTCCATTATTATTTAAATAAAAAAATCAATGTCAACTAGATCTTATCTGGTTGGGTAGATGCCAGGCAGTGATAACAGCTCCGATAAGAGCACCGATAAGGGCGGCCACACACGAGCCCACTTCAAATAGCAGTTTTGGTGTGAACACACCCCATATCATAAGATGACGGCAGTGAATTGTTGCTGATAGTGCACATGCGAAAACCTGAAATATTAGAAATGTATAAAAAAAATATATAGTTATTATATACAGGTGTGATTTTCTTGCTGTATCCTGCGTATATTTTAAGATGTTCCTCACTTTCAGGAGGATTTCCCACTGAGTAGCGTGGCTCTACGAAACGCTCAGTCTCTTACCAGAGGAAGGAAATGGGAATTATTCTTTTCTTCGTGTGGGAATCGGGCCCGCAACATTCGGATTTAGAGACATAACAAGTAAATATCTGTTATAACTTATATTTTGCCAAATATCAACCGCAAATATCAACAATGATTCAACCGCGGCTTCGCCCGCGCGGTTGATTCATGGTCGAACTTATTGTTATATTTTAACCAAATTATTTACATAGTACTTATGTAGAGATTTAACTTTAAATTTTGTAACTGATAGTTCAGTAGTTTTTGCGTGAAAATGGAACAAACATCCCTCCATCCTTACAAAAGTTAACATTTACAATATTAATAGGATAACTGACAATACTCACTCTAATAGTGAAACACAATGCAAATTTCAAGCACAAAGAGAACACAGCAGCTAGTTGAGTCCGCGGCGCCAGCGTGGACGCGCCATTACGTCCCCATAAGGCTAATAGCGGTACAGTTACACCGAACATAAGAGGCATTCCTAAAAATGGAAATTATAATGTTAAATATAT
>JAKRZM010000376.1:46782-181702 GCA_036379175.1 Heliconius cydno galanthus
TACCTGTATTTCGTGTGACGCACACATACGTGTGCGACGTTTCCGATTTGACAGGTAAGTGTGTGCGTGCCTATGTTATACTTTACAAATGGCGTTTTATTTTAAAACGATAATTTTATTATTTATTTTGTTTGAAAAAATAACTTTCTCATTTTTGGGAATTATTTTTTTTCCGAATTATATTAGGCTTTTATAGAGTAGTTAAAACTGTGGTTTCATTTAAAGTGGTGCTGACAATTCCACCCTGTATAACTATGTTAAAAAAAAGGGGGCATAAATTAGTTATAAAACAAACAACGCATACTTACAAAACTTCGTTGAGCCTTCAGTCTTCAACATAGACACTAGGTTCAACGCTAGGAACCCGGATATAAGCGCTAAACCTGCAGTTGGCGCAAACGCTGCCCCTAGCACTAACGTATTTGCTAAGTAAAATAATAATCCAGCCACAACTAATGGGAGTGTAGGCCCTTTGCCATCCCTTCTGACCAAAAGGGCTAACATGGTCAAAATAACAAGCCAAGCACCTCTCGCCAACATTTTCGACCTACTGGGTGACCCTAGCGATCCCCACCCTACGGCCCAATGGGCACACGCAAAAATACCAGCTATGACAATCCCATAGCCCCTCCACTCAACATGGCGTCTAGCGACCGCTACAACTGCTGCTACGGAACCTAGTGCAAGAATTAGGGCAGCGCGAGACGCATTCCCCGAAGATATATTTCCTCCGTTTGTCCAACAGTCGCCCTGCTCTTCCCTACAGCCCCTATACGACCTCGTCAATCCCATAGCAACCCCAAAACCACCCCATAGCATCAAAGACTTCACGTTTCCAATATTCCAGGCCATAAAACCTAACACAGTTAAACACAAATAGGACAATGTAGCACCTTCCTCTATTATGTAACTATTCGATACTAAAATCACTGCTGACGCGAATAGAGCAGCTCGTGCGAAACGCTCGTAAAATTGAGAACGTCCTTCATACCAGCGTTGGGCGATACCATCCCAATGCATAATAACTAAAACACAAGTAATAGTCCCCGAAATTAATCCTGTGCTCAAGATTATCGCATGGTCTAAATCTTCAAGGATTTGGAAATAGAATCCTGTGTAGCATATAGCTACACAAACAGCCATGGCTGTAAGTCCACAAGGAACAAAAGAACTGGCGAAAACGAGAGGAATATGTTCAATTGGAATACCCTCTGTTATTATCCAGTTGAAGAATACTGCTAAAAGAAGTAACAATAAAGCCCTAAGCATTGATAAAGAATCGAATTCAACCCAGACTTCTCTGAAAACTCCTCGTATGTTGTCCATTAGTGTCCTGTAATACAAAAAGTAAATAAAAAACATCTTCAAAAATCAAATATAATTTATATAAACATGTCAGAACATATGTATTATAAGAAAAATGGAGCATCCTATGTTGTCCTAATAATTCCAAAACATAGTTTAATGTTTTAAGTAATTATGTTTCACATTGAATTAGTTGAATTGAATTATTATAAGTATTGTGATTTACACCAATATTTAATAAAATTTTAATATCAACAAAAATGTACTCTATAACTATGTTGACTTACCTAACATTAGCTATATACATTTTTAATTCTTCATCAGTCTCTACACTGCTTGCCTTATCTAACTGCTCCCTGGTAGCATTGATTAACAAAGCTAATTTATCTAATGAAATTTGTTGAGACTCTTCACCATATCTAACCATATACTCTGATACCTAAAAGAAAATTGCATATTCATTCAAATAATTTTACATGTTATATGTTTGGCAAAAATATTAATTCAAATAATATTACATTAGCTATGTTCTGTAAGCATGATGATTTTGGGTTTTATAAAATAAATTATTAAAATAATTTATTTTTATGTGCCTACACTAGTAATTGCAGCAATGAGTTCTGCCACTCAACACACAGTGTTTGTGAATTCAGACAAAAAGCAGAGAATGGAATGTCTTATCACTAGATACTCTCTGGCAACTTTGTGATAAGCAGAATTTGGATAAAAATATATGTATTAAAAAGCCTTACCTGTTTCAAATTATTGGTCAAATGCAATAAAGTATGAGAGACTGGCATATTTGGTAGAATGGAAAACAATAGATTTCCAAGAGATGGTGCAGGAGGTGGTCTTCCTAATGCTGCACTAAGAGTGGGGGCCAAATCTGTTTGTTGAACTTCCTTGCCAGNGTAACTATTCGATACTAAAATCACTGCTGACGCGAATAGAGCAGCTCGTGCGAAACGCTCGTAAAATTGAGAACGTCCTTCATACCAGCGTTGGGCGATACCATCCCAATGCATAATAACTAAAACACAAGTAATAGTCCCCGAAATTAATCCTGTGCTCAAGATTATCGCATGGTCTAAATCTTCAAGGATTTGGAAATAGAATCCTGTGTAGCATATAGCTATACAAACAGCCATGGATGTAAGTCCACAAGGAACAAAAGAACTGGCGAAAACGAGAGGAATATGTTCAACTGGAATACCCTCGGTTATTATCCAGTTGAAGAATACTGCTAAAAGAAGTAACAATAGAGCCCTAAGCATTGATAAAGAATCGAATTCAACCCAGACTTCTCTGAAAACTCCTCGTATGTTGTCCATTAGTGTCCTGTAACAAAAAAGTTAAATAAAAAACATCTTCAAAAATAAAAAATAATTTATATAAACATGTCCGAACATATGTATTATAAGAAAAATGGAGCATCCTATGTTGTCCTAGTAATTCCTAAACATAGTTTAATGTTTCAAGGAATTATGTTTCACATTGAATTAGTTGAATTTAATTATTATAAGTATTGTAATTTACACTAATATTTAATAAAATGTTAATATCAACAAATATGTACTCTATAACTATGTTTACTTACCTAACATTAGCTATATACATTTTTAATTCTTCATCAGTCTCTACACTGCTTGCCTTATCTAACTGGCTCCTGGTAGCATTGATTAACAAAGCTAATTTATCTAACGAAATTTGTTGAGACTCTTCACCATATCTAACCATATACTCTGATACCTAAAAGAAAATTGAAGATTAATTCAAATAATTTTACATTTAATATGTTTGGCAAAAATATAATTCAAACAATATTACATTAGCTATCTTCTGTAAGCATGATGATTTTGGGTTTCTCTCTAACTTGGGGGAATAAATTATTTTTATGTTCCCACACTAGCAATTGCAACAATAAGTTCTTCCCCTCAACACAGTGTTTGTGAATTCAGACAAATAGCAGAGAATGGAATGTCATAATGATTTAAAGGCTTACCTGTTTCAAATTATTGGTCAAATGCAATAAAGTATGAGAGACTGGCATATTGGGTAGAATGGAAAACAGTAGATTTCCAAGAGATGGTGCAGGAGGTGGTCTTCCTAATGCTGCACTAAGAGTGGGGGCCAAATCTGTTTGTTGAACTTCCTTGCCAGTGAGCCTGTCGGTGTCATCCCCATAAAAATCTGAGTTAGCATATGCAAACAATGCTGCCGTACGCTCAGCCTTGCTTTCACCACCATGGTCTCCTGTTTAAAAAAAAACTTTAGTAAATTAGTTATTACAATATTTAAATTATACTCATACACACAATAAATAAGCATGTAGTTATTTATATTTTAATGAATTAAAAATATATGATATAAAAAATACATATTCAAATGAAAGTAATGATACTACATTAAGGGTTTTTTTCTAACTAGAATTTCCAAAAAATAAAATTTTATGAAAATAAAGAACATTTCAAATCTAATATATTACAAGATTAATACAAACCGTCTGAACCATTCCATTCTTGTATGTCTAGAACAATATGGGATAGTTTTTAAATTATTTGAAGGCTCTTTAAACAGTTACATATATTATTTAATGATATTTTTCCTTTTTACCCTGCTGATGATCTGAATCAGATCAGATATACCACTACACCCCGATAGCTTCAAAATATGTGAGAATGTCTGAACTATTTCAGATAAGTATAATATGGATAATAAAATCAAGACATTTCTAACTAAATAAACCAAATACCTGTCTCAGTCATGCCATGGTCACCAACAACATAAAGAATTGTATTAGATGGAAGCATTTTAATAAATTTCTCAATTCTTGTGTTAGTTTCATCCAGTTTCCTTGCCATTTCGGGATGATTGGGTCCATATCTGTGACCTGCATGGTCCACTCCCAGATAATGGGCGACAAGTAAATCCCAATCATTTTCTTCTAATTCACTAAATATTTTTGAGTCCACTTCTATTGAGGAAATATAAAATATTAATAACTTATAATAAAACTATAAAAACAGAATATCTCAGATATTTTAATTTATTATTAGTTTAGTTTTTTACAAGAATTTAAGGAAAGGTTGAAAATCAGCAATTGGATACGGAATATAAATTATAATATCTACCATACCATTATCAACAGTATCTAAGTCCCATGTATGAAATGAATACAAAGCATGAGATCGAAGCCATCTCCCTGGCATCAAGCGAGCCCAGGTATCATCTCCCAAAAGGACAGCCTTCCTCCCTCCTTTAATTATCTATAAAGGTAAGAAAATAATTTGTAGATAAAAAAATATATACACTAAGCTTATTGACCTATAACTTTTAATTCTTACTTGATCTACAACATTATCTTCTTGCATTTCAATAGCAGCAAAATTTGAGCTAACATCAACAAAAGTTGGAAGTGAACCGGTGACAAATGCCTTAATTCGTTGCAGTGTCGTCGTGGGCGGATCTGCCATAAATCTAAAAATCCGCGCGCGCTTTGGCCAACGTTCCACTGTGTCCTTTATGACTGGCATGCGGTTTTGGTAATATAAAGGCATTTCAAGTTTATCGTTATATTCAGTAAAATCATATCGCAAGGCGTCTACTAGGATAAGTACAACTCTATTATGATTCGGAGCACATGCGAGCGACCAGCTAGGATTAGACAAAATTTTTCTGACTTTATTATCCTCAGTACATTCTACATTTTCATTGTTTTTTTCTTGTCCATTACAAACAATATTATTTAATGGTGTACATTCTGATATATCACTTAAAGTTTTACGGGATAAAAGGAATCCCTGACCGAACATAAGAACAGCCGATAGTGTTAGATAACAAAACCAAACTAGGTACAAAATAAAATTCCATTTTTCTTTCATATTTTAAGATTTATAAAAGAATTTAAATAAAAAAGAACTGTTAAAAATAACATGAAAACAATCTAACCACCCTACTCATCGTGAACCCCACCAATCCAATGACCATAACCATAAACCAAATCTAAGCCGCTTTATGTCATTTTTGACAGTTCGAGAGGATCTTGTGTAAAATTGTATCAATATCAAAATAATATTTTCAAAAGTTTTTATTTTATCAGCCTTTGTAATTTCTATAAAAAGTATCATTAATAATATTAATATTTAGTGCATATAGCTTTATAATGGAGTCATTTAGAAACTGGTAGTGGAGATTATTTTGATCGATTCAGTTTAATCGATTGATATATTGATGGTACTACAATTCTGCTCCTTTTTTTCAGCTTCAGCTGTATCCCGTTCGTGCTTCGAGGGTACTCATAGGGAGCTTAGTTTTAAGACACTGCTCCCCATTTTTCACAATTCTGAAGGCATTGCGTGATGAGTGGTGAAACTCAACACCGCGATCTGCCTCAACACCAGAGAGATTGTAGAAAAGAAAATTTCTACCCGTATAAGAGTATTACGCCGTAATGCTCTTGTAATAATTTGTCGTAATAATTATGGTGTATCGATATTTTGAAGCCTACTTCAATACAACCTATTGTATCGTGATTTGCGATTTATATAATCGCATCGAAATTATTTAACTATAATATACTTTGTAAGTCGGATTACAAGAGGCACAGATAACAAAAAAAACATTTATAAAAATATTAATTCGAGATACTTATATAGTAAAATAATTATCCCTAATTTTTATAAAAACAAAATTATAACTTTATTTAGGATATGTTCATTATTCCGAAAAGGAAATAATCGTTTGTATTTTTACATTGTACCCAAACAGGACTCTGTCTACAAGTGAATGTGTTGCGGATTTTTAATATTTATCATTTCTTAATAACATAACCTGCTAGTAGACGTATGGTTTGTTTATTTATATTATTGAAAAAAATACACATGATTGAAAATTAAAAGAGTAACAACATATTTAAGAGGCATGGTGTTAGCGAAACGACAATGTCGCTGCCATCTAAAGTTAAAGAACAGACTAGACTGCTGGACTTGTCTAGTGATGAAGAATCGGAAGACTTACAGTTAGAAATAATTCCTAATAGGAAAAGGAAAATAACTAGGTGAGTCAAGATAATTTGTANGTATCCTGCTCGTGCAGGGTACGCATGGGGAGCTTAATTTTAAGACACTCTGTTCCCCATTTTTCACAATTCTGGAGGCATTGCGTGATGAGTGGTGGAACTCAACACCGCGATTTGCCTCGACACCAAAGAGTTTGTACAAAAGAAAATTTCCACCCATATAAGAGTATTACGCTGTAATACTCTTGTATTAATTTGTCGTAATAATTAAGTGTATCGATATTTTGAAGTAGGTTGTATCGTGATTTGCGATTTACATAATCGCATCGAAATTACTTAGCTATAGTATACTTTGTATTTGTAAATCGGATTACGAGAGGCACAGATAACAAATAAATATTTATAAAATAATATTAATTCGAGATACTTATATAGTAAAATAATTATCCCTAATTTTTATAAAAACAAAATTATAACTTTATTTAGGATATGTTCATTATTCAGAAAAGGAAATAATAGTTTGTATTTTTACATTGTACCCAAACAGGACTCTGTGTACAAGTGAATGTGTTGCGGATTTTTAATATTTATCATTTCTTAATAACATAACCTGCTAGTAGACGTATGGTTTGTTTATTTATATTATTGAAAAAAATACACATGATTGAAAATTAAAAGAGTAACAACATATTTAAGAGGCATGGTGTTAGCGAAACGACAATGTCGCTGCCATCTAAAGTTAAAGAACAGACTAGACTGCTGGACTTGTCTAGTGATGAAGAATCGGAAGACTTACAGTTAGAAATAATTCCTAATAGGAAAAGGAAAATAACTAGGTGAGTCAAGATAATTTGTAACTTAACAAAATATTATGACATCTATTTTGAATTTATTGAACAAAAAAAATGTTTATTTATATATTTTACATAATTTAATTTTTACAGGAAAGAACGTAATAGGCACGCTGCCCCAAAAGTAACAGAACCAAGTATTGGTGCAGAAGTACAATGTGCTTTATGTTGGGCTGTTCGAGGTACCCTTCTTCTTTGGCTACTTATGTTGACATGGATTTGTGCCGCCCTTTATGACCAGGTTACTACAATGAAAGTAGATATTGCCAAAGGTAAGTTTCATATAGTTTCCATCATACATTTTATTTTTTATTATAAGGTTTTACCTGCGGCTTCACCCAGTGTGCATTTTTCAATAATTAAGAGCTATGTTATACAAGAAACAATTTGTACTACAGGTTGAATCAGTAGTTACTGAGATTAGTGTGTTCAACCAAACAAGCCTTTCCAATTTATAATTTAAGTATAGATATGTTTATACATCAAATTGTCAAAAGTGAAGTTTAAATAAGAATTTTTATTTTCAAAATTATTTTTTTATGATTTTTTGTCTTTTATCAAGAATGGGAATATATAAAAAATTTTTAGAAATAACAGGATTTTCATGCGACAAGAAATGATGTTGCAAATGTAATTGCTGCGTTGTTTATCCTTTTAAATCCTAATTGTATATTACATTCAGGATATTTTAATGAATATGGAATATCCTTTATAGATATGATAACATTGCCTTGAAATGTATATTATTTGCTTTGACATAAATTTATTCATGTACATAAAACAAAGTTAAAACCAACAGAGAACAAAATATTTATTGGAATGCTCAAATGCCTATCTTCTTCATAATATTGTTTTTCTTCTATATTATAGAATAAACAAATTCTATGAATATAAATTAATAATGTGCAATTATAATTAATATATTTCATAGTCCTTGAGACTATTGTTCAAGAGAGCCCAGTTATAAACATAGAGTTTACTAATGTATCATACTCATTCCTGTATGGAACTATTTACCATGTAGTTGTTTTAATAAAAATAATTACAGCACAATTAGATCATTGAGAAACCTATATATAAATGTTGTTTTGTTGATATAAATAAAAATATTAATAAAAACACTTTATGAACAAATATTCTATAAAGAAAAGTTTAGTGTTATTTTTATTGCACAACTATACCTTACTAAATATAAAGTACAACTTCCTTTCACTTTTCAGGCCACCTTGATAAAAGGATTGACCCTAGAATATAACATTACAGCCTTTTATTTTATTTCTTGAAACCATCGTGGCTCCGCGGCACAAGGTTGTGACTGTAACGCAATGGCTGTAGGTTCGATCCCCACTCTAGGAAACGAAATATTAACTTAAATTTATATTTCCGTTTTTTCGTTCTGGTATCGAGGCAAAAGCGCGACTTTGAGTTCTGCCACTCAAGACGCAATGCCTCCAGAGTTCGGCGGAAAGTGGAGAACGGAGTGTCTTAACACTANTCGAAAGGAAATGAATATTTATTGGTATTCCATTGTTCTATATACAACTGTTACTATCGCAACTTATCGTTGCCTTTTTTAAGTTAATTAGTAATAATAAAAGTTTGTAAAAAAATAAAAATAATATCTATTAGGATTGAGCTCCCTTTTCGAAAGTTCAGATCATGAAGATGTGCCGCTGGGGTTGTAGAGAAATCTCTTGGCTCCCGTAGCCTCTCTTATCCTTGAGAAGTAAATAATTTATGTCGACGACCGCTTTTATGATATTTGTATATTGCATTACTTAATATTCTGTGGACTTTACAACGAAAATATTTTTTTAAAAACATATCTATATTTTTTTTATAATTTTTTTTAAATTATAATTTCTTGTGAGGCCGTCTTAACACTAGGTTCCCTCTGCCTACCCTGCTGTGTGCGGGATACAGCGTGAAGCTAATTTAATTTTTTTTAATAGTTTCTTTTTGCTTTACACAATTTTGAATAGTCGTCGTACAGTCGTCAATATTTGGTCATCATCATAATTACATTGACCTTCAAGGCAAGTTAGGCAAGTTAAATGATTAATTTGATTTTAATAAGTAAATATATTATTTAGTTATTTAGCAAGTGGATAAACGACGGACATACAAAATATGTCTAACGTAATATATAAAGGTAAATAGTAAACATTTTACCTTGAAGCTTTTTTTAACACTGTAGGTTTTTTAATCAAGAAGAGGAGGACATCTCAAGTACCTCTTACCCAAACCTCCTATCAGTTCTATGCAAAAGCTTAATATCAGCTTTATGTAGAGTACGCATGCGTCTTGCCGCTCCTCCCTGACGTCACCCAGTCCTCTCTTACGCGTCTTCCGTGACTGTAGCTCGTTCTCATAGTGACTCTTCTTATATCTGTTCATCTATATTAGCTTTCGTTTCAGTTTCTCTTTCGCTAGCCTACAACTGAAGTCGCGTAGTTTTATAGTGACGTCCCGAATTCCCTTTTTTTTTAGTGTTGTGCAAGTGTTTCGATATAAAATTTTAATGGTTTTCTAGTCGGTAATTTTAAATAGTTTTGTTATCGATTGGTAACAATTTTTTTTTTTTGCTTCGAGCCATAATGTTTATTTATTAATACGGAGTTAACGTGCCGCAAGCTGTAAAGCGCATGCGTGGTTCTTCATTCACTGCGTCCCCGGCGTCGCGGCCCGAGGTCGATATCACGTATCCCAGTGTTATCTAGTATTCTATGTTTTACGTATCGTGTGTGTTTTTATTGTGTATAGAGTAAGAGAGTGAGAGAAGAAAAGAGAGAATAGTGAATGTTTTAAATTATTTCTTAACGTTTTATATATACTTGATAGTTATTATGAGTTATAAGCTGCTTATCTAGGTTTTATTTCAAATGGCACACTTGTGGTAAGGACCATTTATGCGATATCACTCAGTTCGATACATGATATCATTTGATATCTTAATTTTTGCTTTGACTATGTTAAGGCGTTGAATTCCGCCATTTAGCAAAGTAATGCTGGAGGCATTCAGTGGAGAGTTGTAAATGGAAGTATCTAATTGGTGGCGGAGTGTCTTAACAATAGGTTCCCTCAGCCTACCCTGCTAGCGTGAAGATGACAAAAATTGTTCTTTATTTGCATAGGCTTTTTAAATACCACACAAAAAGAGGTTTAATTGTTTTAAAAAAACACTTAACAAGGCAGCTTATCTTACGTAAAGAAAGAAATATTACACAATCCACAATTATAGTAATTACAAGTTTGTTTATTAAAATATGTCATTAACTAGCTTTTAAAATGAAAAGGTGTTTTCTTTAGTAATTAATAATTCTAGCGTCACGCTGTATGTGAGTAGGAAAAGGGAACCTAGAGTTAAGATACTACGTTTCCCATTTTCACTCATAGCCACGCTTTGCCTTGACACTAGATCGAAGGAAATGTAAATATTAAATATGTATTTCATTTCCTCGACTAGGAATCGAACCCACAACCTTTCGTGTTTATAGTCACAGGCCTTAAAAAAACTTTTGGGTGTCCAAATAAAAATTTATAGATGGATTCGCATATTAACTTTAATTATTCTAAAAATACGTGTTTTAAATGTTTGCATTTGGATGTTTTCGTATTGTTTAGTCGAGTTTTTTTAAACCTTTTAATATTCGTTTACTTTGATAATTCGCGATTTAAGCTGGTATTATGTCATACTTTAAAATATCATAACATAAAATACTTCGTAATAAAAATCAGCTTCACTCTGTATCCCGCATACAGCAGGGTAGGCAGAGGGAACCTAGTGTTAACACACTCCGTTTCCCCACTTTCTGCCGAATTCTGGAGGGGTGTTAAGTGAGCGCCGCGTTTTATACTTTCTTCCTCAACTCTCACTTTCTCTCTCTCGACTCTCGACTCAACTCTTTCTTTTTCAGTTAATACGCGAAATTACCCTAATTTCTATTTGTATATACCTAACGATAATATATAAAATAAGAAAGTATACATTAAGTTTAGATAAGTTGTAGGATCAAATTTTAAATATGGGAAAATGTCATATTTTGAAATAATTAGTGACTTTTCCTAGTTTTGTTTGTTTTAAATATGAATTATGCATAACTTTTTAGATTATTTTTATTATGAGTAACTGTAGAGTTAAATAGTTTATTTGTTGTGTATATTATATTTTATTGATCGCCTCCACAAAGGTCAATTGGCGTGTAGTTCTACACTTTCATATTTATGAATAAATTATTATATAGGTATTATTGTTCTACAGTTTACATGTATATAGTAATCCTAAATAAATCATTATTGCGTAAATAAGCGGAATATAGAGAAAGGAGTGTCTTAGCTATAGGTTTTCTCAGCTCAACCAGTAATAAGTAACTAGAATTCGTATTCGAAATAATTTCCAACTGACATTTTTTTCTTCCTACGGTCATCTTAAAAATATATTGAAAACGTTTATTGGCCTTATATTTTAATCTATTTGTAATATCAGCATGCAAGATGCATCTTATGTTAAACGCGCCCTCCAAAACTTCGCGATTTTACATATAGTGAATCCTTTCCCTGTAGGAAAAACATATATTGTAACAGAAAATCGTACAAAAGATCCAAGATCAAGGTTCTACAGCGAAAAAAATAGATTCAAAGTCGACTTGACAACCTTCCTTTGAAAGAACGAGTATTTGTTTATGGCACTGGCGTTGTTATAAAATAACTTGCGACGTGGTTAACCTTAGGTTAAATTTCTTACTATTATAGTTAAATAATTTATGGGTAGGTAATGGTAATGAAAAAATATATATATATGTATTTTAAGATAACTTTACTAATGTTTTCCTTATATCACTAATTTATTTAATATTATAACGACTTTAACCCTTAAACCAATATTTTGTTGATTAGGCACACGTTTTATTCGCTGTATTCCGAAGACAGCAGGGTAGGCAGAGGGAACCTAGTGTTAGACACTCCCTTCGCCATTTTCCGCAGAACTCTGGAGACATTGCGTTTTCAATGGCGGAACGCGAAGCCGCGCTTTGCCTCGACAACAGACCGAAGAAATGATGAATTAAATATTTAATTTCTTCGAGTGGGAATCGAACCCACAGCCAGTCCTTTTTGCACTCGTACACTTGTGCCTCTGCACCACGACCGGCCTCAAGTTGCAGAATTTTATTACAGGTGTATTCTTACAATCTTTTATATTTTATCAATGTAAAGTTTATTAAAGTAACGTTTTTATACGCAGAGTAATAAATAAGTGTAACAAATTTCGAATTTCTCTCAGTGCTATAAAAAAACCTTGACCTAAAATATTAATTGGCATACTCTTATATTTACGTCGAAATATATGGAACGCCATACATTTACAACGGTTAGGTATTCTGAAATTCTTACTTTTAGATTCCATTAAATGAAATAATATAAAATATATCATATTAGGCCAGTCGTCGTCGTCGTGACAGACTATAAGTTCGAATCCCACTCGAGGAAATGAAATATTTAATATTTTTATTTCTTCCCTCTAGTGTTAAGGCATAGCTCTGAGCGTTGAGATCCACCATTCAACATCAATGCCTCCAGAATTCGGCGAGCACTGGTGAGAAGACACTCCGTCTTACCTCTAGACTCCCTCTGCCTACCCAGTGTGTAGTTAAAAATAATAATAATAAGAACACACACGTAATTAACGAAGGTAACATGTATATATTAGGCTCTTGTTTCATTTAGATCTTGCTCGTATGTATTTAAACATCTTAAATCGTTACTTATCGTCTTCATTGTATTGTTTGCCAATCAATATCCTCAATTATCTCTTAAAGTTCCAAGGTGCGTGATATTTTGTATTTGTTTACAATAAATTAATCTGGCATTCGATAAGTGAGCGTCGTGCGACGCGGTCGTTCAGTGAAAGTGTCAAGTGCGAATGCGTGTACGGTAGCGTTGTACTGAAGTATGGAGAGCGCGGTACACGCGTCGGTACCGCTCAGGGTTGGCAAGAAGATGAGGAAGAGACGGGAGTTAGACGCGTTGGTGGGTGGTGGTGGTTCGCGGGGTGGGAGGCTGTTGTCCGCCTCGAGCGACGAGGGTGAGCCCTGGGGGAGGAGGACGTCCCGGAGGCGCCGCTCCCGCCCGTTCCTCCGCCTCGCCGCCGCCCTAGCCCTTTGTGTTTGCGTGGTCTCCGCAGCCACTGTTTTATGGCTCTTTGTGGATGTGCGGCGACAGATTGTCTCCCTTCGTATAGAGATGGATAGAGGTGGGTTTACGTTACGTTACGTTTGTATACGGTTTGTGGCAATTATAAGTAGTGGTTTGCCCTTTCTTCTATTTGAAAAAACACAAGAAATAGTAAATAAATTGTAAATAATCGCTTCATTTGGGTTCATGAACGATTAAATAGTTCTATGTACTTTTTGTATGAGTCAAAAACCTTGTAATTATAAGTAGTTAGGTATATCATCTCTACATATTACAATACCCACAGATTTTTCAAAACATTATTTAAGCGTCTCGCTGTATCCTGCACACAGTAGAGCAGGCAAAGGGAACCCAGTGTTCAGATACTCCGCTTCCCGTTTTTCGTCGAATTCAGGAGGCATTACGTAGTGTAGTGTAATGTGACCAGAACCAGAGCGGAGAAAATGGAAATATTAAATATTTCATTTTGCTCGAATGGGAATCGAACCCACGACCTGTCACGTGTACAGTCGCACTCTCTGCCCATGCGCCACGGCTGGCTTCAGTTACTTAGTATACTTTTACTTGGGTGTATAGAATATTACGGATTTACATGTCTACTGTCATACATATTTAGCTTAAACGAATGTCGTGAATGGACATTTATTATTACCTAATAGGACTGACCGATATATATTTAATCTTATTAGGTATATCTATTATAAACAGAGGCCGTTGTGGCGTAGTGGCACAAGGGTTTGACTGTAACGAGTTTATTATTATTTATTAATATTTTCATTTCTTTGCTCTTTACCAAGGCAAAAGCATATAGTTGAGTTCCGCCACTAAACTCGCAATGCCTCGAAAAATTCAGCGGAAAGTGAGAAACGATGTGTCTTAACATTAGATTCCCTCTGTATGCCCTATTATTTGCGGGAAACAGCGTGAAGCTGTTTTTTTTATATGATAAATATTGGCGTTAATATTACATATTTTCCTGCAATAGTTTGTATATTTGTAAAAGACAAACTGAAGTTCGATTTAAATAGTTCATCTTATGATTAATACCTCAATAATATATTTTTGTGGTAGGTGTAATTTATTTTATTTTGAAATATTACTTGCAATTAAAGTGTTATTTTTTATTTTAGTATTGTAATGTTCGTAATAGTTTTTTTATTGTTTGACGATTTTCAAATATTTAGACAATATTGTAATCTTTTGGACTTGACATTTTAGACCTTTCTGTCTCACTCGAGTTTCTTTTAACATTTTTTTTTATATGGCTTCCTTTTAGTATATTTACCCTATTAAAAGGGTTCAAGTTCGTAGACAAGTTCTATGGTTGACTTGACAACATGTATTTAATTTTTACGGCTTCTTTATCTAGGCGGATTGAATGAAATTTACTTCAATATCGATAAAATTAAAGACCAATTGTGTTGTAAGAAGAAAATCGGATGAAAATTTAATTTTTTTTAATTTAACTTTATAAAAAAAACACGCTTTCCAGTTCACTTTTTCACAATACGTGTTTTAAGTTTTTAAAAGCAATATAAATAATATTTTTTTGCTCTTTTCCATAAAAAAAATAATATTTTCCCATTGTCAACAGTATCAATAAGCAGCGACGCTGTCGGTGACGCCCTACAAATATGTCATACGGCGGCCAAAGAGCTACGGGCGAACGCGAGCGAATTAAACATTCGCTTGTCGACCTTAGAGCTGAAGCACCAAGAGTTGACTGAACGTATGAAAAAGGCAACTGATGATTTAGCATCAGTGTCAGAACAGCTGTCGGCGGCCCCCAAGTTGGCAGACACGCCTAGGAGATTGGCGGAGCTGCAAATTACTGTTGCCGATTTTGGGTCACAGGTTGGTGCTACATGTGTTTTTTTTACTTTTACGGTGTATCCCGCTTATAGCAGGGTAGGCAGAGGGAACCTAGTGTTAAGACATTCCGTTCCCCATTTTCTGCTGGATTCTGGAGGTATTTCGTGATGAGTAGTAGAATTGAACGCTGCGCTTTGCCCCGACACCAAAGCGAAAATGAACTGAACTGTTATTTAAGAACTTGTTTAAAAATGCCAAGGATTATCACAATTTTTTTGAAATTATTACGTTTAAGAGTGCTTACCTACATTTTAAAATTAGTGTTGCCCAAATGCAAGAACAAGACGAGACTTAGCCAGTCTTGGTCTTGGTCTTGCGCCAATACACCTGGTCTTGGTCTTGGTCTTGGTCTTGCGCTCCCAGTCTTGGTCTTGGTCTTGGTCTTGCAGCAAGAGTCTTGCAAGTCTTGCAATTACCTATTAGTCTATTACTATTTATTAAAGTTTACTTTAAATCTTAAAAAACGTATTAGAATTGGAACATTGTGAGCTTGAATTAACATAGCCATANCGCCTGGTAAAAGAAGAAGAAAGGCGAAAACCATTACTGAGATCGACAACTTTGATGCTGATTACATTAGAAGATGTGTACACAACTTCCATTTGTTCCAGAAGATGTGTACGGCAATTACCAACATTGCAGCTTCTCTTGAATAAACTTAAGACGGAAATAAATTTTAAAGGTTCTAAAGAAAGCTTGAGAAAAATTTTAAGGCAGCTCGGCTTTCTATGGAAAAAAACACAAAACAATAGAAAAATATTAATTGAAAAGCAAAATATTAGACTCAAGAGAATAGAATATTTTAAAAAAATTAGCAAATACAGACAAGAAGGTAGATGAATCATAATATGTAGATTCATCACATACGTCTTCGATGGCTTGGGATGACGGCACACCGAATGGCTTTTTTTTTTTATATTGTTGATAGGCAAGCATTTGTCCGCAAATAGAAAAAGAGAAAAGAAAGAAGAGAAATATTTCGAAAGGGCAACGAGTTGTCATAGTACATGCCGGTTCAGAGTCTGGTTTTGTTCCAAATGCACTACTAATGTTTAAGGCAGGAACGAAAACTGGTGATTATCATAGCGAAAATTATCAGAAATGGGTAAGTACGCAATTGATCCCCAATCTTCCCAACAATTCTGTAGTAGTTATAGACAACGCTTCTTATCATAATACGTTGAATGAAGCAGCACCTTCATTCAACGCCAGAAAAGCTGTTATGGAAGCTTGGTTGCATGAGAGAGAAATCTCATTTTGCTCATCATTGTTAAAACCAGAATTATATAAACTTATATGCCAACATAAAGATAAATTTAAAAAATATTTTATTGACACCATTTTTAGTAAATACGGTCATTCGGTACTCCGACTTCCACCATATCACCCGGACCTTAATCCTATCGAAATGGCGTGGGCGACTATTAAAGGCTATGTGGCACAAAAAAACGTTACGGGGAATGTAAACCACGTAATGCAACTAGTAAAAGAAAAGGCTGATTCCATGGGTGCATCCCAGTGGAGTGCACTTTGCAACAAAGTGAAGGAAATTGAGGATATGTACAGAGACAACGATGTAGTGATAGATAATATGACGGAAGAATTTGTAATTCACTTAAGTGAAAATGATTCTGATTCATCTGAAAATTTAGATGAATCATGTGATGAAATGTCTTCGGACGATGATTTTTCTTCTGATTGGAACGATATTTTCATAGAAGGTGTTGCTCCTTTGTAAATATAGTCCAATTTGAAGAAAGAAAATATCTGATGATGTTTCATTTTTCTCTTAGATGAATCACTTTTTTTTCGTCATATTATCTATCAACAGATCGTCTTTGTATTCGCCCTCATTTTACCTGACCCATATAGCCCTTAAAAGACGCCAACGCCATTCCGATATGATTAAGGCCTCGATGAGATTTCTTTCTCGTGCAACGAAGGCTCCAGAACATTGTCTACAACTACTACAGAGCTGTAAACGGGATCCATTGGATACGAACCTATTTTTAATTTTCGCTATTTATACATATTTTTATGATACTGAACAGTGTCATTCCAGCCTTAAGCATTAATATTGTATTTGGTACACCGATCTGAACCGGTATATACTATGGCGGGTCGTTGTCTTTTAAAATATTTATTTGTGCACCATCCGTGGCCGTCACCTTAATCTTTCTAAAACGTAAGTGACGGATGTATATTTGTCTCATCTCTCGTAATAGATCTTCCTTCTTGTAAATATTTGCTTAGTTTTTTTAAATATTTTATTAATCTATACGGATTGATTGAATTATTAAAAAAAAATACAAATAGATACCTATTTTTTTTAATAATTCAATCAAATATCAAGCAAAGTTAAGTCTTATTTTTTACGTATTTTTTTTTAATTTGCATTTTATTACTAATTATTTTTGTAAATGAACAATAACGGCCATTCCTTTTAATTTTTTACTTTTATATTTGACATTTTATTTATTAAAACTTTATTTTTTACAATTTTTTTGTATGTGTTATTATTTTTATTCTTTTATGTACCTTATTAAAATTACTTTTTATATTTTACATTTTTTTATTGAATTTGGATTGAGAAGATTTGTATATGGCCCCATTATAATAATTTCAATTCAGTTTTTTATTTAATTTTGCAATTTGGTTAACCATAACTTGATTTTGCATGTTGCTTAAGCTAACAAACACACTAATCATTATAATATTACTAGATAAATCTGCTCTACTACGCCATTCCGTATATATGATGCTATCATATGATATTATATTTATATTTCATAGTAATGAACTGATAGCGTTGCGCTCGACTGTACCGTAGCCCGGTCACACCCCGCAACGATTCCCCGCGAGCCCTTACGGGGAATCGGTCCGGCGTGAGAGGGTGTCTATGTGCAGACATCAAAATACGTTTTCTGCGCAATTTGCCGCGCGTGCTTCCCATTATCAATAACATATTTGCCAGACTATACACTATTCATATATTAATTTTAAAATAAGTCTTTAGTTTTTATAGTATTTTTTTTCTTAATTTTCTCTTTTTGTTTTTAAGTATAAAGCATTGCCAGTTACAATAAATAGGCTTTAAAGTTATCATAAATTAAATTTAAAGTAAATTGAATTTATTTCAATGTAACTTTATTTATTATTGAAATTAGTTGAGATACAGACAGACATAATTATGTTGATAATGCTAAAAACTATATCACTTACTGATATAGTTTTTAGCATTATCAACAAATATAAAAATTATATAATACAATTATGTATGATATCTACTGCTTATTTTATTTTCAAATTACATGCAGACGTTAAATTATTTTTTTCCTTAAAAATATTTTTCTTTTATCTCGTTTTACCTGAAACCTTTTGTTGTTAATTACATCATTATCAAGGCTTTGAGATTAGAGAAGACAATTAAATTTTATTTTTAAAACAAAAGGGTAGAGAGTCTTTTATGTTCTTACAGGAAGAATTGATAAAAATCATTATTAAAAAGTGTTGTTTTCTGGTCTTCATATTTCATGTCGTTAACAAATTGCGTAGTAACTAGTGTTGTAGTCTTAATGTCTAGTGAACAGTTTATTTTTTTATAACTTATCTATCCAAACATTTTTTTTATTTCCTTAATATTTATCCTTAATGAATTTGGCAATAATCTAGGCATGACATAATTTCGTTTAAATAATTACCTCCATTTAGCTAATTACTTTTTAATATATAATATCTTGATCAAAATTATTAAAACATAATTGACACCAATAATTTAAATTGATACGTCGCAATTTAGTGTCAATGTGACATTTATCATGAAAATAGGTTATTATTGGCCCTGAAATTAATTAAAGTTATTTATAAAAAAAACAAATGTAGCATAATGATGTTAGTTAAATTTTTTGTATTTTCTGCTATGTACGGGATACGGGTGAAGCTAAAAATAATAATTAACCCTAATTCACATTGTACCACATGATCCATATTCCATACAACTAAAAGCTAGAAATGGAAAGCAGATAAAGATTTAAATTACAAATAAAAATCGCAGTAATGTTTATTATCATTTGTATATTTAATTATAAATAATATGTATAAAATAACAATATAAAATTTTAAACCTTTGCTTACCTTCATTTGATCTCAATGTAGGAAGTTTCCACGTACAAATGAAGGTCGTTATATTAAAATTGGTTATTTCTTCCGCGAGGATGTTGATACTCGCAAAGGGCGATTTCAAGGAGAGGTCACTTCTATATCAAATATCAATTCACATTTGTGAATGGTTTACGTGCTGTAGATACTTTAATATTTTTATAATACAAGAAAGCTTTACGTTTTCAAATATAATGTAATATAAAAAATATATTTAGCTTAATAGCTTGTTTTAAAAAATGTTATTTTAATTAATATTTTATTAAAATAAAATATATAATATAATATTTTTTTTATTGTTTCAGGCCCAGCCAAACCGATTGTATTACAGTGAGTCACCAGCACATACGATTAAATATAAGGGTTGCTCACAAACTTGTCGACGTCCACACGACAAATAGGATTTTTTCCAAAACAAATGCTACAGAAATACCCTCCAGGTTAGAGATTCTAAGATAAAAGCATATTTTTCTGAAATCAAATTTTTGAAAATTAAATGGTGTAAGGAAGTTTTTGATCGTATAAGGAAAGGTTATAAGACATCGTTTGTTTCTTATTATATGTATGTGTAATGAAACGCGTGACCACGCTCAAATAGAGTTTGCAAAATTCTATTTAATTTGTTTTAAAGTTTTTTTAGATTTAATGGTATGTATAGATAGACAAGGTCTTTTAACGAAGAAGATCTCATAAAGCCTTAAGTAACACATTTGAGGGTGGAACACACAAAATGTAGATATTAATATTTTATTCAGTTACATAGATTAATAATTGCATTTTGCCCCAGTTATTGTTATTAGCCTTTTCGTTTGACTTTAATAATTTATTATGATAACAAAAATTACAAATATAATTTGATATTTTGTATAAATAGTTTGTAGATATAAAAAAATATGCTATGGTGACGCCATTAAAAAATCTGAGATTTTTTATTTATAATAATATAACTGACGATCGATCTGGTTTGACATTATTTTAACTTGTATTTTGTCAGAGAGTACGCAATGTCCCAAATGGGCAGAAGTGGCAAATAGCATGATTCATGACACTTAAAAAATGTTAGAAATTAAAAATATATATTTTCATAGACGGTTAATAATTCGCCCGGTCTGTGGTCCACCTTTGAAATTTATATATGAAACGCAATAATAGTGACGAATGAGAGCTCATTTGATACCAATGTAAATGTATATAATTAAATATAGTTTAATCGTAACTTGTGAGTGTAGTGAGATTTAACACTTTGTGTTACCGAGTTGTCAATAAAGTGTGTTTTATTACTGTAATAAATTATTGTTAATAGATCGATTATTATTACAATTTTATTGTTTTATTTATTTATATATTGAATCCTCTTTGTTCTGTTATTATCTATGTGTAGTGATTTTAAGAAAATATTTATTATTTAGGCATAATGCAGACAACTACGTAAATATATATATCTACATATAAACAATGGTTGGGATATATAAATGCTAAATATATATTAAGACTTACTTTCAAATTGGACAATTAAACATTCAATTGCTATTAAAATTTAATATTTAATATATTGCAAAATTCAATTACATAAAAATAAAATAAAAACAACAATAATTTCACGTTAATTTTAAATTTTATATACAATCTCGTTTGTTCGTAGGTAAAGTATAGAAAGTGAAAAATCGGTTCTTTAATTGCTCTTTTGAAATATTAACAACTACTACGGAGGATAGTTTAAATAATATGATGAGATTTTTTTTTAAAATAACAGAACAAACGCGCAAGCGTAAACGACTTTTACGTCGAAACGTTTAAACGTACATATAATCGAAAACTCAATCAGTAAGGAAAGAAAATCGCAATTTTCACTTTATTTTCACTTTTTATACTTCATCTATGGGACCGTCGATTTATTCTTAATTTATTTCAAAGTTAACAATCATTTAAGTAATCCAATACGTTTTCCGACATCCGCAAAAGCTTTCACTGCGCGTTGTACGTCCTCTTGCGTGTGCGCAGCGCTTAATTGTACGCGGACTCGCGCTCCACCCTTAGGCACCACTGGGTAACTGAAGGCTACTACGTATATCCCTTTTTCTGGAATGTTTATTTATAAAATTAAAAACTTATTATAATAGTACCTTTGTTTTTGTAATAGCTAAAGGAATTGTTAAAAAAGAGCATCGTCGTCTCGGCGAAGTAGAGCCTCAGTATATAAATAAGGTTCCTGCTGTTACTATATCTTCCGCTTTAGAGCAAATAAAGTGAGAAATAGCTCTCTTAATTAATTTATTACAATTCGCGAGGTAAGTCTCTCTAAAGAAGGAAATCAAAAATTAGACCAAAAAAGAACCCGCACAAATGTAAAGCTCAGCTTAGATCTTGCGGACTGTACTACGTTCCTATACGCTGTATGTATACATATACCTCATAGCATCATCGTAAGTAATATTTAACGTGAAATATAAATCATATTTCTATTGTTACTGTAAGACTGATTTAAGGGAAAAAAATATATATATTTTATGTAATTTCTAATATTCAAATTTAAAAGAAATATTTTAAATTACCCAACATTCCAGTAGCTAGCTCCATCGCCATGGGAGCGTCGCCCACCATCACAGGACATATCGGATGATTTTCACCCGCCACGGTGAAGCCAATGTCGTTCATGCCATCGCGGAATATACGGGTGTTGTCACGCAAGCGTTGGCGTAGTTCGTTGCTATTTTCTAGTAGTTCTAGAGACTAAAAATATTAAAATAGTTAACAAATACATATATTTTTTATCTAAAAAAGTCATTAAGATGTCTTTTAAATATTATTTTGATGCGAGATCTAAGCGCCACATGGATTTTTTTTATAACGGATTCTGGATTACAGATATTAAAATAGGTCTTAATGTATAAAAAAATAATGTGTTGTATTTATGTCAGTGTTAAGATATTTCATTGTTCATTTTCCGCCAAAATTTACGAGATATCACGGATTGAGTGCGCTTTATCTTGAAACTAAAGCGAGAAAAGGAAAATTTATCATTCATTCCCCCGAGAGAGAATCGAATCCATAACACCGTAAAAGTACTCAAAGCAAAAATAACTCACCTTCAAGCAAGCAGTCACAACAGGTGGTGGGGGTGCATTAGAGAACAAATAAGGTCGCGACACATTTCGTAAGAGAGAGATCAGTTCCTTAGGTCCCGTAGTATAACCTCCTGCAGCTCCACTCACCGCCTTGCCCAAGGTCGAGCATATTATGTCGGCAGCACCGTTAACGCCGCAATATTCTTCTGTACCTCTGAGAAACGGATCATTTGAGCCTATTATTTGAGTTGCGTAGGGGCACCAGAATGTGACTGTAGCGCGACGGTTGTGGGTTCGATTTCACTTCGGGGGAATTAATTATTATTTGCTAATATTTTGAATTCTTCGCTCTGGCATCAAAGCAAAAACCCAGCGTTGAGTTCCGCCGCTCGAAAAATTAGGGGGAAAGTGGGAAACACGAGGTTCCCTCTGCCTATCCTGCTGATAAAAAAATAGATTCTACAATTACCTGCCAGTCTCTCCAAAGAACCCAGTAGCGTGGCTGTCATCGATTGCTAAAAGAGCTCTGTATTTATCTGCCAACTCTCGTAATCCTTTTATAGGAGCAACGTTGCCATCCATCGAGAACACACCATCTGTTACTATTAGTTTTAGTCGCGCTTCACTGTGAGCCAACAAATGTTCAAGTTCTGGAAAATAAGGTAAAAAATATTGGAAATTACGTTCAATTTTTATTTCGTGACTATATAAATTCGACACTTTTACGCACAAAAATCACATTTTACACTATCTATATTTAACCGTATATATTTCGACAAAATACAACTATTTTAAACGACAATGTCATTAAGTAATCCTACCAGCCATTATTTTACGTTACATACCACATTTATTAATATACTTAAATATATAACAGGTTCAAAATATACTTACCATTAAGGTCTCTATGAGGATATCTGTACTTCTGAGCTTTGCATAACCTGATGCCGTCAATGATGGAGGCGTGATTAAGGGCGTCCGAGAAGACAGCGTCTTCGGGCAACAGTAAAGCTTCAAATAAACCAGCGTTAGCATCAAAACATGATCCGTATAGTATTGTATCTTCACGACCGTGGAACTTTGTCAAACGATTTTCTAACTCCTGTAAAGCATGTTCTACGTTAGGTTATTAGTTCCGTTGGTTCGTTTCGTTATCTGTAATATAACGTCCGTTTTGTTCTAAAAGTTATTCTATTTAATATTTTCATTTCGTCCTTCTGGTATTGAAGGGAAGCGCGGCTAGACTTCGGCGGAAAGGGGGGAAACGAAAATGCCTTAATGGGAACGAAGTGCATTAACACTAAGTTCACTGATAAAACTACTTATCGACGTAAGGTATATAATTTTTTTATGCTTACTTGTTCATCACACGGTAGAAATGGAGAATACAAATATTTAATTTAATGAATTTTATATTATTAGATGATAATATAGATGTATTATTGATATAAAACCTGATATGCTAGAGTTAAACGCACCTTGTGTATGATTTGAGTTCCACAAATAAAACGGACAGAACTAAGTCCCGCTCCATACTTGCTCAGCCCTTCTCTAGCGGCCTCTACGACTTCTGGGTGATTCTGTAAATAAATATTAAAAATTAAATATTTTTGTTTAAACTATGAATACAAATAATTATATTTTATTAATTTTGAACTTTTCACGAGACCCAGTGTTACAGTTTTAAAGAAATTATAGTGAAGTCTGTTAAGAAATACATACTTAAAATTTGAGTGTAAATATTAGGTGTAACTGTTATCTGATAATCATTGATAAAGCAGAATACACAAAACAATCTATCTATCTATTTACATAAAAATAATTTCAATGATTATAGATAGATTTATAAAAAGATACTTACGGCTAATCCTAAGTAATTATTTGCGCAAAAATTTAAGAAATTTCCTTCTTCGCCTTGCACCCTGACCTGAAAGAAATCAAACGATTTAAAAGGCTGCTCACGCTCATACCACGAGACCAATGAATAATAAACATAAATATAAAAAAAATGTATGGTCTTTTAAAACGTATTATTATTCTACAAATAACAACTCATATTTCAATAAAATTTCATTTCAACGTAATCAGAATATTATGTCGGTACCATTCCGGTTTACTTATTTTCCTTAAAGTATTTTTTCATATATTTGAGATTGTCTTTTTTTATATTATAGGTATACATTCGTTAAGCTATCTTATAATAAAATTCCAGGCCAGGCACAAGTGCGTGGACTGTATACACAACTGGTTGTGGGTTCGAATCCCACTCGAGGAAAGGAAATATTTATTGAAAATATTCATTTCTTCGCTCTAGTTTCAAAGTAAAGCTCGGCGTTTAGCTGTGCCACTCACCACGCAATGCCTCCAGAATTCGGTAACACTCGGTTCCCTCTGCCTACTCTGCTGTGTGCGGGATACAGCGTGAAGCTGATTTAATTTTTTTATTTAACAAAATGTTTAATATATCCATTTCCTACATTTGTGTCCTGAGGCGACGTGATGACCCTCTCGTGCTTCCACGTCTTAGCTCGCTTTATGTCTTGTAATCTATCTTCTAGAACTTCACGTAACTTGGTTACACCAAGTCGTTCGTTCTTTTTTAACTCGTGAAATTGACGTGTAGGTTGTCCACTGGACGCTAAGAATCAAAATATAAATACCATTTTTTATTTATTTTTTTACAACATAATTAAAAGTTATTATAAAAAATATTTTTTATAATGTTAATCTAGATCTTTTTATTATGTTGATCTAGAGCTGACCCAACACAAAGTTTGCGTGGTGACCTGACACTGTATGCACCTATTCAAATACCTACTTGAAAATAGCATCATATCGAAATATAACATTAAATAAAAATAAAGCTAAAAGACATGTAAAATCGCGGATTTAAGGCTTGTCATTTAAATATCACATTTAATTGGAATATTGAAACTGGTTCTACAATAACACCTAAAACTTGAATAATATTTTAGAAGGTGCAGATGTATTTTTGTATTTTTTCTAAGCTTCACTCTATATACCACTCACAAGAGTGTAGGCAGGAACATAGTGTAAAGACACTCCGTTAACCATTTCCCGCCGAATTCTTGAGGCAAAAATGAAAATTAAATATTTGGAACCCACAACCAGTCGCATTTAGTCACACACTTGTGCTCTGGGCCACGACTGGCCTCAATTGTTTTCCTATTAATGGATTACTAAACAAAGGCTTTTTCCTTTAACATTGTTTTAACAATGATCTACATATAAAGATTATTTAAACGCATCGCGCGTAGTAAAATACTACTAATACGAGAAACATTTAGAATTATTTATCTAATGCAATTTACAATCATTCAGTATACCTACTCAAGGCTATGAAATATTGTTTACAGGAGATAAGCAATCAACAATGCTTTTATTATTTTCAGATATTCCTATAGAACTCTTACAAATTTATAATTAATTAAGATATAAGTAAAATTCAAGTAATTCGATACGTTTCGTAAGTTGATATCCTTAACACAAATACCAACGAGACAGTCTCCTAATGGTATAATTTAACCATTTTATATACAACAGTTAGATTGTGATAATATTAGTTTCTTTTATAGTAATTTTAAGAAATATTTGAGTTATATTAATTAAATTAATAATTACATACCGAAACGCAGGAGTGCAGAGCGTAACGCCATCTCGCCGACTGGTGACTGTGGGTGTGTCACGTACGAGCCAAACCGGTCACATCACTGGTGTGTTGTTATTTACTTCATAATATTCTATAGTATAGAATAGATAATCAAATTTATTTATTAAAGATAGAGAGCCTTTATTTTTGGTTATATTCTGTATTTTGTAAAGAGCCTTTAAGAACCTGCCTGCCTGAGCCTGATTATCCTTGGATTATATATTTTTTAATTGCATAGCTTTTCTCAAATTAGTGCAAAAATATGTTTTTTTGATGAAGTAGTTGTGACTTGTGGTAGGAAAATGTTTTAGACTTTTACTTGATTTATTATTCATTAGGTATTGGAGGAGAGTCGTGGCGAAGTGGAGCAAAGTGTGACTGTAAATGGACTGGTTGTGAGTTCGATCCACACTCAAAGAAATAAAATATTTATTTAAATTTAGTTGAGTTGAGTTCCGCTACTCAACTCGCAATGCCTCCAGAATTCGTCGGAAAGTGGAGAACGGAGTATCTTAACACTAGGTTCCTTTTGCCTATGCTACTGTGTGCAGGATACAGAAAGCAGCTAAAAAAAGGTATTAAAGTAAATATTTTGTGCAAAGAAATCACAAGTAAGCTTGTAATTTCTTTGTTTACACTGCTATTACTAAATAATGCAATGACGAATAAGTCATTGCAGTTCAAGAAACTTGACGACAAAAACTGACGGTGATGCTAGCGAACAAAGTCTTAAGTCATCTTTTTATTAGTTTCACGCCGTATCCCGCACACAGAAAAGGAGTCATAGGGAACCCAATGTTAATATACTTACTTTGTTCCTTATTTTCGCCGAATTCTGGAAACGTTGCGTGTTGGTTGTTGTTATTTAACACTACAGTATAATAAAACTAAAAATCTTTTTAAATGTTATTTATTTGTAATGGAATCTAAAAGCTATTCAGATTTTTCGCCTATAAAAAATATAAAAGCAAATTATATTATTATATAATATTTCAATTGAAAAAATACATAGGTAAGTAGATCCTAGGACCTGGAGAGTCAAAAAAATGATTGGCTGAGGTAGGTACTCTATAAAACTTTACTTTTCATATTCTTTATTTATTAGATGTAATAATAATTATCCATCGCATGAGAGCTGCTCCTCAAAACTCCCTCACAGACGGCTCTGAAATACAAAAGAGAGATTTTTATATGTAAAATATGACAACAGAGAGTAAGAGATATTTTTTATTTCACATACACAACTTTCAGTAATTTCAATTGGCTACTAATATATCTCAGATATATAGGTAAAACTTAGTCTTAAAGTTACCTCAGGTCCAATATGTATAGCCAACATCATGTCATATTCGTTTGCCCCCACAAAAAATTGTGCACGTCCATCACCACCGACAGTCACTGACTTGCCGCGGCAGGTGCTGTTCACTTTGTCCCCAGATATAACGTCACAATATGTTCCAGGGGGTAAGCAAGTCTGAAAATATTGAAAGAATAGAAAAACTGGTTAGGTTTTTAAACAGGGTATATGTTTTGTGAGGTATCCGTTCGAACCGTTCGAGTTGATTGAAGGAGATAACAAAATATAAAATACTAGTGGCCCGCCCGCGGTTTCACCCGCGTAAACTATGTTATTATTAATTTCTGTCTCCATGGCTTCGTCCTAGTGACACCTATGCAAAATTTGAGACTCCTAGCATTTGTAGTAACGAAGTTTCATACAAATTTTCGACCCCAATAACAACCCCTTAGAAGTCGAATATTGCAAATTCCCGTCTTAGCGAGCACCTACGTCCTATAAGTAACTCCTATGCACAATTTGAGATTTCTAGCACATGTAGTTTCTGAGATTTCGTGATAAATGAGTGACCTTTCGATTTTATATATATACTAGCGGACGCGCGCAGCTTCGCCCGCTTATTTGCACCCTTACTCACCCCGAATCCTAATTAACCATGAAATACGTGTTCAATAAAATATTTTTAAGAGTCTAAATTTCAAATCTTATAAAAATCGGTGGCCATTTTAATTTTTTTCCATACAAACTTTCAACCCCTATTTCATCCCCTTAGGAGTCGAATGTTGCAAATTCCCGTCTTAGCGAGCACCTACGTCCTATAAATAACTCCTATGCAAAATTTGAGATTCCTAACATATGTAGCTTCTGAGATTTCGTGATGAGTGAGTGACCTTTCGATTATATATATATAGATAGATTATGTAATTTTTTTAATACTATAATATATATGTAATTTAAATATGAAAAGTGTTTTCTACATTATTAATTTTGTACAGTACCTACTATTAAAACTTATAATTTGGTAAACAAAAAAATTGCTTGTAGTTCGTAAATTGCAACATCGATGGCGTTTTACATTTCACAGCCATTTCTAAATCGCGCTGGCAAGATGTTCTAGCGTTTAATGACGAGCAAAATTTTCTGAATTTAAGCTATATACTTATTGGAATTTTTGACATCTTTAAGCAAAAAGCTTAATATTTTTGTAAACTGGCAGGATGCTGGGGGTTCGCTCCACTCCTGTCAGGGGTCGACCCGGCATTGCAGTGCCGCCGGGTTCGGCCAACAAAATTTTCAATATATCAATATAATATCTCACAATCAATTGTGAGTTTGACCTGTTCATATGATCTGATCATTCGATTTTCGAATGGTTCGTTTGATGGATTGGAAGGATGAAGCGGAGGTGACGGAACTTATACTTGTAGACGTAATAAGGCTATGGATGGAATGGAATATAATATAGTGAAGTGAACGCATTAAGTTATGGTTGTTTATAATAATTTCTTATTTCATTTAAAAATTAAAGCAGATTTTAACATTTACAATCTATATCTATATATATAAAATCGAAAGGTCACTCACTCATCACGAAATCTCAGAAACTACATGTACTAGGAATTTGAAATTTTGCATAGGAGTTATTTATAGGTCGTAAGTGCTCGCTAAGACGGGAATTTGCAATATTCGACTCTTAAGGGCTTGTTTTTGGGGTTGAGCATTTGTATGAAACTTCGTTACTATAAGTGCCAGGAGTCTGAAATATTATTTACTATAGTAGACGTATACTATATTAGACGTAGGTACTCACGGAGATGGGAATTTTCAATATTCCACCCCTAAAGGGTTGTTTTTAATGTTTATCAACATTTGTATGAAACTCCGTTTCTACAAATGCTAGGAGTCTCAAATTTTGCATGAGTGTTACTTTTAGGACGTAGTTCTTAACTAAGACGAGATTTTGCTAAATTTGATACCTAAGGATGCAGCTTTGGGGTTGATATTGTATATGCAATTTCGTAATTACAAGTGCTGGTCAAGTCTCAAATTTTGCATACGAATTTTTTTAGTATCTTCGTGCTACCCTAGATGGGATTTTGACATGGATTTTGAAACATCCCGATCCCTAAGGGTTTTTCGGGATATAAGTTATAACATATCTCTCTCTCTCTCTTCTTTGTCGTTTCACTCTTGACAGAGGGGTCGTGGTCGTCCTTTGTAAAGGTTGGTGGCGCGCCACACAGTCTGACGCCATTCTACGTTGACTGTCTGCCTGGTGCACTCATAGAGAGGGTCATTGAGGGCAGCCTTCACTTGGTCTGTCCATCGTATGGCGAATCTACCGTGTGGCCTGCTACCTTCAACTTTCCCCTGAATCACATGGCGTTGCATGGAAATATCTTCTTGTCGAGAAATATGTCCGAACAAAGTGAGAATGCGTGCTTTAACAATGAAGGACAACCGTTGAAAGAAAAGATATGATGTAGTACCGATATAATGTTAAACAAAATTATCACACCTGTAAATTCTGATTTAGATCCCAATATTCATTATTGAAGGCAATAAAAGCATTATTTCCACGACAGAACGCAATTTGATTATTGCCGTTGTCCCACCAATTGGTAACAGCGGCGTTACCAGCCGCGTTCCTAAATCCAACCATCGCGTATATTTGACGCCATCGATGCTGGCACACCCAACCATTACCACAGGAGCCATCCTATAAAAAGTGTTTTTTTTTATTATTTTTTAATATTTCATTACATAATTAAAAGAAAGTATATTTTACAATATTATGTAATATTCACACATTTTATGTAATATTCATACATTTTACTTACAGAGTTAATTGAAGGTGAAATAATATTTTGATTATTGTCCATAGGAGGTCCTATTTCAGAATCCCAGAATTGGAAACTGCTCATGATTTGTGGTTCACCATATGGATGAGCTAAAAGGAAAGCTATAGCACCTTTATAAGGCTTTGGTTCCTTGTATGTCAGAATGCCTCCTCCACCTCCATGGCCTCTTTCGTTATCGTGATTATCAATAAATGTGAGGGCGTCGCCAGAAGAAAGCAATCCCCATTGCGGACCCCATGATGATAACCATCTAAGAGCATTGTTTCCTCTAAAAGCATTACTCAATTCCATTCCAGATTTAAATTCCGTGACTGCTCCTATAGGTGTGTATTCATCTCGGCTGATAGCTTCACCGCCATAATCGATGACTTCTTGGTAAATATATGGACGGGCATTCGGTGGGAAGCCGTGTGCGATATTTAAATTGTGCAATCTATCGTAGATAATACTTAAATCTTCTGGCCACATGTGCTTAGCAGCGTCAATTCTAAGTTAAAGACATTAATCTTAATGTAAAGATATCTTAATCGAATCAACACAACACATTTGTTATTGTAAATAGAATAATTTTTCTAATAGGTACCTAAATCCTGCTACTCCTAAATCAATTAATTCGTTCATAAAATCGACTAACATTCGTCTAACGTGTTCATTACTTTGATCCAGATCTTTCAAGCCAACCAATTCACAGTTGCGTACCTGCAAAATATGAGTGTTAGAATCGGATATTAATTTATTTTTTCTTATGCATTTTAAATATCTAAATCTTACTCTCCAAGCGTTGTTGACATAGTCTGAACCGTCAATTACACAAGGGGGCCAGTTAAAGTGCTCCCATCTGAATGGAACTGCTGGATAGTACCACTCTCTAAATATAGCAGTGTTGCCAGCTGTCCCTACATTTTCAGGAGGTTCACCAGTCATATGGTTAATGACTGCATCAACGTATATCCTGTTAAAAAAATATAATTAAGTATCAGATCAACCAATGCTGACAGAAATATTCAAGGTCTAAAAAGCAATTGTTTAATAGTATTTTACGTACATTCAATATCGTCGTAAATAAAAGAAAGTATAATATTTACTAGCAAAAAGAACTTTTTACAAAATCTCAAATTTAAACAACAAAAATTTTACCTAACACCGGCAGCATTACAGCGACGCAGCATATCAGCAAACTGTCTTTCATCGCCCGACCGCGTTACCAACTGGTAGGACATAGGTTGGTAACGTTCCCACCAGGGCCGGTTGTATGTCCGTAGCACAACGTTTTCATTCGGAGGCGATATCTGAGAAACACAATTTATCCGTATTTTGCTATTTCCTCAATTGATATTAAATATTTATTTAATATTTACTAATCAAGTAAATACCATGTAAGCGATTAACTGTAGTACAAAAGATAAAAAATACGATATAAGATATTTCTCACAAGTTTTCATCAGCATCAGTACCAATATGGGAGAATTTACTATAAAGAAATAGATAATCGGTACATTTCTTTAGAAAAATATGTATGTGAAATATATGATCTTATATATTAGTCTTGCATTATTAAGCAACTTGCACCATAAATAATATTAAACTTAACCTAATATTAACCTAGTGTTAAGATATTTAAGCTAATTTAAATCTTCCCTTTAAGACACTTCCGTTCCCTATTTCCCGCCGAATTCTTGTGGCATTGCGTGTTGAGTGGCGTAACTCACCGCCGCGTTTTGCCTCGTTACCAGAGTGAGGAATCGAATCCGCAACTTATGGCGCTTACAGTCACACGCTTGTGCCCCTGCGCCACAACTGGCCTCAACTTAAAATTAATAATATTAATCTGTTTTTTATAAAATTATGTATTACATAAAGTTTATGAGAATAAATATCAGATGATAAAAAAGCACTGTCAAGTGTATTTATTTTCTTAAGAATACGTCTTGTACTCACCTGAATTCCTCCATATCCTCTAGGTCTTAAGAACCTTTCGCACTCTGCAGCGATATCGTCCCATTTCCATTCAAAAAGATGCACATTTACTGATCGTCTCGGTGCATAGTGAGGGTTTTTGTATGCGCTAAGAAGAGTTGCATATACTAGGACTCCTAGCAAAACTGAAAATATTAACTGAAAAATATTTCTAATATGTATTAATAGAACAAAATTATTCGTTAAACAATAAATTAAAATTTACATAGTAGTTTAAAATATTAATAATTATTATATGTGGTATTTAATAATTGGAATTAAAATAATTCATAGTACTTACCATTCTCGAGACTTTTCAATTAGATAATAATTAAAATATAATAAGCAACATGATAATATATAGTTAGTTAGGTACGCCCGGTGAGCGTTTTATCTACACGATAAACTGTATCATCGATTATGTTGTTTTTATAAATATTCGTATAATCAATAAATCTTAATAAATACAAATCTTTGATTACAACTTTAGGTATTTGCATAATACAAACTAAGGTATGTTTGTAATGCTTTGGTCTTGAAATGGTAGAAGAGAAGACTATAAGAGTGAGAATTGAACCTGTAAACATTTCATTTATTGTTTTATAATGTACTCCAAGACTGCATCTATGTCTTTTAATTTTTTTTATGCAATACCCATTTAGAAATTTCAAAAATAAAACAGCTTCACGCTTTTTCCCACATAGCACGTTTTCTACTTTAAATTACAAGATTTTTTTCGCCGAATTATGTTACAAAATTTAAATTTCAAAATGTTTTTGTTTTATTTAGTTTTAATAGAGGATTATGTTTGAATTGCGTAAGAAATTGCAAAATTTTAATCACGGAATTACTGTGGCGATATAACATAATATTATAAATCAAAATGTGTATATTAAATCAACTTCACGCTGTATCCCACACACAGCAGGTTAGGCAGAGGGAACCTAATTAAGTTCCAAGTTAGTTAAGACACTGCGTTCCCCACTTATAAAATGAGCGTGAAATGGCCGTAACACAGGTCTCCTAGTACGGCAACAGTGGCATCCACAAAAATTGTACTAAGTAAATGTGTAATTTATATTTCACATTTACAAGAAGAAAGAAAGAAGGGGAGAGCCGGGTTCACCAACCCGGCTCTCATGAAAGTATCCAAATAATGATAAATAAAGTTTATTATTTATTATATTATATACGTTTAATGCATAAGAGAAATATATTTATTTGTTATTATAACGCTGCGTTGTCAAGTATGCTTATATTATAAATCTAGGATATAAACTTAATTGAATTGATCACAATCTACATTTTAATATTTTTATTTTTCTTCTTGTCTAAAAAAACAAAAACACCATTATCAGTAGAAAATAAATAAAGTAGGCATGATAAATGCAGTTGTACCTACTTGTACAACTTAATATAATACTTAATAGAATAATATAATAGTTTAGGGTCGACTTCTCCAAATTTCGAAGTCCAGGCTTTGAGATAGAAATACCAGCTAGGACATTTCGGTTTAAAGCTAGGACTATACTATACTTATGTCAAAGAGTATAATAAATATAGTAATAATAAATAAATATAGTATAATAAATATAGTCTGGCAAATATGTTATTGATAATGGGAAGCACGCGCGGCAAATTGCGCAGAAAGCGTATTTTGATGTCTGCACATAGACACCCCGCTCACGCCGGACCGATTCCCCGTAAGGGCTCGCGGGGAATCGTTGCGGGGTGTGACCGGGCTACGGTACAGTCGAGTGCAACGCTATCAGTTCATTACTATGAAATATGAATATAATATCATATGATAGCATCATATATACGGAATGGCGTAGTAGAGCATATTTATCTAGTAATATTATAAAAATTAGTAAAAAACACCAAAGCAACATGCAAAATGNTTAAAATTATACTAAAAACTTAAGTAATTTAATGTTTCCTCTTTCAGACATGTGTCCTAAACCAAATGACACACAAACTGAATTATCTAAGTCTTCATATGTGGAAGAGCTGACAGACAATGTTCCTGGCCTTTTCACAGCTTTAACAAGTGACCCTGATCCTCAGCAAAGGTGGCTGTCCATCACATACCCAGTTGACATTGATCTGTCTGCCTATAGACCTACTCCGGAAAGACAGCTTGTCTATCATTTGCGTGAGTAAATAAAACTATTTTGTTAAGTATGGTTGTGGTCTGCAACTTTGCATGAAATTTTCTTAACCATTAATGTACTGCATAAGTAATTCTAAAATAACCATGATGCTATATAAATTCAAAATATTCTACATTCCAATAGTCTTTTATAAGCATTTTTGAACATGCTCATAACTCTGAGCATCTTTTCCTAATCCTCAGCAACATGGTGTATGTATAGCTATAAAACAGAAAACAACATCAATATGCACCCACTAATTTTCACCTGAAAATGAAATTTTTACTTTCTGATACTTGTATAATAGAAAAATATTTTTCTTTAGTATATATTTAATGTATAGAATTGACTCTTTATAGTTTTATCACATACATGTACAGATATATAACATTTGTATGATTAAAAATTTTATATTATAATAAATTTCAATGTGGCCTCTATTCTGAAGTTAGCCAAAAATTATCCTGATCATAATTTTATTTATTGAGAATTTCCATTTGCCATTTTGGTGCAGCATCAGCATCTAACTGCTATGAAATAGTAATAATTGTGTATTCAAACCTCAATTAAGGGATTGAATTATTTTCCTTTCCTTGCCCAGCCGGACTAAATGCTACATTGAGTTCTGCTACTCAACATTCAGTGTCTCAAATTGGGGTGGAAAACAGAGAACAAAGTCCTAACACTACTCTTTCTACTTGATATATAAGATAAAACGAGAACTATAAAAAAAATCCTTTAAATAAACTGATTTAAATAAAATATTTCTACTACATGAAAACTTGAGGTCATAAATCATACTTAAAGACACCTGTTCTTTAGACTTCCACTTATAAAAACAAAAGACTCCCCATTGAGATCATATCTTATATCAATGAGTCATCAATGGAATGTTTTACCTGTTTCTATTTCCATATATTTGTAGGATTGATCTTTTGATGACTTATTCTTAACTCAGCTTATGTTATCTTTAACAGGAAATTTGCCTTGATCCTTCAATGGCTTCATTGTTATTGAATATAATAAAATGTCATAAGGTCTGTTATTTGTATTGTATTGTGTGCAGCTTAGAAAAATTCTCACATTTTGTTATCAGAATTTTAACAATTTTGATGATAAACTTTTTTTTGCTTTATATTTCCAAGGGCAAGTTAGTAGTGAAGCAACATGTATATTTCTAGAACATTAGGCCTAGAGCCCACCTCTTTTAAACAGTAACCCAAATTATATAACAACTTATTTAAAGGACTTGATACTTATTATAATTACTGCATATCTGTAATAACTTTTGATATTATAAGAACCCATTTCTTTGGTAGGGTTGAGTGGGAAGACATGGCTGACACGCATACACGCATCTAAAATTATGTTTTGCGAACGGTGTCCCTTCTACAACTGACGGTCCTCCACAAAGTGGTATAATGCATTCAGCACAATATTGGCCTATTCAGCTGAGGGTATCGAAAGATTTGAAGGGTTGTAAATTGGTTTCACAATCACAATGAGATTGCCCACTTCCAACTCTATTTCACAGGGCAGCTGGAGACAAGGGATGAACAAGAGCTCATCTCTGGATGTTTCTAATATGTGGGGTATCCATTACTCAACAGCTCGCCGTAACGCGACGATGGTGGATTTGATTCCCAATTGTAATTTCTTAATATTTTCTTTGTTTGCTCTGCTATGAAGGCAAAAAGCGCTCCCAGTGCCACTCAACGCACAATGCCTTGAAAAATTGGGCGGAAAGTGGACAAGAATGTCTTAACAATAGATTGCAACTGTCTACCAGCTTATATGCATCGTGGATCTTAATATAATTAAAGAAAGTAAATAATATCCATTTTACAGAGAGTGTGGAACAAGAGTCAGAGCCAGTGAGCCGCGACGTGGTGACTTTCAACTGCACTGTGGCATACATGTCACAGTGTATGTCCTGCGACAAGTGCCGCGCTTCGTGTCGCTCCATGGGCTCTAATAGCTTCAGGTAATTCATATTTTTATAATAATACCAATAAAAATATTGCCAAATACATTTGAATAAATAAGGATAATAAGGATTGTTATAACAACTATACAATTTAAGATAATAATCTTATTTTTATTTTAATTTACAAAATATTTCAGTGTATTATTTCCATTCTTGTTTTGAATGTGTTTTCTTGTTTGTTTAGTTTAGAAGATGTAATTAAAATATTATAATTAATTAAATCATGTATTATTGATTGATGTATGTGAAATTAATAAGAAAAGGTCATAGATTAACTATGATAAACTTTGATGATGAAAGTAATATTTACTCTTAAACATCTTTAATAGAGAAACCTCAATAGAGAATCAATTCTGGAAAATAAGTCATGTAAATATTTATTCTCATATACATGTACATTTAGTCTCATATACATGTGTGACAAAAAATAGGATTATTGTAATTTAATAATTAATAGCCGTTGTGGCATAGTGGCACAAGCGTGTAACTGTAAACGTAACGGTTGTGGGTTCGATTCTTACTCGGGGGAATGTAATTTATTCCCTATTCATTATTCATTAATATTAATAATATATAATGTTGCAATTTATATACATCAAAATATGAAATATAATGTAAATAATATTTAAATTTTACATATTTAAAAAGTGAATATTAAATGAAAAATTACAGATGGTTTCACGATGGATGCTGCGAATGCGTCGGCGATAAGTGCCTATACTACGGGATTAATGAGAGCAGGTAAATATATGCGAGTTGTAAACAAAACTATAATTAGCATACACTCGGTTCAATCTTAAACAGGCTACTGCGAATTTAATCAGATCTTAGCCTTAATATTCTTGAGCTTGTGTTTATAAATCGCTCTTAAGACTGAGATGGATATTGAGATATCGTTTTCAGTTATACTAAAAAAAATATTAATTTTCCATTTTATAAACCTTTTCTTTTATTAATACTATATCTCAGTTGGGTTAAATCATTTACAAACGAGATGTTTTCAAACGCCAGACACACCTGCGCCGGCGCAAGGTCAACAATTACCATACAGATTTGCGCAAACATATCGAGTGTCGCACAGGACAGGTGTTCTATAATATATATTGCCTTCATGTATATTTATATTTTATAGTCATTTTACTAAGCTATTTAAAATATTAAGTATAATATGTTACTTGCAAAGGATTTTTTTAAAACTATTATTTGTTTATGAAATACCTATAATATTCACTTCTTCTGATAAGTTTTCCTTTTTTGCCTCGATAATTCGGCGGAAAGTAGCGAACGGCTAATGTCTTATTGAGAACGGAGTGCCTTAGCATTAGGTTCCCAGGTTCCCTTAAAATAAAATGTATATAAAATAAGACATATTTAATTCAAATTCCAGATGTCTAGCTTGCCCAGGTGGAAAGGAAACTCCAGAGGGCGCGGTTATAGAAGACGATTTATCGTACGACGATCTCGACTATGGCGAAGAGGTCGACGCGCAGTCTGTATAAAATATATATAAATACATATAAATAATTAACATTTCCATTGTCATAAATATTTAAGATTTTTTGTTATATTCAGACATTTTAAGATTGTTATAGGTATATGGAATATGTAGTTTTTGTAAAGTATTATTAATACATTGCTAAAGTAAATTATATATTAAATTAATGAAATAAAGTATTTAAGATTCAGGGAGAAGTTAAATATTATTTCATGTCGTGTGAAACGAGAATATCGACTTTTCATATTTGAATATAGTTTAAAGATACTGAAGTTGAATAAAAAAGATTGTTTTAATAAGATCCCGCTAAGTAAAAGAATTATACGTTTTGTAAAATATTTTTTAATAAAAAATCTTAAATATTTTTGACAATGGATTCTTCTTCCAGTGGCTTAAACCAGTCTCTTAATGTAACTTTACACTTAAGTTAATTAGTTACTCAATATAATAAAAATATTACTCAATATTTAAGATAAGTCAACACTTGTGCCTTCTAGTTTATAGCAATGAAATTAGATCAAGACTGTATTTTTTTGAAAATTTTTAATGACATTAGCATAATGTTGCCATTTAAAGTACTATTTTTGTATGTAAATTTAATTTTATGTTTACTTTTGTATTTTTTTTAATTAAAAAAAATACAGCTTGACCACCCTTAATCTTTTCATAAAATTTTCGTTTAATCCAATGTATTATTTGACCACAAATAGTTTTTAAACTAAAATATGGCAAGTAAAAAAAATGTAAACATATTGTGATTATTTGTAAATTTAATTCTATGCTTTAAAATTATTTATTTATTTTCCAACTGTCCGTCCTGAAGTTATAAATTGTAGAAGAATTAATTATTATGAAATAATGTATAAGACGTCATACGAAAAGATAATGTCACAAATTTTATGAACGATTGTTAATATTGCTTTAATACTAGGAAGAAATTATTTAGCATTCCATTGAGTTTGAAGGTATCGTTATAGGGACAAGAGCTCAGAGTAATGTCAGGGATTTGCTATCCAATTGTAGATTTTAAAGACCCACTTAAATAATTTTTATATTGTCGCCCTTCTCTACTGTTTGAGCTCTTGACACTGACACCAAATTTGAAATGAATCTACAGTACACTCGATCAGTCTTGGCCGCCTTGAAGTTATGCTTTCTACTGCTTTTCTTTTGTACATTTGTGAAGAAAATAATCAATAGTAAGACAAAAACCTAAAATCAAATCTGTACAGCCATATGCAGATAACTTCAGTGCGACCACGACGACTACGAGCACCTAAGATGTTATGTTTTAGACAGGAGTTCTTTTAATGAGCTATGTAAAGATTTAGCTGTTATATCTCTCGCATCTACTTCTACCGCCTATAAATTTACTCACAGACATCGTTTTTTTATAATGATTAATATTTGTTTTAGATATTAAAACATAATGTAAGCTGTTCAAAATCATATGTTATGTGAATAAAAATTGTCATTGCCTAAACACTTGAAAAAAAAAATACATTTTTATTCAGCTTTTTGATGAAATTCATATTTGAAGAACTTAATTGTAATATTTCTTTCTGCGTCTGCTGACTGTAACCGCAATGCTTATGGGTTCGATTCCTACTTGGGGAAATTATTATATTTAAATAGTTATTATTTTCTTCCCTCTGAGAAACAAACATAGCACACAGCTTTTAGTTCCTCTACTCAATATACAATGTTTCGAATGAATATATGAATTTTCAAAACGTGAACCTAATGCTAGATTCAGTCTTGTATGCTGGATACCATGCTGTTTTTTATATATCGACCATAATTTCAATTTTTATTTACATATTTAGATTTGAATATGAAACTAAGAAATTATATCTCGCAAGTGCCAAATGCGTTGCTTGTACAAAAAAATGCCATTAATATTATACTTTAAGGCGCCATTTTATAGATCTGATGTAACATTATTATTATGCCATAATTTCGTTGTATTAAGTGCCTTTTTTACGTAATTTTATATTTTTTATAAACAGTGTATTTTACATTTAATAAATAAGTGAATAGATATTTTTGTTTTATTTGTCTATATTAGAAATGTTAAATATTTTTTTTGTATAGTAATAATAAATATGTAAGTGAAATAATAGAATAAATAATAACAGTGATTGGGCAGACAGCGGGGGAATATTTAAAAATATATATTTTTAATAAAACTGCATTCGACCATGAGATCGCAACATGCTTTCGTCTTGACAATATATCAAATATTTGTACATTTTTTTGTATATACTAAAGTGATTGATAAAACTGTATGGAGAAAACTCAAATAATCTCCTACCGCCTAATTTAAAGGATATTTTGAAAATTTTGAACTATGTGCTGGGGTGGGGGTAAAAGTAATAAAGTTTAATAATTTTTTGTATACTAACTATTTTAAGACTAGGAACTAGAGTAGAGCATAAGTAATAATAAGCTAAGGCATAAGAGATATGCAAATGAAACTTAATATATTTAGTGAACCTACTATTAAGATGATATCCAACAAACTCAAGTTATGGGGGCTTAAAAAAACGACGAAGCCTTTCGAAAAAGACATGTAGTGCCCCCTGTGCTTCGCTTGGTTTGTCTTGGCCACTAGCGGACCCAGATAGTGTCTAATTTATTATCAATCAAGTGTTGATATTTGATAATACACGTGCCTACTTTGATAAGAAATGTCTAATCGGTCATTTTATACACCTTCAAGTGTAACAGATACGGTCGTAAAAAATACCACAAATCGTAGTATTATGGGTGTGTTTGTCAATTTTGCGCTAAAATCTTTATCGTTAAGTAGAAGTTTATCATAATTTAATTTTTTTTGCATAAAAATAAAATTATTTTAGTGATAAGAAGAAGCGTAAATACGTAAATCGGTTTGATGATTAATAATGATTACGGATTTGCCGTAACAGGATGTTTTTTTATAATAAAAAAGTGATATGTAAGTATAGTCATAAATTTGCTTGAGCATTTTATTGCAGTATTTATCTATACATCTAGATTTATAAGGTTATACCCAACTCTTATGCATCTCTCTGCCTCTGACATAAAGTGTGTAAGTAACAAATATTCTCACTCTCTACTTTTGGAAACGCAAAGCTGTTCATCTTCATTTGCCGTTTGGTCTTGGATATCACTGTTGTATCACTTAGTCACATCACTTCTTATCTTTGAACGTTACCTATTTCTTTCTTTCTTTCTTTCTGTCTTGTTCCGCTACTCGCTTTTTACCGGGGATGTTTTTTTATTTACATTACTATTATCTACAGATGGTCTCCATTTTATTTTAAATTTTACAGTAGTCAATGACACTTAATAAGATTAATAAACGCGGAAACCCTTGAGTGCTGTAGTTTTATTGTGAAATCTGTTTTAGTAGAAAAAAATATGAACATAATATATTAATTTAAATTTAAATAATGTTATTATGCAGGAAGTGATTGTTTTTGTTAAAATCCTTTAATCTATTAATAGCCTAGCCGAGTCGTTCTAGGTAAACTTGTGTCGTTTACAGACACGCTGCGCCACGACTGGCCTCAATTAAAGTTGTAATTTCATAAGTAGCCGAAGTCTATAAGTAGTTCTATGATAAATGAACATAATTTGAAGAAATTATGTTCATTTATAATAAATTATATAAATTATAAATTATTAATAGAAGTATATTATTAATTATTATTGTAAGTATATCATAAATTATGTATTATTAATAATAGAATAAGACTCAAGTATCAACCGTGGGGATAGTTAACTATGAAAATTATTAAAAACTAAAAAAAAAATCGCGTCGATAATCAGTTGATTGCATAGCAATAAATGAAATCGTCCTTCACTTGTTCAGTGTGATAATACTTAATTCGTTATCTCTTATCTTTATCAATTAAATATCTAACGGGCTTAACATTTATAAGGGGCTAAACTCAAACATAGCTATCGTATCGTTATTGGATATCATCAATCCCATTAGGTACTAGCAAAAAGCAAAGAAAATATAAAATGTTACGTGAACAAGATATATTTTTCTACATATAATTATTTTTTAACAAATAGAATAAAACAAAAATCAGTTACGCTGCATCCTGCACACAGCAGGGAACCTAGTGTTATGACACTCCGCAACCCACTTTCCGCCAGATTCTGGAGGCATTGCGATTTCAGAGAAATGGTAATATAAATTAAAATAAATCTCCTTCAGTGGGAATCGAACCCACGACCAGTCGAGTTTACAGTCATACTTTGTGCCACTACGCCACGTCTGGCCACACAATTTTTTTTTTGAGATATTTAATAACCTTTTTATACATCTTGGTATTTTTTTTATTTATTTATTTTATTGTTATTGTCAAGAAACGTAAATAAAGTTTGTCTGACCTTAATAAAACTTGTAATGGAACGATTACATTTGTGTAATAAGCAAAAACATAACACTTTTTCGGTTTCTGAAGCATAAGAAATAAAATTCTTTAATTAGTGCATACAAAAGAATAAATGAGGCCATCGAGGTGCGGGGGCATAAGTGTGAGACTGTAACGCGACGATTGTGGGGTCGAACTCCACTCTATAAAATATTTGGCTAACTCGAAAAGCAACCAGCAACTATTAAGATAATTTACATTAATCTTCTAAAACATATTTAAAGTTTCGACGCCAGCTTAAATTCAGATTTTTTTTAAGTGCTCTTATGTTATATCATTTAGTGATCTGGTTAAAAGAAAAACGTTAGCTTTTGCCCGAGTACACAATGACTTAGGAAAAGTTGGAATTCTAAAGAAGAATATCTATAGGAATAATTTGCTTACCGTAAAATTCAAAATCAATTCAAATCTAACTTTAATAGTTGGATTAAACGAATGAAACACCTTGTAAATATAATAAAATAATAATAATAAATTATAATTATTGGACATTATCAAGAAGAAAATAAGCCACAAAAGTGTTTTAAAATAATAAATTGAAAATTATTTATGTATAACACTATTGCAATCACCGGAAGTTCAATTTACATATACTTAAATTGTAAAGTTACGTGATACAACTAAAATAGTTTAAACTGTTTAGTTAGAAACGAATGATAGTTCGTTTTTATGTTAAACATTTAAAAAATCTATCTATCTATCATAAATCAGACTTCACGCTGTATCCCCCGCACACAGCAGGGTAGGCAGAGGGAACCTAGTGTTAAGACACTCCGTTCCTCTCTTTCTACCGAATTCTGGAGACATTGCGTGTTGAGCAGAACTCAACGCCGCGCTTTGCCTCGACACCAGATCAGAGAAATGGAAATATAAACGTAAATAAATATTTCACTTCCTCGAGTGGGGATCGAACCCACAAACGTCGCGTTACAGACGCACCCTTGTGCCACTGGGCCACGACGGCCTCATGTGAAACATATTTTTATAAAAAAGTTGTTGAGTAATAATGACTTCGCAAACATACTGTTAGTAATTTCTCGTTGTAGTCCGCTTCTTAATTATGTTCCATATGTATAATTATTTTTTTACGGTCGTATCTGTATATTTAAATGTGATTTTAGTTTTTCTTTTACAAGACATAAAAAAAGATCATATTTTCCATGCAGTACCTACTTTCTTTATAAATTAAAAATGTTTCTTTCTTTAATATATATATAAATAATACTATAAACATTATAATATTCCCGCAAATATTTAAATATACAAAAAAAAATAAAAACGAGGCAAAATTATAGAAGAAAACTAAAATCTCATTAATATCGTCCGAACTTATACATAAAACATAAATCACAGTTTCTACCTTAGCATATTTTTATGGAAATCCTATCATATCCTACTTCCTATTAATATTATAAACGTGAAAGTTTCAAACGCAAAAATTACTGAACGGATTTAGATAAAACTTTACAATTATATAGTTCATCAGAATAACACATAGGCCACAATGTATCTCATAAAGATTTCGTATAATTTGAATATAATAAAAAATCTGTCGAATTGATAACCTCCATTTACAGAAGTCGGTTAATAACAATAAGATATAGCGGACGAAGTCGCGTAGGCACTCAAATACAATTATAATTCGCATAAGTATATAAACTTGAAGCAACATTGTAATGTCTTAAAATAACGAATCGACCACGTGCTAACATGTTCTTTCAACGACCCCTCACTGTCAGTGGCCATGCCCGAATATGCATGCACCAGTTGACTGTCAGTTAATTGCATTCAAATATAGTACGCTCAACGAGTTGTGACCGCTGTTAAATTAAATTTTATTAGCTTGTCCGCATTTGTAAACTCTGAAAGAAAATAATTAAAAACAAAAAGAAATCGTAAAATCAAATATGCACTCATTTACAGTTACACAGCGGCCACGACTCGTTGAGCGTACTGTAATTCCGTATTATTTATAGTGAACGAATCAGCTGACGGCAGTGGAGCACGACTCGCGAGTAGAAGCAGCGAGCGTGTGGACACCTCAGTACTATCTAAAGCGTTATCACGCGATAGACGCTTTAATCAGTCTTAGACTGACCAACGCGACTTGTTTACCACGCCGCTCCTTACCTTGAAAATGTTGTGAAACTGAAAAAATACTATTAAAATTTCAGTGGCAATTCAATGTGATAGTGCGTTATAAACGGAAAATGGACATGGGTTATTTTTAAAGTTAGTGTTTGATATTGGACTGTGGGTTACAGTGCTTAAGAGTGAAAATGAGGAGCGACCTGATGGTGCCCAGCGAGCTGGAGGGGACCGACTACCTCTTGTCGTCCACGATGAGGCTGGAAGACAGCTTTTTGCAAATTTTAGGCAAGTTTTTTTATATATATGTGAATAATAAATGTAACTTTTAAGTTTGAAATGACGTTTAGTATAAATTTCCAACCTTTTTAATATTTTTTATATTTGGATTATAATGATACCTACCCACATACAACAAAATCATATTATAAATATACTTTTTAAAATATAAAATGGAAAATAAAGGTGAAACTTTAAATTATGTCATTTTATATAGACTTACGTTGATTACAAACACTTCAAATCTCGTCGATGAATGATAAAAAATATGAAAATTATATTGTTTATTATAAATCCAACATACCTTGAATGTGTGACCTTCATTTAAATGTATTTAAATACTTGTTCAAGTAAATTGTAAATACATACATAAGGTAACTTTTTTTTGTACAATTAAAATTGTTTGGTATCATCGAACATGTCAAAATAATAACTTATAGGCAAAATTTATAATTACTGCTTTTCACTATGTGATTTTTAAGAATGAATCCTAGTCAGGAGTGGATGATGCAGTTTCAAAATCATAGTATCACAATGTGAATAAAAATAATGAATATTTCATTTCATCGAATGGAAATTGACAGGCATGGGTTAAATATTTGTGTTAAAAATCATTTTTCGACAAGGACTATGATAATGTTTCTTTTAAAGCGGAAAGTTGTAATAATGACGTTTAATCTAATTATATTATATTATTATTTAATCTTCAATCTCATATTATTTCGATTTTACACGTGGATGGTCAGTTCAACAAGAGGCCTTATCACTTTAAAGATTAAAATCATAATTATTATAGCAGGCCAGTCGTGGACTTGTGGTTCAGGGACATAAAGCGTGTCTGTAAACGAGGAAGGTTGTAGGTTCGATTCCCACTCGAGGAAATAAAATATTCAATAATTTCATTTCTTCGCTCTGGTGTCAAGGCAAAACGTGGCTTTGAGTAGCACTATTCAATACGCAATGTCTCCAAAATTTGGAAGGGGAACGAAGTGTCCTGATCCTAACACTACGTTCCCTCTGCGTACCCTGCTGAGTGCGGGATACAGAGTGAGGCAGATTTCTTTATTATAGCAAACTTAACAGAACTCGAAAACCAATATAAAAAATAACGAAAAATAAAAAAATGAAAATATTGTACCTTTCTATTAACTAATCGCCATACCTACTATATACCTATTAGTTTATGTCATTTATCGCTCGTAAAGTACGATATGAGGTTGTAAAAATAAAATAATTCACGGATATATGCAAACAGCACTCGATATCAGCCGCTATCTTCGTACAATAATCATTTGCAACAACCTTCACCGCTTCATATAAATAAATGGAGTTCATCAGCTTAACGCTAGTTTAAACTTTAAAGCAAAATAATAGGTAGGTACTTATAAAATTTAAGCCTATTATGATTAGGAAATTACAGAAGAAATAGATGTTTTTATAATTTCTTAAAATATTACTAAGTAAGCCCTACAATACTAAGATATACTTATATGTACATACACGTTGTATCCCACGCATAGGGTAGGCAGAGGGAACCTAGAGTTAAGGTACCATTCCCATTAAAACACTTCCATTCCATTTCTGCCGAATTCCCCAGGCATGTTGAGTGGCGAAACATAACACCGCGCTTTGTCTTATTGACAACAATGAAATATAAATATTAAATACTAGCGGATGCGCGCAGCTTCGCCCGCCCGCTTATTTGCACCTTTAGGGATGAATCCTAATAAACCATGAAACACGTGTTCAATTAAATATTTTTAAGAGTCTAAATTTCAAATCTTATAAAAATCGGTGGCGATTTAAAAATTTTTCCATACAAACTTTCGACCCCAAAAACAACCCCTTAGAAGTCGAATATTGCAAATTCCCGTCTTAACGAGCACCTACGTCCTATAAGTTACTTCTTTGCAAAATTTGAGATTCCTAGTACTTGTTGTTTCTGAGATTTCGTGATGAGTGAATGACCTTTCGATTTTATATATATAGATTTATATTATTGAAGATGCCGAGAATCGAATGCACAGCCGTCGCCTTTAATAGCAGTATCCAATGACAATCCTTCAATGCAAGCAACTTACTCAATTTTGCTATCTTAATCAGGATATAGTGTTAAGACACTCTGTCGCAAATGCTGCCTGGAGAACGGAGTGTCTCGTGGTGCGAAGGAAATGTAACTCCTCTGGTATTACACGGGGTCGTGGGCGATGGTGGTCACTACTAGCAATATTAGTAACTACGCTCGTTTGTCTTTTCCGTAAAAAAAACGTCGCGTTTACACTCACACACTGTGCCTCTTCGCCGCGGCGTCCCTTTTTTATAGATATATTTTTCTTTACATAATTAGTTATTGTTATATATGGTAATTTTTTTATTTTTTTATAAACAACAATAGACATTTTTTAGCATAATCTACTTGTTAGGATGATAATGAAAATAAATATAGATGAAGGTGTCTCTTTGGTTGTACAACATTGGATTCATAAAATTAAAATTTAAAAAAAAAGCCAAAAGAGTGAATGATTTGATTGTTCTGGTACAGCGTATAAAACTAAGGAGATATTTTAAAATGAAAAAGAATAATACTACAAAAGACTAATAAATAGCAGCTAAATTAATATTTCTTCACTTGTGAATTTAATAAAGAACCATTTTATTGAAACAAATGAAATTATAAATTCTTGTTAAGATTTATTTATTATGCGTCTCTGAACGTTTTTATACCGTCATCCTAAGCGTAAATTTTGTGGATAATAAATATATTTTTATTTATAATGTATATTTTGAATGTGATTTTCATTTTTGTATTGTTTTAATATTAATATTAATTTTATGCTGTGGCCTGTAAGCCGCATAGCATCGCCTCCAATTTCGATGTCAGTTTAAAAAGCAGTAGGTAGGTTAGGTTTTTAGTTTCTTTCTTTGTCCCTGGTGGGGTAACCAGAGAGGATGGAGCGTCAGCGCCACGGTAGTTTTATTCGTTAGACTTTTTTGTTAACAGTTTATTGCATTTTTCCACCTTCGACAGACAATTATAGACAAATATATCAACAAATACATATTTGTAATAATTCCAATTGTTGCAAAATGTACAAATAGTGGGCGATAGTTTTTTTTAAATATATATAGATATAAATATTTTTTCATATCATAAAAAAGCAGCCTTCATAGAAGATTGATGTTAAACTATTAACTTTTATTACAACATTACAATCAAAGTAAGAATATAAAAGTTTGAATAAATATATATAAAAATAAAAAAGAAAAGAAGTATCACATATTTTTTTTGTGTTTAAAATATATATACTGTCAGGAGAAAAAAAAAATTGAACGATTTTATTTATTAAGTGCTTTGTTATGAACATTTTTTGAAAGTACAATTTAAAATAAAAATCAATTAAGTGAGACTGTGATCGTATAATCGTATGAAAGAGTTATATTTTTGCCAAAAAAAAAACATAAAGGTTGCCAGAAAAAAAATAAAAAAAAAAATTATTATCATCAAGTTAACGAACTTGTCTATACTTTTGTTATATTTACTAAACAAGAACGACTACAGTAGTTATTTAATAAAAAAATAAAAGTTATCAACAAATCCATACATATCCATATTATTGAGTCATATTGTTATACAAGTGATATATTTTTTTTATTGAACAGTTATCTGTTTTTTACGTTAAATATTGTTTTTATATTCGAACGGCACCGCAATCCGCATCTTTAACGATATTGAGAAAGTGACATGAGACCTAAAATTAAAAGTGTCAGCCATATCAGGTACAACTGTAATTACTAACTGGTCAAACGACTGTGTACACCAAAAGTTTATTTTGGCCCTAAAACTAAAATAAAAAAAGGAAAATAAAATATGGTTATCACATAATTTAAAAAAAAAGAACTTTTGATCGAAATTTTACGTCTGTTGAATTAATAAAAATGAAAAAAAAATAATTCAATCAATCCTGTAGCATTAAATTGTTTTTTATTTATGAACATTTATTATAAGATACGTATTTTATTATTGCAAACGAAATTTATATATATTTGAGGCCAGTCGTAGCGCAGGGATACAAGCGTATGACAGTATACCCGACAAGTTGTAAGTTCGATTTCCATAGCTAAATTCAATATTTAATAAGTAGGTTCTGTCATTTCCTCGTCCTCGTAACGAGGCATTGCGTGGCGTTGAATTTCGCCATTTAACATGCAATTTTTCCAGAATTCAGCTGAAAGAGGGAAACAGCAGTATCTTAACACTTGGTCCTAAGAATCCCTTTGCCTGCCATGTGTGTGATACGGCGTGAAGTTAATTAATATACACATCCATACCTATATTATAAATTCGAAAGTAACTCTGTCTGTCTGTCTGTCTTTTACGCAATCAGGCCTAAACGGCTAATTTAATTGCGATAAAATACTCATATAGATATACTTGAGGGTCTCGGGATGAATATAAGATACTTTTTTTTCTCATATTTGTAATATTTTCGATATATATCAATATATTAAAATACTTATTAATTTGACACGCAATTTATACCGCCATGTTAATAACAACCGTCGCTATACGACCGTTGCTAAGCAACGATTTGCAAAGTTTGTTGTTAGAAAACGTCACCCAAAATGAGCTTGCTTAACGCATCACTCTATTGAAAACTGAAAATACTTTCATAAATATATTTAATAAATATTCGTATAGTTCAAGCGGGCGTAGCCGCGTTCGGGTCCACTAGTTTTTAAATATAAAGGTCTATACGTTATATGTTCTTTATTTGGTGTTCATTTTAAATGTGTCTACGTTAATTATACTTATAAGAATGTATGTTATTATACTTGTAAAAAAATCGATAGGTTCTTATATTCTTGCTCATTTATCAAAATTATATTCCTCAGTATTAATGAAACTAAATGTATATATGTACATTGTAGATATTTATGGTTTACCATTTTACATTAACTAAGATATTGGAGTAGTGGTAAAGATAAATTTTAAAATTACAATTGATATCAATATTTATTTCAGTCTAAAAGTAAAAAAATTATGGGATCTTTCGATGTAGGTATGTAGTTTTTTAATAATATATGCAAATCTTTCCTTGCTTCGTTATATTTATTATTTATTACTCATATAATATTTATTACTTTATGTAAGATTACAAGTATGTTATTTTTTCTCAAAATAAAAAAAAAATATTGTGGTTGTAAATTGCATGAGAAAGTCCTTGCAGAATATATATAAATACACTTACGTAATAAATTTTAAAAGAGTACGAATAATGAGAATATAAATTTAAAATAATATCTGAGCCTTTCTTATCAATTAATATTATGAATTGAAAAACAATACTTACTAATAAAGGGCGGTAGGTAATTATATAAAAAATGTAAATGATAATTACCTTGTCCCATTCTTATATTTTTACTCAATATTTTACAGAATTATAAAATACATGTAACAAAACCGAATAAATTAATTTTAATAAATATATTTATCAAATATGTAATTCATTATTAAATATTTTATACTCTTATTATTATATATATAATATAAGCAGTGTTTTCGTGTAAAAGAAAATCTAGCTCTATGAAATTGTAGAATGAAAAGCGCACATTTACTAAAATTAATCTCAAGAATATGTTTAATTGCAGGTCGGTCTCATTAAACGAAGTTAATATGTTAAATTAAAGTATTACATAATTAAGGTTACAACTTAATATATATAGTAATATTTTATTTTATAATTCGAGGAAAAATGTAAAACAAAATATGAATAACATACGTAGTAATTTAATAATTGCGTAGCCTGGTTTATTTCTGTATTTTTTACAGAGTTCTGTGGAGAAGGTAGAGAAAGCACTTTCCTTCCAATTAGGGTTAATATGTTTCTAGTCTGTCTGCCTGTGACACCGTAGCTCCCGAATGAATGAACCGATTTGAGTGCGGTTTTTTAATCCAAAGTCTTATTGATCGCGAAGGTTCTGTTTCTGAGACGACGAAGTTATTATTTTTAAGTTTTTTATGTCAGGGGTTTTTAAATTTTCAATTAGCCGTATCAGTCACTTAGATCAGGATTATATTAAAAATACGGCAGTTATACCTAAAAGTTCTTTTGTGTATTTTTAAATACATTTTTATTATCAATTATATCAAGCCTATCACAACTACAATAACAAGATAATATTACGATTCCATAAAAACAACAAATAGCAATAGCACCTCCATCATAATATATCTATGTACCTACTGTTTACACAGAGGCCAGCTTAGTAATGTTATTGTGTAATATGTGACACCAAAATATTCGGTAGTTTTAAACGGTTAGTGATGTAAAAGTAAATAAGAAAATTTATTTTTAATAGATTATAGATGGATCGACGACCTAAAGGTTGGCGGGAAGTGGACGGGTCCATCCTGAGGATCGAGAGTGGTGACGAGAATTGGGGAAGGCCTATGTCCAGCAGTGGACAAATGATGGTTGTCAATGATGATGATGATGAGATTATAGATACTTTCGTAAAACAGTTTATATGTATATAGTTATTTTGAATCCGGGTCAATGCGCGCTCAAGAACACTTCTCTTATCGCACTTTGTTGTATTGTGTGACGTCCTTATATTTTATGTATATAAACATTTCACTTTATATATTTTATATATTAGGTGTACGTTCATACATGGTCTTCCCACTTTCCGGAGAAATATATTCTCTCAATACATATACCTGCTTTAGCACTTGACATACGTCCAGAATTCGACCAGAAGTCTTAAATCTAAATGAGATCGGAGTGCCTTAACACTAAGTTCCCATGCTAGAAGCTAGCTAGAAGATAAAAAGAATAAAATTTAGCATAGTCACGAAGATTTCTACGTGTCATTTTAAACACACGTACGATAATTCGTATTGATTCGACACTTTCGTTCTCGTTCGTCAAAGACCAGGACCAGTCTCGCATAACAGGCGGACAGGTAAAGCAAAATGAAAACTTAACTAAGATTTTGAATGACGTCATATCGAAAAAAAGACAATTGCAAGACATTTAATATTCTTAGCTTAGCAAGTTACATAAAATACATGTAATAGTTTTTATATCAATAAATAAATACAAAAAGAAGAGACAAACAAAAAATAAACAATGAAGACTGACCTCAATTAAAATTAAAAGTGTTATCTGCTGTTAAAAAAAATATTAAAATAATAATAAAGATAACCTTGAAAAATCAAAAAAAGAATACCCTATCAATATGTCAATAGAAAATGTAAATTACCTAATTTTGGCTCAATACTTATATTTACTATTGATAAATGTAAAACTTGTTATACAAATAAAGAAAAACTTCTACGCATCATATAAAAAGAGTCCTTTTACCTACTTGCCTATTAACATATATACTATCTGTTATCAATGATTTAGTCACCTGAGGCTGTGACCCTTCTAATTTCCCAAGAGGGTCCAGGGTCCCCCCCACATAGGTTCCGTTGCGATAGGCCGGCAAATCGGTAATTTTCTTATTGTGCGTGCCGCGTTGTTCCTGTCATATCTAACTCTGTGATACGATACATTATTAATTTATTAGATAGCAATACGATGATAAAATAAAATTAATTAATATAAAAAAAATGGATATTAATATTAGACAAAAAATAATTATGAGATCTGGAGATATACTTAATACTTATATTGATTTTAATTTAGATATATAATTATTATCTGTTGTTATTGTAATAAGTAATTAAAGGTGTAGTAGCTATACGTTATCTGTATAGAAATTTGGAAACGTTTTTAATATCTATTTTTGATAGATACTGTACGAGTACACGCATGTGCATGAGCGTATCTAGTGGACATACCTTTAAACAGATATGGTCCTGTAAATGTGTTTTTTTTTATTTTTTGGGGCAAACTTTTGTTGATATTTCTGGGGTTTTAACCAGACTATTCAGGGGTTGGCACGAGATTATTCTGGGGTGGGCAAGGACCACCCGGGTCACTTCTTCCTACGCCCATGCGCATGTGTATCATCATCATCATCATCAGCCTGTCCTCGTCCACTGCTGGACATAGGCCTCTCCAATGGCACGCCACTGAGCTCGATCTTCAGCTCTTCGCATCCAGCCGCTGCCCGCCACTTTGCGAATATCGTCACCCCATCTAGCATGTGAATAATAGATGGGTTATGGGTAACGTGACCGTTCTTCGTTAGGCTCAAAACGGAACATTTTAGAATGGTTTTCGTTTTTATTATAATTGACACTTTAATAAATAATTTCATACTACCGCACTAATTTGTGGACCAGTCAGTCACCTATAATAAATATATAAAAAATAGTGATAATCACGGAGACACTGGTTTCGACCGACCAAATTTACATGATATTGCGAACACCAGGACAGACGGGCAAACATCGGGACATTCACGTTCTAAACGGGGTCACGTTAGTTATGACCTATAAGAAGAAGAAAAATAATAGGTGTATTAGATAGGTATGTATGTACCCAACCCATAAGGTTAGTTATCTTAGATATAATTGGCACTGATTCAACGTTTAGTTGATATAGTATCAGTTTTATTTAAATTTGGTCTTGGACGTACAGTGCATATCGAAAATAGCATATAATTATATAATTCCACGTTACGTTGTATGTTCGTAATCTGAAATAACCTTCTGTCGTTGAAGGTTGTGAGATTTGAATGGTTTACAAAATACCGCTTCCTTAAATGTTCATGTTTTTGTGATGAAAATAAATATTTTTTTTTTACTTATATTAAAACTAGTAATTAAATATTTATCCATTATAACATACACTGGTGCCTGTCATATAAAATTTTTTTTTGCCTCACTGTGTACTGCATTTTGTAGGGCAGGCAAGGGGAGCCTAGTGTTAGGTCACTCGGTTCCCCAAATTCTGGAAGAATTGCGTATTGAGTGGCAGAACTCAACGCCGCGCTTCCCTGTATATTCTATATTTTATATTTCTGTTAATATTAATAAATTTGTCATTAGTCTAGACCTACAAGTACTTATTCATATAAGAAAACAAATGGTGACCCTTTCAACTCGCTGATGAAGCGTAGATCCGGTCTTATTGTTTACATTTACATTATTTATCTAGTACCGGGTATCTGCTCTCATTATGAATTTATTTACAATAAAATAATTAATTTAAATTATATTTATACTTCTTTTAACTTGTATCTACTGTTTATTTAAAAAGGAGAAAGAAATATTGGAAAATATTGGGAAAAATATTAAAAAAATAAAACTTATTGGAAAAATTCTTAATAAATAAATAAATTCAATTTGCCCTAATGAGTGAACTTATAAAAAAAACAGTTTCACGCTTTTCCACCTCTCAGCCGGATCGACGGCCGCAAGCCGAAGTTCGAGTCCCGCAGGGGACGCCCTTGCCGTCGACATAAATTATACAATATATTATCGAATCTTATACGAAGTATCAACGATATAAATTAATTTATTATTTACATTGAAGTGTACACTAGCGAATCGGAATAGCAGATAATTATAGAATTTTGAAAAATAATATAATTCCATTCTCATATAAGTAGTTTTGAAATGGTCACACATTAAAATTCTCACATAATAAAAAGAATAATGTATTTTATGAATTATAATATGTCAGCTACCATAATAAGCATAGAATTGTTAAATTTATTAATAAAATGAGTTATTTAAATTTTACGTATATTTATTTACAACTATATGTACTTACCAAGCTTTGTGACGTAATACTAAATTATAAACTGAAGAGGCATTTTGGAGTAAATTTTATATATAAAAATGTCACCTAACAGTCATTTACAAACTAAAAAACCGGACAAGTGGTAGTTGGACTCACCCTTGGAGGTATTTCTCCTGCAATTTTCACACAAAATACATGAAAAACAATGCATAAATGCTCGTATCCTTTAACTTTTTGCGTTACTTGGACCATAGATCTAATTACTTGATATTAATTTTAGCCCACGCGATCTAGCTATAAGTGTTCTGGACAGACGGACAAACGGACACCAAAATAAATTTTTACCTTTTACCTCAAAAGGAAGGGAACCCTAAAAACATAATGAATATAACAATTGCTCGTAACCTACAGCAAAGGAAAATCTTACACAATTTTATTATGCAAATTACAAAGTAGTTCTGACTTTCATTAATTAAATAAATCTCTTATTTCATTTAAACCTTCATTTCACATTTTTACGCAATTTGTGGACCTACTACATAAGTATTTACATAGAAAATGTGGTTTTCTTATCATTTTAAGATTATGTAGGTTTCATTATTGTATTACAAGAAATACGGCCGCCACTCAAGTCGCAATATCTCGAAAATTTAGGGGAAAATGGAGGAACGAAGTATTAACCCAAGGCTCCCTCTGCCTTGTTATATGTGGGATAGACCGAGAAACTAAAAAAAAACCCTCGCGTTGTTGCTTCAATAATATAAAATTATAGGTAGGTTTCTTAAAGAACAAGCGTTTTAATACTCTTCTATATTATCAAGAAATAAATCACATTTAATTTTTTATATTGGAGATGATTGTAGGAAACCTTATACATCTACTGCAGTTCATGTTACTATTGTATATGTATATCCATATATATTTCAAAATAACTCAAAATTAAATAAAATCAGCTTCACGCTGTATCCCGCACACAGCAAGGTAGACAGAAGGAAAATAGTGTTTAAGATACTCCGTTCCCCACTTTCTGCCCAATTCAGGAGGCATTGCGTGTTGAGTGGCAGAACTCAACGCCGCGATCTCTCGTCACCAAAGCGAAGAAATGGAAATATAAACGTAAATAAATATTTCAGTCACACCCTTGTGCCGCTGTGCTACGACGGCCTATAGAGGCCTATATGCAGGATGGAATTGTCAGCACCACTTTAAATGAAACCACAGTTTTAACTACTCTATAAAAGCCTAATATAATTCGGAAAAAAAATAATTCCCAAAAATGAAAAAGTTATTTTTTCAAACAAAATAAATAATAAAATTATCGTTTTAAAATAAAACGCCATTTGTAAAGTATAACATAGGCACGCACACACTTACCTGTCAAATCGGAAACGTCGCACACGTATGTGTGCGTCACACGAAATACAGGTATGGATAAAAATCGTGAAATGAAAAAAAAATCCTACGTCCAAACTGTTGAGGTACCTTGTTTAATTTCTTAGGTGTGGGTTTGAAATATATTACCCTATATGCAGTTTCAATAAAAGAAGCGCTGCCTCTTCCATCCTGTATATTTGAAATACTGTAAATAATGGATTGGAAGTACTGTAGGTACGTCATACGAACGCGGGTCGCGACAACAAAGGTTACCACCCCGACTGTATAATGCTCCTGCTATACCACCGTTTGACATGTTTGCTTAATACAAAACGATTATTATAATGAGAAATTAACATAGCATTATTCGTTTTATACCTTATTTATAAATTATTTTATAATGTTGGTACAATTTTTAGTTGACAAGCTTTTTTTTATTAAGCAGAGGGAACCTAGTGTTAAGACACTCCGTTTCCAACTTTCTGCCGAATTCCGGAGGCATCGCGTGTTGAGTGGAGGAACTCAACGCCGTACTTTGTCTCGATTTCAAACTAAACTTGCTAAGAAAACTATTTCTTTAATTTGTATTCTTTACTATCTTTCTAAGCCCCTATAATATTTGTCAAACCTGAAAGAACTACTTTAGATTTGGAACAACAGCTAATAATATGTTAATATGATGACTTAAAGCTGTACAAAATCAGCTTCACGCTCTACCCCGCACACAGGAGGATAGGCAGAGGGAACCTAATGTTAAGACACCCCTGGAATCCTGGAGGTATTGCGTACGTAGGTATGCTACTGCCATTTAACTCAAATTGTGAGACTTGTTTGCTGCTATGAAAATATTAACTTTTATTTATTTATTCATCCATTAATAATAAATACTAGAACTAAGTACTATTATTACTATTTCTTTCTTAGCTCAATTAAGATAATAATTACATTGCTAATTAATGGATACATCTATCTAAGTACTTATGCTTAGCATAATGAGTATACGTACTTTATATATAATTGTTTGTACTTGTTGGCATTGTAAGAATCTAATGTTAAAATATTTTTCGCTACCAAAATTCAAGAACATTGCATGTCCTACACCATTTTTTATCGTATCAAACCGATGAACGATTAATATTTTTAATACACTCACCCGCTGGTGGGGATATCACCATCCATTCGTACACACATACACACATTTTAACAACCATTTATGAGTATTCAAGAATAGAAGAATAGAAGAAATTAAAAATTGACAATAACATACCAAGTAACCCTAAAAAAAGTTTAGTTATTTTCCTCTTCAAGTTTAGCAGGGCAGGCAGAGAAAACTCTGTTTTCTACTATAAGATGAACAAATGATTCATGCATGCCAGTTAAAATTATAACCTTCTTTTTTGCCTCGCCGTAATCGGTAAAAAAGAGGAATATGAATTAAACGTGGAATATATGCTCTCGACTTCATAGAGCATAAATGCAATTGTTATAAATTTATGTTGAAGTACACGTTTTTAATTCTCTGGAATAAATCTTGATATAACATACTAGAGTCAATCATTCTCAAAGCATCACAACTTGTGATGGTGAAGTGATATATTAGATAAATAAATTGAAGGAATATTCCGTCAGCAAGACGGTAGGCGTATTTATTAATATCCATGTGATGGACGTCGGCATGCACTGGTGGTGCCAGTGGGTTGACCTATGCCAATATGCATTCAAGATGCTATGGGCGCTTTACCTACGTGACGTTTTACGTTTTCTGTATTCATAGATAGAATTATATAAATGACTAGCGACCCGCCCTCGACTTCGCCCGCGTGAACTACGTTATTATTAATTTCTGTCTCCATGAGTACCTACTTCTTATAATAAGTGACGTCCATGCAAAATTTGAGACTCCTAGCATTTGTAGTAACGAAGTTTCATACAAACTTTCAACCCCAAAAACAACCCCTTACAAGTCGAATATTGCAAATTCCCGTCTTAGCGAGCACCTATGTCTTATAAATAACTCCTATGAAAAATTTGAGAGTCCTAGCACATGTAGCTTCTGAGGTTTCGTGATGAGTGAGTGACCTTTCGATTTTATATATATAGATAACCTAGATATAAACTTGAGATTGAGATATCGCTCTCGATCTATTGTATCTATATTTTTATACCAACACATAAAAGTGTGACACTACAAAATTTTACCTATACATATATTTTTATATCTTTACAGTGTCAGAGTGCATCTAGTGTCAAGACACTTCATTTTTTAGACATGCGTATTGATTTGCAGAACTGAGCGCCGCGTTATGTCTTGTGCTACCAGAACAAGCTTTAGTTACATAATATGTATAATATGTTGCTAGTTTCACGTGTTTATAGTACCTTTGGTTTTATAATGCCTTCCTATACGCTATAAGTAATTATTTTGTACTCGTATACGTACTTTTATTTTAGCTCAATCAGAGCGAAGAAAATTAATATACCTACTTATTAAATATCATTTCCTCGAGTGTGAATCGAATTCACACCTGTCAAGTTTACATTCACACACTTGCGTCCCTCCGCCACGATTTGCCGCTATATATAAATAGATAAATGCATAATAAAAAATAGAAATAGATATGTACCATTTCTGTCTATAAATGACTATAACATGTCAATAGAAGATCAGGTTCTGACCCATGCAAATAGCGTAATAAACAACGTGAGGCAAGGCCAATACAAAGTTCTCATTGCTTAGGTACAAGTAGGTATACTAGGACTAATTGTGTCCTATTACAATATGCGCAACACAGGGCGTCTTTAATTTTCTAAAACAATGCAAAAAATATTTATAATAATGATATTTGTTAAGATAATATCATAAATTTAAAAAAAAAATCAGCTTCATGCTGTATCCCGCAGACAGCAGGGTAGGCAGAGGCAACCTAGTGTTTAGACTCTCGGTTCTCCACTTTCCGCCGAATTTATAAATAAGATGAAACAAACTTAATCTGGATTTTATTTCGAAAATAGATGTTTCAAATTGATAGATGTTATTATACTGAATTATTTTGTACCACTATTACATTTGAGCTTTGTGTATCTGCCCTATATAGAAATAAGGTAAATATTAATATTATGTCTAGAGAATCAACCTCTAGGGAATGTTTTCTGTAATTTCGTAATTTGAAACATTGGATATAGAGTGGCTGACACAGCGCTCTGTCTTGACCGAAAGCAATACAAGAAGTTATACTGCTACTATATAATTTAATTTAAAATATACATATAATAATTTATAGGTAAGTATAAATATTCGAGCCTTACAAAGTACTTAGTGGCAGAGTAGAGCCAAATGCTACGCTCTCAATATCTTTTTAGCTTTGCATGGAATTAATTTAATCTATTATTGAATATATTTCAACCATATATTTACATTTAACCACTATTCTTGCATTTTCTACACTTAAATATTTATTTAATATAAATGTTACTTCACCGATTAAAGCATTTAAGTAATATTTAATGTAATTGTAATACAAAACATATTTACTGTAGAGCTGTAATATAGAACAAAGATAATTACTGGTTTTTTTTTCAAATAATTATTAATGAAAAAACAGTAAATTATTATAATTATCGTGATGGGCATGCGTTATTTTATGTAAGAGGCTGAGCAAAAAAGTATTTATTATGTTTGCTTTTTTTAATTAATAATGGAAAATGAGAATATACATATTCACATACTTTCAGTTACTTTGTCATTTACATACAAAAGTACCAAATTCGTTTATTTTAATCAAATTAATTAACATAAATAATAAATATATTCATTACTTTTTCTATACTTACACAACTAAAAGTATTGGCCTAGCTGAACTTAACCTTTGTTGCACTGATGACTGAACTAACGTTAGTACTCGTACAAGCATGAATGGTTCGCGTTACGTCGTCAATCGTCGCGTCACTATTCAACAAACGATACAGGTCACGACCGAATGCATTTTAACTTGCCAACTGCATTTGGTGTGCCAAATTATATATATAATGAGGTGAGCATTATAGAAACTACTCTTTAAAGTATTGATTATTATATTTAACCGCATATAGCAAGGTATTCAGAGGGAACCTAGGTCCGATCTCGTTAAGACACCGTTCCTCTCTTTCCGCCGATTCTAGGGGGGTTGAACTCAACGTTGCGATTTGCCTCGTTAACAGAGCAAGGAAATAAAAAATATTAAATATTCATTACCTCGTTATATACTTAATCTTAAATTTTATCTCATGCACCAAAGAAGTGAGCGTAAGCAGTTATTAAATATAAACTTAAATTTCTTATACCTAAACAAAATAAAAACTCGTTAATTTCTTTAATTAAATTTAAATCCTTTAACGTATTATGTGCAAGCTTTTTAGTTTGTTATTTATATTTATTTTTATATAAACAACACATGCTAGGTTGTAATTTGTAAATACTTAATACAATAATCTATGCAATATAAACAAATAATAATAATATTTAATGAACGTAAATTAGCTACTAATATATCCATCATAAAAGCTTTACTACTCTTCTTTTTCTGTTCCATAATTTAATTTAATAATCTAGACAGATATTTTCATTTCTATGATATTATATATTTTTTAAAACAATATTTAATAGTAGCGTTTTTCGAATCATTTAAAATCACATAATACATTCTAAAAAGAATACAATGTAGGTTGATATTTTGATATAAAAATATTTAAACTGCGTGAACTTGACACATTTTGTTAGTCTACAAACTACGTCTCCCTCACGTAGTCCGATTTCTTTAGATAAATTTTATTTTCGCTGGATCCGAGTTCTGCTGTTAAATATTAGTTAAGACTATACTTTATAAAAATACCGTGAAAATAAAGCCATGGTGATTATAGGAAGACATAGTTTCACATAATTCATTATCTACTTACACAATTAACCATTTGATGTTAAAAACTCAAATTAGGTTTGTAGAGTAATGGAAAATATTATCTCTGATATATTATGTAACATTAATTTGTTTTGAGTTTTGGGAACATTAACCAATGAAGTAACATTAAAGTTACTATTTTTATCCCAAAAAATCTATTTAATATTGAATAGGCAATGCAAGTTGTTTTCGTCACACATTGACGCACATTGCATCAACAACTAGAAAAAAATACTTTGCTATTTTTAAATAAGCATCGGCAATTACACCTGTTCACATATATAACTCAATAGTAAATTAAATGTGAAAATTATTTATTTTATTATTGTTATGATTACGATTTACATTTATTAACTAAACTTATAAGATATACCCTTGTAGTGCCATCTTTTTGAGATATAGGTAATATAACGAGACGTATAAAACAATCTTTTATATAACATAACAGATGTCGTTAGTTGTTCGATTCGTCAATTATGACGTTGTAGAATAAATAATATTCTGAATATTATTACGGATCAAAGAACGAACGAATATAATATTCGTTCGTTCTTTTTTCCGATTGTCACATTGACGCAGTTCTAATTTGACAATNATCAACCATTGACGCACATTGCACCAACAACTAGAAAAAAATACCTTATTTAGCTATTTTTAAATAAGCATCGGCAATTACACCTGTTCACATATATAACTCAATAGTAAATTAAACGTGAAAATTATTTATTTTATAATTGTTATAATTACGATTTACATTTATTAACTAAACTTATAAGATATACCCTTGTAGTGCCATCTTTTTGAGATATAGGTAATATAACGAGACGTATAAAACAATCTTTTATATAACATAACAGATGTCGTTAGTTGTTCGATTCGTCAATTATGACGTTGTAGAATAAATAATATTCTGAATATTATTACGGATCAAAGAACGAACGAATATAATATTCGTTCGTTCTTTTTTCCGATTGTCACATTGACGCAGTTCTAATTTGACAATAGACTTGTCAAATTCCACTAATTTACTACTTGTGCCTTGTTCTATTTTAAATTAATATATTTTAGTAAATAAATGTCTATTTTACAGTGATTTATATAGCTGTAAACAGTTAAATAAATATGGGTCTATGCGACGAAGGTAAGTTATTTCTGTTTCGTTTTCTAAATGTAAACATGTCAATTATCGTAGGCCAATTAATGATTCTTCGCAACTCTTGTTTTAAAACAGTATTGTAATGGAGTTTTTTGTACATGATTTAGGAATAATCGAAATACTTTCTAAGATTTATTGTTATTGCTATTGTTTACGAGGTTTTTTATCCTCCCTTATTAGTACAGTCATATTGAGTAGTTCTGATCATTTAGATACCTATTAGATGTTTACATTATCACTTACTGTACAAATCTCTCTTTATAAGACATCGCGGAACTACTCGAAGAACTGGTTTGACCTCTACTTGCTTAGATACTATTTATTGAATTTTATATGTAAATGTAATAACATGATAAACACAAAGTAAATGTATAATAAAAAATGCATTCTATAGTATTATCATTTTAATTCTTATTATCTAGCTTATTATATTTTTAGTTGTTTGTTGGCTAAAGTCAAGGCACTAAGTAATGCTGTAAGTGTGAAGATTATGTTTGATTAATTGTTGTTTACCTTAAATACTAACACTTAAGAATATTATAAAAATAAATATAATCATATTACATTGCATGTTCTAAGCTCTTTTAGGGAACTGTGAATGACTGAAACTTAATAATATTAAATTAATCAATTGATGCACACAAAAAGATAAAAAAGATCATGATATAAAAAAAAATCCAAACCTCCACTAGGGGAATGATTATATGAGTAAACTAAAACAAGCTCAACATTTTTTCCTACATATTGTAGAGCAGAAGATTGGACTCAGTGTTAAAAGACTAAAAACCTATTAAAATAAATATTTAAGGGGACTCCCATACAATAGAAATGAAAATTTTTGCACAGAGCCCATGAATTTGACTCTCACTGGGCTGGTTTTAAAATGTTATCTGTTAAGTTGTAGAACAAATGCCTTGCTGTCTCTGCCGGAGCAGGTAAATGAAAATGATTTAAATAAAATCTTTTTCCTAATAGTGATTCTGACTTACAAACTTTACAATTCTGCTATCAGACTGTTTGGCAAAAAGCCTTAAATCATTATATTATATTTTTTACCTGTTGTCCATGTCTATGTTGTGTGTTTTCTGTATATTATTGCACTGCTATGCAAGAAAAATGTATTAGATACATAAAAAGTGAATTTATAAATAATTAATCTTATTATGTTTTAATAGATTATCCTTATTTCTTTTATAATAAAAACTACTGAACTCTCAATACCTACATTTACTTATATAATGACACTGTTCATATTTTCCATTTTTGTTAAACAAAATTGTTTGATAGATTCTGTATCTGCAAAGACTAAATAGCCTGAAGGTGAACAAGTCCTGAGTACATTCTTCAGATTGGCAACCCTAAGGAAATTATATATTTCATACCTGTATTCCTTAATTTTTATATATACATATAAAACATTTTTTTATTTATTTAGTGACGGCCTAATGATATTTATTTTCTTGGTTTGCAGTTCTGATGATTACTTATTAGCAATAAAAAGTTGTATCTAAAAAATAAATATACAAACAAATTCCATAGATAATGTTCATTGCACATCTATTAAAATTATTATATGCAAATATTTTATACAATACTCCTTGAAACATTGTATTCTAACTTACATGAGTTATTAATTAGCATCAATTGTAAGTCTAAAACTAGACCTACCAATTGAACACAATATAGAAATAAAGGTTACTAAATAAATCAACTGCCTTGTAGGTACTAGTACTGAATAATGACTAATAATTATGAAATATATTTTTTTGTGTAGATATTTTCCAGGGTAGGTCTGGACTGTAGCTTTGATATCTGTTTGTGTAAAGGTTTCGTATTTAATTTATTCTTAGTAAAATTTCTTGGGTAAGCACACAAAATTATTCTGGGGTGGGTGCAGATTACTTGGCCTATTTCTACGCCCATGGACACACATTATGTATGCTTAAAATTTCTTAAATTGTTACCAGAAAGAAGAGAAAATGAAAATTAAATATTTGTTTCCCAAAATGTTTGTTTCCCCCTTTCAACATGTCCCTTATAAAAGAATGTAAATATATTGTAGGTATCCTACTAATATTATAAATCTGTAAATTTGTGAAGATGCAAAAAGTACTGAATGGCTTTAGATGAAACTTTACAGTAATATAGATTATACATCAGAATAACACATAGGCTACAATTTTTAATAATTTGTCTATAATTAAACGTCAACTTTAAGCAGGCGAAGCCGCGTTTAGGACGCTAGTATTATATAAATATATAATCAATATGATATTTAGTTAAACTGGAACTTATAAGTGGACTTTAAACTGCATTATTTGCAATTAAAGAGAAATCACGGAACATTGATTGTGACAAAAGTTGTCCATGTTTTGCAAGTCACAATGATAATGTTGAAAACATGTAATAGGATATGAAATAAAAATATGAATTTAATTTAACCCATTTATAACTTAGTTTCTCCCATTATGGCCGGATAGGCAGAGAGCCTAGTGCTAAGACCTAGTGCTACCAAGTGTACGACATGTACGAATATCTCGTATTTTTATTTTGGGGTCTCTACATGTACAGTTCAATGCTTTCTTTTATCCTATATCCTGTATATTATAACAAGAAAGAAGTAATTGAAATATGAAATATCTGGTGAAACAATGTCTTGAACTAATGCAAAAGAAGATTAATTTTTTTACTTATCATTGCTATCTAAAAAACACAAATCTAAATAGCGTCAGAAGATAATTTACTTAACGTAGATTTTGAATATATTTATTAAGAAAAATCAATTATAGTATATTTTATTATAAAAAAATTTCAATTATATATTTATAAAATAAGAAAATAAAATAAAATAAAATAAGAAAATAAAATGAAAATAAAATAATTATAAATTCTACATAATAAGTGATAAAGTTATGACTGAAATGAAACTAGGGCACATCGTTATCTACTTTTAATCTATATATTTTGCTTGGATTGTAAATAACACCAAAAAATAAATCGTATTGTTATGTAATATACGATTTTCTTTTGTAACATTTTGTTACAAGTTATATTTTATATAAAATATATCAATAATCTTATATTCATCTAAATACATATAATTACTATTTAAGAAATCCACCCATTAAGTTGTACAAAAAAGGTATAATGAAAATAACTGTTTACATACTCAGTTATTTCCAAGACATTTTGTTCATTATTCAAACAGAATCTATGGTCGCGACTTTATATTCAATGTTCTCCAATTTCCAACAATTTAAGGCACGCTTTTTCCTGAAACCAACCCATAGATTCCGGTAGTGTAGGTTTTCCTACTTTAAAAACTACACACCACAGGGAAACCTTTGGGTTTCCCCACTACGCCTGTGAGCTCCTTGCCAAAGCCATGAAGGCGTAACGGTACTAGCGTCAGACTAAATCGTGATGTTTGTGGACGGAGAACGGAGTGTCTTACAATTTACCATGAAGAGATTATCAGCTATTTATTTTAACTAATAGCTAACTAAATCTATGGAATGTTTAAATACGCAAACTATTGTGCGCTTTTTAGAGTTGATTTTCGTATTTTTACTGTAATATAAAGCTATACCTAACGTATAATAGTCGTTTTCCTTACAAGTACATAAATGATACCTGTTCCGTAGATGTCAAGGTTAGGTGTTAATTATACGTCATTGTATATCATTAAAGAATATTTTGTAATTTTACGCGGTTTTTACGTCATTCTATTTAAATTAACGTTTTCTTTTTCTAGATTTATTGTTTACATTCGAATGTCAATCATATTTCTATTTTTATTTAAAGTGTTATTACACAATTAGAAAGAGAAATATTTATTTAATTTATAACGTATAAAAACGGAGTTTCTAGTTTATTTTACTTCTACTATACTTTATTTGTTAATAAGTTAGGTACTAACAATTCTAAAGATAGACTCTGAAGACTTAACTGCCTTAGATATAGAGTAAACCAAACTCTTATAGTTATACTTAAATATAGTGACATTTTTCCATTTTAAAAAATATATTTTATATTGCTATCTGTGACACAATAAATTAATGAATAATTAAAATTACTGTAATTGACACTTTTAGTTAAAGAATCACGCCTTTCTCCGAAACAAAGTCTGACAATGCTGACCTATACCTACATACATTTTCATATTTCTCCTAGTTACACACAGAATAAATGTTATAATAATTATACTAGTAAACGCGGCGTTAAGTTCCGCCACTCAACACGCAATGCCTCCAGAATTCGGAGGAGAATGGGAGTGTCTTAACACTAAGTTCCTTCTGCCTACTTTGCCGTGTGCGGGATACAGCGAATCTGATTTAATTATATCAGACATGTTTGTAGACGAGACTAATTAAAATTTAACTGAGCACTCTAATAATCTTGACCTTCAATTAATTACTCTACCCATATAGGTACCTACTTGAAATGCTTTTTTTATTTTGTTTTATTTCCGCATATATATGAATAGTATAGTTTATTCTAAATGTGTTTTTATCTATAAAATAAAAATAGTCTTGTCGTCCTTTAAGATGACGGGCGCTATCTTATCAATGGTTATATGTAAATTATTATTACTAAATTAGTCAAAAGATTTTTTTTGTCAACAATTCTTAAAGTTAATTTAGCTCATACGAAAAAAAAGATATGAATACATAATTGGAAGTAACTTATTGTTCATAGAATGTACCTATTAATTTATTATTCTAATATTGCCAGTAAAGAAAAAAAAACAACATTAAATTGTGTTGTTTTGTTGCCAAAGTTGTTGTTAAAATTAAGCCGAATACTGTTTATATTGTAAACTTACCCAATTTAAGGTCGAGTAGCGTGCTGCGTGACACGTCACGTGACAACAATATTGCGAGATAGGGGAACTAACCGTTGTGTTGACTAGCACAGAGATAAGGGTTGGCCAACTGTTAATGACATATATATATACACTAGCGGACCCGGACGCGGCTACGCCTGCTTGAAATATAAGAATATAATTTCTATAGAAATATAATTTCAATCTAGATGAAATGCTAAAAGTGACTATTATATTTATTTTCATAAGGATGAATATCAAAATGACGCGGTAACGAACGCGGTCGCGTAGCGACGACGGTTGTTATTAACATGGCAGAATAAATTGCATGTCAAATTAGAGAGTATTTTAATTTCTTAGTACATATGTGTAATGTAATGTTATATAGCCTATAGCACTTCTGAAGAATGCAGCTTTCATACAAAACAAAAACAAAGTAAATCGGACCAGTAGATCCAGAGATCTTAGCCTTCAAACAAACAAACAAACAAACAAACAAACAAACAAACAAACTCTTCCGCTTTATTATATTAGTATAGATAATATATGTATTTACGTTTGATTATGTGTAAATTATTATAGAAACAAGTGACAACTAGCAGGATAGTTATTAATTTCATAAGTTTTTATATAACTTTGCATATTCAGGCCAGTCGTGGCGCAGGGGCGCAAGTGTGACTGTAAACGCGAGAGGTTGTGGGTACGATTCCCTCTAGGAAATTAATATTTAATATTTCCATTTCTTCACTCTGGTGTAGAGGCAAAGCGCGGAGTTGAGTTACGACACTCAACACACAATTTTTCCAGTTTTTTCGATAATAGGGAACGGAATGTCTTATCACTAGATTTCCTATTCTGATCCTGCTGTGCGGAATACATGACGTAAAAAAATAAGTATCTTTTTAGGTTGGATATTTTGTTGACATTTTATTAAGTGAAAAAAAAATTAATTAAGTTGTTCTATAACAACTAATAACAAATATTTTACATATTTACATTTATTTATTATTTTTATAATCTGGCTAAACATAACCTTCAATATCAAGAAATAATGCAAAACTAAACAACAAATAATGAATTGCGTAAATATATCAACAATTAGCACTGGTCCGGACACCAATTGTATAGGTCAAAACGATATTGGGGGAATATAAAGAATCGAGGGTAATGCGTGAAAGACACTCCCAGTATCGCGACATGACCCCGACCCGCCCTGCGAGATAGTTGCTTGTTTACTTGCAGCGTATCTGCGCTCTAAATCAATGCGGTTGCATAACACCTACGATCACTTTCTGGTTTAATTTTTTTCACGCTGTATCCCGCTCATAGCACGGTAGGCACGGGAAAGCCTAGTCCTAAGACACTCCGCTCCCCATTTCCAGAATTCGGTGGAAAATGAGGAGTTTCATCAAAGTTTATTATAGTGATGTTTTAATATATATAGTAAACTAGCGGCCCGCCCGCAGTTTCGCCCCCGTGAACTATGTTATTATTAATTTCTGTCTCCATGACTATGTCCTAGTGACATCTATGCAAAATTTGAGACTCCTAGCATTTGTAGTAACGAAGTTTCATACAAACTTTCCCCAAAAACAACCCCTTAGAAGTCGAATATTGCAAATTCTCGTCTTAGCGAGCACCTGCGTCCCATAAATAACTCCTATGCAAAATTTGAGATTCCTAGCACATGTAGTTTCTGAGATTTCGTGATGAGTGAGTGATCTTTCGATCTATATATATAGTAAATATGTACTTAAATAGTACCTATATCAAAATAAGTATACTTTTTATAAAACATTATAAATAAAAAAGTTTTTTGTTGACACTTATCCGCGTTATCTTAACATTTCAACACAAACAACATAAATCTATTTAGATTTCTTAAATGATAGGATATCTTTTTAAATCATCATTGAAGTCGTCATAAGGATGATGTAATTTATTGAAACTTTTAATTTTCAGTAGAGATTTCAGTTAGCAAATGTCTTCAATGATAATTGGGAAAGGACCTGTCCTCATTGTATCCTTAAAAAAAGCTCTTAATAAACGGACACAAAATAAAATTATTCATTTGACATTTCCTTCTTTTCGGATAATAAGTATTTTTTATCTTTTACCTCCTTTTTAATTATATTTTATTGTATAAGCAAAATCTTAAGATCTCTTGCAAACACTTCCCAATTGCACCATTTTAACTCCTACCTTAAATTCTATGTGAAAAACAAACTCTCCTACTGGAAAACAGTTTATCAGTACGTCACTATTAAATGAGATAGAATAACATGTAAATATCTTTATGATTTATTTTGAAACTGATCGTTTCAATGGAAATTATTAGTCATTTGTTTATGTTATTTAAACAGTTCGTCGAGTAATTACGATTGTTAGACTTAGAAATTATGTATATTTTGTAGGTTCCTATTAGTTCCCACTACATCTACATACTGTGTGATAAATTTGGTAATAGAGTCGTTTATTTTTGTATTTAGTAACTTAATGTTTTTTCTCATTAAAATAAAAAAAATCTAATTATTTACTTCAATTCGTTTATATTTTCTTTTTTTATTTATTCTGTATGTAAAAAGTTCTATTTCGTGTTTACTACGCGGCGACAAGCAAATAAGATTTTTAATAAATAAATGACAACCACATGAAAAAGAAGATTGAAAGTTATGATGTTATGAGCTATATGATATTGTTATTGAGGCCGACTGTAAAAGCGACGGTTGTAGGTTCAATTCTCACTCACATGAATCGCCAAATATTTTTTGATATTTTCATTTCTTCGCTCCAGAGCGAACGCCGAGCATTTCGCTCGGCGTTAAGTTTCGCTTTCGAACAAGCGATGCCTCAAAAATGCGTTGTGAGAAAGTGGGGAACTGCGTATCTTAACACTAGGTCCCCTCTGCTCGTATCCTTCTATATAAAGGGATACAGCGTAAAGCTGAAAAATAGCGAGCTCTTAGTAATCAACAAAAAAAAGCTCATTCATTTACATTCAATAAACGACAAAGGAACAAAGCGTATGCTACAATCAATTAGTCATCCGGTCGGTAACACTATATTCTCTATATGGCCAATACTGCACATCAGCAGCTGACTTCTTCCCCGTACATTCTCCACATCCGTTGTGTTACCGATAACTGGTGACTCAGGCACGAAGTGCTGATCAAACACAAGTGAACCCTTCACACGCAGTAGTTCGCTTGCCGTGTCAGCTAATTTGCAAACGTTAAAACCGATCTAGACCACCATTTATTGACTATTGTCTTATATTATATATATTAGTTGACGCTTGACCGTGTTCAAGGAAGGTCGTGTCTCTTTTAATCCACGTCATCCACCTCGTTATACAACTTATGACCCAAACGATTCCGGAAATTTTAAATACTATATAAACTAATGTAGAAAACGCGGCCAAGAGTTTTCGTATAAAAAAGTTTTTATTTCATTTGATAAAAAGTAATTGTTATGCATTCGACAATCACATGGACTGGCTCAAATCGTGTTTATCAACAGCGCTATCAATAAACGACCAGTGTCCTCGCGTTCAGTGTGTCATTAAAGGTGCAAGTGGTCGTACTTGTGCGAGGAGTGGAAGATGCCAGTGCTTGGTACCGAGATGGCGTCTCAAGACATATGTGGCAGATACTGCCCCGCACCTGAGTACATGATATCGGGATCTTATATGTGGGATAAGCACCAAAGCCAGTACTCCATGGCTATGAGCAGAGTTCCTATGGATTCGCAATGTATGGATTCCATGCCTACGTATAATGCAGGTTCGGTATTATTCGATTTTTTAATGAGTTCTAATATTGGTATTATCTTTTGTTTAACTTCTTTTTTTATATAACGAGATTGCATTTTATCATAGCAACTGGAATTTAGAGATATGACAATGGCAGACAAGTTTGTAATCAGCAATCCTTTTTAATATATCTAAATTAAACAAAAAACGCACGACAATTATTTATTTAATAATATGTTTGTGGAAAGTTTTTCTTGTTTGGTTTGCAAAATATTTTCTTCTGACATAGACGTTATTTTATATTTATCGTGTTATGTAAAGTTAGATTCACATATTTATAAACAAGTTGAAATAAGATTCCATTAAAACAAAAAAGAAATTGAAAATAATTGTAAAATGGGAGTACCGTAAATAATTGTATTGGGTATTAAAATGGCAATCTAAAAGTACCTGATCTCTGTTAAGAATTAAATATGTAGATAATTATGTCTGATTATAAACCTAGTTTAAGTAGCGAATAAATAAATTTAAATTTAAATTAACGCTGATAAATATTGAGAAATAATATCCTATATGTATATAAAAAAAGGAATAGAAGAAGACAAGAAATACAAGTAAAATATTGTTTATTTGTTTTCATGTGCTGTTCTGTTGCATGTTATTCACATGTAATCTGACTAAAGTGGTATATAGTAATTACAGTCACTGTAACGCTATCTCCATGGGAATTATAAAAAATCATTATTAATGACGCAGGTTGAGAAACCCTTTATCTTATAGATAAAAAAAACGTATTTCAACAATTTTTATTATCTGTCATAGTAATTATCCATATAAGGGAAATTATTTAGAAATTGGTGTTAATTATCTGTGGAAACATTTTTATCCTATATTATATATTATGTCATAAACTCTATCTTAGTATGACACAGAGAAATCGAAACGATTAACCTCAACCTTAACGATTGACCTCTGGTGTCAAGGCGAAGCGCGGCGTTGAGTTTTGGCACTCACACACAATGCCTCCAGAATTCGGCAGAAAGTGGGGAACGGTGCGCCTTAACGCTAGGTTCCCTCTGCCTACCCTGCTGTGTGCGGGATACAGCGTGAAGCTGCCATCATATATATCTATAGATTTTGATTAACTTAATAATAATGTTTTACATACTTACCATAGTATTAACCTGAACTACTTATATGTATATATTATTATATTGATTGAATACAGGCGTCCGTCGTATAACACGGTACTTGTAAAACACGGTTTCGATATTACACGATACAAGACATGATATTAATATAACACGATTTTGAAAATATGCATTTTAAATTTTAATTATTTTTTCCGTTCAATAAGCTGTTTCTACTTGTTTTATACTATGTAATTATTCGTCTTTGAATATATTTTTTGTTCTATTTTTTAATTTTTGTATCTCATCATAAAATTGAATTAAATTTATTTTTCTTAATAAAAACTTCAAGGTAACTTCCTTTTTCATTTATGTAGTATTTGGAACGAAATTTCAGCTATCATAAAATTTTACACCTTAAGATTTGGTTTCGATATAACACGGTACACATTACCTTTATTTATATGATTTCAAAGTTTCGTATAACACGGTTTCGATATAACACAAGACAAGGTCTCGATACTACACGGTGTACAGTATGGTATACCTGGTTTCGTATAACACGGTTTCGATATAGCACGGTACGAATTAATCGTGTTATACGAGGGATGCCTGTATAAAATTTTTTCAAATATATATTACTATCAAAAGTTAGGCCTAGCGATCTAACTTTAACTTTAGTCACAGTACAGTATTAACTTAAGTCTAATGTCGTCATTCAGTTTAATTTTAATAGTACGGTTTTCCCTATGTTAAAGCTTTAGAGTGATTTAATTGGAAGATTTATCTACTTCGTAGGAACTTGAATTACTAAGAAATTCAATTAAATTTATAAATTAATAATAGTTAATAGAATTTATAATAATTATTATATTTAGAAATATAAATAAACTAAGATTTTTTAAAATTAAATTAATAACATAACATTTTTGACAAATGTGAAGTTAATCACGTAGGAGAGAACCCACTGTCTAGAACTAGATACTCCGTTTTCTCCTTTCCACCCCAATTGGTGACAATGCTTGTTAAATAGCGGAACCCCACACAGCGGTTTGTCTTAACAGAGCAGGGAAATGAAAAAAATATTTAAAAACACAATATTACAAGTATAACTAGAGCATTCATGAGCATTTATGAAATTATAAATATGAAAAAACCCCCCATATCAACTTATCTATTGAAATATTAACTTCTTTTAGCCTAATCCTATAATTTTGTTGTTATCACATACTAACCAAGTGCTAAGTGATATCATTTTCTTTTGTTGTTTTTCAAATGAATCTGTTTGTGTTTCATGTAATCTTTAATTGTATTAATAGCTTATAGCTATCAATTTTATCTTTATCTGACGCGATCAACTGTGCTGGTAATTTTATTAATCCAGCTTAAAATATTTTTGCATTTACTCACTAAATATATTTATTTTATTTACATTTGTCAGCTTCACGCTGTTTCCCGCATGTCCTTCCCGCAAAGGGAGCCTAGGATTAAGATACTTATACCCACTTTCCGTCGAATTCTGGAGACACTGCGTGTTGAGTGGCGGTACTCAACGCCGTTTGCCGCCATTGTCTCGGTACTAGAGTGAAGAAATTAAAATATAAAATATTTAATTTCGTCTGGTGGGAATTAAACCCACTGCTGAAAAAAAGTATATTTTTATTATATTTATTTATTATAATTATTATAAATAAAATAAATATATATATATGTGTAAATTAAAAACTTGCAATTCTTATATCGTCATTATACCACCATTAATTACGTAATAGTTTTATTGGCCACATCATTGTCCTCTAACTGGCTATCAACAGTTACAGTACTGTGGACACTTCCGTGATTTTAGGAATCCCTTGCTTCACATACCGACCTTGTTTTAGTATAAGGTCATATTAAAACTCCATTATAACTTATTTATATATAAATAAATTAGATAAAGTAAGTACTTTTGAGTATTTAAATCAACTAATTATAATACTGTATGATGTATACTTAACCATTAAAGATTGGTCCTTCCTATATCATAAATTATATATATACCTAATGAGTTTGTTTTAATTAATTAATAGTAAATAATTTTATTTTCTATATTTAGCTGTGTATTGAGAGAATTACCCAGATTTTTTTTTTCATCTTCATTTATTATTGTATTTACCTTGAAAAGTTTATATGGTACAAGTAAAAAATATTAATTTAATTTATTTTTAACCTTTTTAAAATGTTATTTCACACTTAGGAAAGAAAAATACTTATTTAAGTTATTTAGAAACCCTCGCATCTCACGCACCTCTTGGAAACCACGGGTTAAACTTCCGTTACGTTAAAAAAAAAATTGCTAAAGATATGTTCGTGTAAATGTAGTTTTTCGGGGACTTAGAACCAGACTATTCTGGGGTGGGTACGGACCACCCGACCCCCCCTATTCTTACGCCCATGTCTTAGGAACGGATGTCATAACACTAGTTTCCCTCTGCCTACCCAGCTGTGTTTAATTTTTAGTGGGTTGCGCTGATGATCAATAATAAAACAAAAGAAACAATTGTTTAATATTATCACTTATACAAAACAAAAAATCGCTGACACCACCCATATCTTGTTACAGATAGTGACATGCAACTAGAGACCAGCAGTAGTGAAGCGAGTGCGGCGAGCTCCACGACGCTGTCCCAGCACTGCGCGATATGTGGTGACCGCGCCACGGGGAAGCACTACGGCGCGTCCTCCTGCGACGGCTGTAAGGGATTCTTTAGGCGGAGTGTGAGGAAGAATCATTTGTATACGTGCAGGTTGGTTTCGGTTCGATAATATAATATAATGATTTATTTAAAAGTTAGATTTTCAGAAAATCGCTATAATAATTGTAATCTTTTCAGCTTCAAGCTGTATCCCGCACACAGCAGGGTGGAGGGAACCTAGTGTTAAGACATTCCGTTTTCCATTCAATTCTGGAAGCTATGTATGTTGAGTGGTGGAATTTAACGCCATGCTTATATTGATAACAGAGCGAAGAAATGAAAATATTTAATAATTAATTTTCTCGAGTGGGGGTCGAACCCACAATCAGTCGGGCTTACAGTCACATACTAGTGCCAGTACGCCACGATTGTTATTGTTTATATTCTATTTTAATAAATTATTTGACGATGCAAATTAGTATGGTTAAAAATATTGTTATTATTTGTTATTCTAATATCAGATTGTATGTAATAATATATATATCAATAAAAAAAACATGAGCCTCGATGCCTACTGGGGGAAATGAAATTATCTCCCAGATCCACTCGTAAAATTTTGAATGAAAAGTTGAAACTGAACCGCCGGAGTGTCTTGACACTAAGTTTTCTCTATCTACACTGCTACATCTTTAAAAAGATAACAAATATTTAATTTAAAAAATAAAAAATACTTACCTATTTGAATGTTCTTTTTTCAGATTTAGCAGAAATTGCGTGGTAGATAAAGACAAAAGAAATCAGTGCAGATACTGTCGGTTAAGAAAGTGTTTTAAAGCTGGAATGAAAAAAGAAGGTGAGACTTTTGTTTTAATTTTTCTAAAGTTATTTTATTACTATAAAATAAGCTTTTGATATTATAAGTGTTTAATCATTGTGTAAAATATCATACTTCTTTCGAGTTCCAAGTAATGGTAGGCATATGTTTGTAATAAAAAAATATATAGGTCGTAGTAGGATAGATCTATGTATGAGTCAATTACTCGTGTTGCATTTTCTGCATTTGCATAGGCAATAAGATGTGACTAAGCGGTATTAGTCATATAAAACAAAATAATTGCAATTAATTTGTGTAGGTCTTAACTATTTTTATGGCAGCTTATATTTAATATGTATTTTGCTTAATTTGGTCGGAATTTACCAAGTTTGGTCACGGAAACCCCATCCGCGGTAGGAAAACGCGGCTTCGCCCGCTTGTTTTATTATTATAAGCAAACTATTATGTTTATATAATTTGTTCCCTATGTGTTAGTGCGTGAAAGTGGAACATACATCCATCTTCACAAACTTTCACGTTTATAAGTAGTAGGATGAATAATATGAAGTCTATTTAACATAAAATATTATTCTACGTATACTTATATACAAAATAATACATTGACAAAAAGTATTACCCTTCTATATGAAATACTAAGTAACTTCAATTAAATGGAATATAACTTGGCACTCATACTGTTAATGGTTCACCGACCGTTATCTAAGAAATAAATATATCAATAATAAATACTCATCCATATTGACATCTCAAACTCATTTCCTCCTAACACATTATTAAAGAATCAACAAACAAAACAATTAACAAGTTAATTATGTTATATGTTCTTAAGATAAAATATATTAAGTGGTAATAGGTATGACATTGGTTGTTTTAAGTAATTTTATATTTAGTTCAGTCTTTTTATAATTTATTATCTGTTGGTGGTAACTTATTTTGTTTGACATATAAATGCAACCTCGCCATCTTTTTTAATGAATGAAACGACCGAATGAATAATTCTTTTTGCTATTTGTTTGGTGGCATCGTAAAAAAATCCGCTCGATTTTTAAGTTTATGAAATTAAAAGATTCGATAAAATATTTCACATATGAAACAATTATCATAACTTTCACTTATCAAGCATAATGTGAAGCTAATAAAATACTTAAATGTTTAACATACAATATTGTATGTAAGTCGGTATCATATTGTTACTTTATTGTGTCATATCTACAGTATAATCGTTTATTTTGTGACAGATAAGAAAAGTAGTCAAAGCTAATATAAAAAATTATATCTAAAAAAAATATAGTCAATACTGATNAAATGCAACCTTGCCATCTTTTTTTAAGAAATGAAACGACCGAATGAATAATTCTTTTTGCTATTTGTTTAGTGGCATCGTAAAAAAATCCGCTCGACTTTTAATTTTATGGAATTAAAAGATTCGATAAAATATTTCACATATGAAATAATTATCATAACTTTCACTTGTCAAGCATAATGTGAAGCCAATAAAATACTTAAATGTTTAACATACAATATTGTATGTAAGTCGGTATCATATTGTTACTTTATTGTGTCATATCTACAGTATAATCGTTTATTTTGTGACAGATAAGAAAAGTAGTCAAAGCTAATATAAAAAATTATATCTAAAAAAAATATAGTCAATACTGATTGTTGCTAATTTCTTTACTTATTCTAATTATTTTATCAAGATTAGATTAGAGAAGATTTTTTATTAAGATTTTCATCACGAGTATTTTAGCTCGTCACGCAATAAATTGCTGCTTTTATTGTTCTTATTTGCATTTAAATCCGCAATCATGCAAATACGAATTGTAACAACTTTATTAGTTAATAGAACAATAAAAAAAATATTAATCGAGAGAATATTAATCGAATATCGATCGAGAGATTTCTCTATTTTAGGTAAACAATAAAAATATTTTTTTGTTTGATTATAACATGGTTATTACAGCAGTCCAAAACGAACGAGACAGAATAAACTGTAGAAGGCCTTCCTACGAGGAGCCCACCCAGGCCAACGGGCTGTCGGTCGTGTCACTCCTTAACGCTGAACTACTCAGCAGAAAAGTTATTGATGAAGTAAGTAAATATTGCAAAATTATTCTATTTTTTCATAGTTTATTATTTTTAAGGATCCGTACCTCAAAACAAAAAAATCTCCATTTGTCTGTCTGTCTGTCTATTAAGGTAGTTTTTCTTTTTTCACAAGTATTTTCTATATGAATTTAATATGCACCATCGCGCCATATTATAATCTTGAAAATCCGATTTACCATTGAGTCATTAATTAACGTTAATTAACTCGTCTGTTATCTTGTGTGACAAGAATGCGTAATTAATATAATTGATATAGTATTGTAAAAAAAATCTACTTTGAAAAACAACTTATAAATAGCTATATCTATGTTTGTGTTTTTTAGAGTAATGTCGTAGGCAGAGTGAACCCAGTCCAGTGTTAAGACATTCCGTTCTCCTTTATTCGCCGAATTCTGGAGGCATTGCGTTTTGCGTTTTCCAAGCTTTGCCAGAACGAAGAAAATGAAAATAAGTCCATTTTACTATTAGCTATATATTTTTTTTATGTTTTACTATGAAACTTTCAAATTGTATAACTACTAATACAAGTCGCGTGACTCACTCATTTTATTTTAATGATATCATATAATAATTATAGACAGCTATTATAAAAAATTATGACGATGATAACGTGTTTTTGTCAAGCCATGTAAGAATTAATGATAAAAATGATATTGAAAGAGATTATTATTAATATATCAGGTGTATGTGCAAGTATTCTTTTACTAAAATATCAGAGCCGATAAAATTGATCCTGTATTTATCAATTTATTAATTGAATTTCCAAATATTTACTTTAATATTGTTCCCTTATCTAGTACTATAGTATGATAATTGCAACAAATAAAGGATAATTCATTTTTAATCATAAAAACTTAATAATGTTATTATAATAAAACTCTTAAGAGGCCACACGTGGTGCAGTGGCTCATGCATGAGACTGTAAACGCGACGGGTTGTGGGTTCGATTCCCACTCGAAAAACAGATATATTTTTATTTCTTCGCTCTGGCGACGAGGCGATGCCGATCGTTGAGATCCGGCACACAACAAGCAATGCCTCCAGAATTCGGCAGAAAGTGGAGAACGGAGTGTCTTAACACTAAGTTCCCTCTGCCTACCCTCCTGCGGGATACTGATTTATTATTAATGATGATTTTTAGCTCCTAACATAGTGTCCTACACTATGTTTTAAGCATTTCACATAGTTATTTACAATTGAGGCTAAATTATTTGAAATATGTTCATATTACATAAAACGTTTACTCATTAAATGGCTGTTTTACATAACGTAACAAGTTTTTTCTTCATTATTCTTATGTAAGATTAATTTTATTTTTCAAGGATACCAAAAGCTAGTTTATCGACCTTGTCTTTAGTTGTTTGTATAATAAATTATACACAATCACAAATTTACAAATATGTACATATAATGCATATTTATTTTATTTTTTTTTAGTTTGTTAGCGTTAAAGTTTAATGCTGTATAGAATTTCAAATTGGGAGACTTATAAAGAATATTTTTTAAATTTTAAACGTTTAAAGTTAGTTTTATTAAAAAAAATGTTTATCTTACTTTATTTTTACGTAGTTTTCTTTATTTTTATTAGCTTGCTCTGTATTATTCGATGAATATTAGTATTACTTTTGTTTATTTGTTTTTTTATTTATATGTATTGTAAAATTATGACTGACCCTTACTAAGTTTATCCATGTGTCCACTCAATAGTTCCAGAATTCGGCTGACAATGGGAAACTAAAGTGTCTTAATGAGAACGGAGTATGTTAACACTAGGTCCCCAAGCATGAAGCTAAAAGATATAAAGGAACACTTTTTTATAGATACATTTATTTTTCCAGACTAACAACGTCACAGATGCAGAAATCAACAACAGAAAGTTGGCAAAGATCAACGACGTATGCGACTCCATTAAACAGCAACTACTGATATTAGTCGAGTGGGCGAAATACATACCCGCCTTCACAGAACTACATTTGGATGATCAGGTATTATTTATATAATAATAAAATTACTTTAATATTTTTTTTCAGCAGGAAAGCAGGGGGAGGCTGGTGTTTAGATACTCCGCACTCCATTTACCTCCAAATTCTGGAGGCATTGCATTAAATTATTAAATATTTTATTTCCTCGAGAGGAAATCGAACCCGAAACCTGCACGTTTCAATAGTTTAATATTGTTTTTGAAGCGAAATCTAATAGTTTTAGTGATATTATATATATTTTATTTTAAATTTAAATTAACAGTTATTATTCATAAAAAACAAGGAACTGTCTGTTAGTGATACTCATAAATATTCCAATGCATATATACATGTACATTGTATGTACATATATTATAAACGATTCAAGAATAATTATTATGTTTCAACATGCATATGGATTTGGGTTAAAGGTTTAAGAGTCATTTAATCCTGAAATAAAGCAATATAAATATATTATAAAGTAGATATTATAAATCATAGAAACATATTTAGCTATATATTTTATTATGATAGAGTAATTGGAAGCCAGTCGTGGCGCATAGGCAGAAGCGTGCGACTGTAAAGGTAATGGGTTCGTTTCTCACTCGAGGCTGTAATATAACTTATTGTAAAATTATAGCCAGATTACATGAAATCTTTACATAAATTGTAGCACATAATTATTCTAACATAATAATGTATAAGCTATATCATTATAATATTTTATTTATTATATTAGTTTAGGTTTGACATAAAAAGAAATGAGTATGCCTCTAGCCTTACAATTTTAAACATTTATAATATTAGTTAGATAGTTATTTACGTAAGTTTGTTTTTTATTTGTAATGATATATTATATAATTAAAAATTGTATTATTTATATTAACTTTTGTTCTTTTTATTTAAGGTGGCGCTATTACGTGCGCACGCTGGCGAGCACCTGCTCTTAGGATGCGCGAGGCGTTCCCTTCATCTGAATGACGTCCTGTTGCTAGGCAACAACTGCATTATTGCCAAACATCATATTGGTATGTGGCATATAAATACATATTATAGTACGGTCGGCGAGTTTTGGTCGCTCTGAAGTTAGCTGTAGTCTGTGCAGATTTATTTGACTATAAGATTTTTTTAGTTAAGCTTTTTCTTTGTATATAATACGCAAAATTTGAAATAAACCCTAAATTTCCAGCAGCCAAGACACATCGGCTATAGTTTATTATATATACATACATGGATTAAGGAATAAAAGAATGATGTAGTAGATAACATTTGCTCATTTCTTAAACTTAAAACCTATTGATATAAAGCCTGAGTACACATAATTACTTTTATAAATTATCTCAATCCCTTATTTTTTAAAACGTCCTTTGCCCTATTATTGGAATAATCAAAATGAAAATAATTAATTCCCCAAATGCAAATCGATCCCACAGAAGTCGCGTTTACTGTCAGATTTCTGTCCCACCACGCCACGACCGCCTCTATATAAAAATACTAGCTTTGCCCGCTTATATTAATTCCCGTTCACTAATTTTAGCGTGAAAGTGAAACAAACATCCATCACACACACACACACAGACACACTTTCACATTTATAAATTACTAATAATAATAATTAGTAACTAATAATACTAATTAATAATATAAAATAATATTTGCAGATGGCAGAATGGACATAGACATAAGCATGATCGGTATCCGCGTTATGGACGAGATAGTGAAACCTCTCCGCGAGATCGACATAGACGACACGGAGTTCGCGTGTTTGAAAGCCATTGTGTTTTTTGATCCGAGTTAGTTTTCTTAAGTTTTTATTTTGGTTATATATGTAAGTTAAGTTATGTTTAAGTTAGGTGTTAAATTCGTGTAACTCGCATGTTCTGGAAAATTGGGTGGAAAGTAAGGAATGAAGTGTCTTAACATTAGGTGGCTAAGGGAGAAAAAACGTGATTTTAATGTCTTTTGAAGACATAATTTTGTCTATTTATATTAACATTAATTATATTAACATTTTTGGGCATATTGGTCTTGACTGTACAAACATGCTCCATTCTTTCTATTTGTCCCGCAAAATATGAAAGACAAAGGGAAGAAAATATAACTTACGTACCTACTACTGCTTCGTCTAAATCTCATTTTGTATTTTAGACACAGCCATACTTTGTTGGTACCACTTGTATCAACTATTAAATTATTAAAGAAATATACTTTATAACTTTTATTCCTGTTGTGTGTACATAAATGTATTACTCATTCCATAATCAACCACTCACCCACAGACGCTAAAGGCCTCTCGCAACCCCAAAAAATAAAACAACTCCGCTACCAAATCCAAATCAACTTGGAGGACTACATCAGCGACCGCCAGTACGACGGGCGCGGCCGTTTCGGCGAGCTGCTGCTGTGCTTGCCGCCGCTGCAGAGCATCACGTGGCAAATGATAGAGCAGATACAGTTCGCGAAGCTGTTCGGGGTGGCCCATGTGGATAGTCTGTTGCAGGAGATGTTGCTTGGTGGTTAGTATTTGTATTTTTTTTTAAATTCGTGTTTATAGTAAGATAGGATGGGAACCTAGTGTTAAGACCCCATATTGCCATCTTACTGTTGAATTTTTGAGGTATTGCTGTCTTTGAGTAGCGGAATCCAGCGTCGTATATTGTTTTATTACCTATGAGAGTTCATTCAGAAATAAATTATAGAAAAATAAAAAACAGCTAAAATTAAATATATTGCATAACCATCTACTGCTAACTTCGGCCACGACATTTCGTGTATATGCGTGATATAAAAAATCCACATTGTTATAAATCAAATAAGCATATGCTGCTGGCAGCAAGCTGTGGAGGCCTAATGGTCGTAAATATTCTTGGTTGGAAGACCTATATCCATATATAGGCATTATAGGGCAGAAAGTACATATTCTAGCATCTAAATTCTAGACCACAGATGTAAATTATAAAAAAAATAACAATTAACTACAACGTAGGTGCGTCAACAGAAGCTACCGTAGAGGAGGGGGGTGCGGGTGCCGGGGGTGGGGAGGGCGTTCCGGGCGAAGGAGGAGCGTCGGGAGCGGTGGTGGGTGCGGGAGGTTCTACGCCGCCACTGGTGCCTCAGCTGCCGTCCACGGTGTTCGATGCGACTTTCAAACAGGAACCTAATATGTGAGTTTATTTTGTTAATTATATATGTGTAAATGTATCCCTTCTACTTTAAAGATATCGATATCAAAAATTAAAATTGTGTAAATCATTGATTAATTAATGATTTACGATATTTAATAAAGAACGTTGACGCCGTCATGGCGCAGATTCAAAATAAAATAAAATTTTACGTACGTGGATTTAGTTCTTAATAAAACTATCTCACTAACATTATTTACATAATTTGAGATAATTGTAATAAATATTGTTTTTAATTAGGAGTCCTGAACACCCATCTCGAGTGATGAAGCCATCTGATATAACATTATTATAACTTAATGACAATAACTAATGTCACTTGTAAAGTGTAATCATGTTTTTTTACAAACATGTTATAAAAAAAAATTACAATTTAGTGGGGTTGTTAACCTTTTTGCTATTCTGATTACAAAACAAACTATGGTAACAATCAGCTTTTTTGAAATAAATATACATTATTAAATATAAGTCTTGTAATATTGCAATACTGAAAAGATTAACAATTTAAAATTCCTACATCTACATACANATAAGCATGTGCTGCTGGCAGCAAGCTGTGGAGGCCTAATGGTCGTAAATATTCTTGGTTGGAAGATCCATATATAGGCATTATAGGGCAGAAATTACATATTCTAGCATCTAAATTCTAGACCACAGATGTAAATTATAAAAAAAATAACAATTAACTACAACGTAGGTGCGTCAACAGAAGCTACCGTAGAGGAGGGGGGTGCGGGTGCCGGGGGTGGGGAGGGCGTACCGGGCGAAGGAGGACCGTCGGGGGCGGTGGTGGGTGCGGGAGGTTCTACGCCGCCACTGGTGCCTCAGCTGCCGTCCACCGTGTTCGATGCGACTTTCAAACAGGAACCTAATATGTGAGTTTATTTTGTTAATTATTTTTGTGTAAATGTGGGATACATTCTACTTTAGAGATATCGATATCAAAAATTAAAATTGTGTAAATCATTGATTAGTTAATGATTTACGATATTTAATAAAGAACGTTGACGCCGTCATGGCGTAGATTCAAAATAAAATAAAATTTTATTATTATATTATATTTTATTTTATTATTTACGTACGTGGATTCAGTTCTTAATAAAACTATCTCACTAACATTATTTACATAATTTGAGATAATTGTAATAAATATTGTTTTTAATTAGGAGTCCTGAACACCCATCTCGAGTGATGAAGCCATCTGATATAACATTATTATAACTTAATGACAATAACTAATGTCACTTGTAAAGTGTAATCATGTTTTTTTACAAACATGTTATAAAAAAAAATTACAATTTAGTGGGGTTGTTAACCTTTTTGCTATTCTGATTACAAAACAAACTATGGTAACAATCAGCTTTTTTGAAATAAATATACATTATTAAATATAAGTCTTGTAATATTGCAATACTGAAAAGATTAACAATTTAAAATTCCTACATCTACATACATATATGACACTGATATAAACTAATGTCTACTTACTGTATATGAAAAATAGTATAATAGTACATTTTTTATACATTTACATTAATGTCATTTTGTAATTGCAGGCAGCTGTGCTGAGGCCTTGCAAACAAATAAACTTACATAAATCAATGAAATAGATGTAAAGGAATAAATACTATAAAAATATATTTTGATATAAAAATAACTAAAGCTGTTAAAAATATTTTGTATGTTCATTTTTTTACACATTTTTTCTTAAAAAACGAAAATTGCGATGTTTATTAGGATTAAGCAAAAAAGTAAGTGCAATTAATAATTAATTATTATCTATGGGCTGTGTGAGGTCGATTCGTTAACATTCTTTATTGTTTTTGAAATTTTAAATTATTAATATGAAAATTTACATTTAGTATTGATATTTATATTTGGTGAATTGTTATTTAAATAAAAAAAAACTACGAGTATATGATACGGCCCTTTAACATAATTTTTTGCTAATAAATAAATATATATAACACTGCAATGAAACCTTTAGCTTTATGTTAAAAAACTAAAGTAAGATTGAAAACTATAAATAGTGGCTTATTATTAGTAGTTATTTTGGTTAATCGATTTATTCTATAAAATATAAATTATCTTTGATTGTTGCATATCATAAAATAAATCAAATATATACATTAATACCAATATTTACCATATACATGAATTGCAATTTGGTTGCCAAACTGAATTACTTATGTATTGTAAAAAAACCTATTTAATTATTTGTACTTTTTAACTCATTGATTTTTTTTTACATTATAATAAAAAAATATTATTTGCTATATGTGCATTGTTTTGCGGTAACATAAAACTCTTATTTTTTTTATTTACACACCAAAAGGATGCAAATCATTAAATAGGCTTAATATTTTTTTTATTATAAATAGATATAGTATAATTTAAGAAGAAATAAAAAGGGCATTCACAATGAATGGTTAATTGTAGAATATTTACATTGTAAAAACCAAAATTTTCTATTTTATTAATTTTTAGTTACCATTAAAGTTGAGGTGATGGTTATGAATTCGTTGTGTTATTGTTGATTTTGTACGATTCGATACTACTTGCCTATAAGAATGAATTGTTATGGTATTTTTTTTTATTTTTTAAGTTAGAAATAGATTTAATTTTCTCTTTTCTTTACTAGTACTTGTTGTAGACTGATTATAACGGCAGATGTGTTTTATAGTTAGTTATCATAGTATTAATATACTATAGTTGTACTAGGGATGGGCGATTTTTGATAAGAATGACTTATAGAAGAAATATTTATATACAAAATAATTATTTTTTGCACGTTTATTTATAGAAAGTACATTTTTATATTTATTTCGGACAAAGCACAAAGCATATTTGAAATTATATGAATATTTTATAAAGAAAAATACCCCAATTTTTATATACTAGTTTTAATATGATATCATTATCGCCCACTGTTGGTACCACAGTTAATGCTCAATGTATTCAATATGTCGGTAAGGGTGGTATCACACGAGCCAAACGGTGAAAGTATTTAGTCAGTAATGGGTTTGTCTATAGACTTACAGTGTAATAGGTGCCTTATTTTCTTAGAGGTGTATTTTTACGTACATACCATGTTATGAAATGTTTTTAGACTTATATTTAAAAATTAAATAATCTGTTACAATATATGTGTTTTTATTTTTCTTTTTTTGCTGTTTTGTTGGTTAGAATAAAAATACTATTTAAAAAATAGGAATGGAGTTAACACTGAAAAATCCAAAGAATCGTTATAAATATATAATATACAATAACAATCTAAATCTTAATATATCATATTATTAAAATAAGTATGCAAAAAATATTAAAGTTCAAGGCTTTTCTTTCACATCCATGTATCCTTTTCTTCGATTGCCTCTGTTCTTGCAATATAAATATATAACAGATATCGCCGATAATGCAGACATAACCAATAGTGGGAAATATACTGGCAGCATAATGAGAAATGTTAGGAAAATTCCTTTTTGTTGGCAAATTAGTGAACTTTCTAAATTAATGGTTATAATATTAAATTAAAATTGTTATAGTAAATGATTCATTATAATAGGTTTTGCATACTTTCAAGTTGACAGAAAAATGAGAAGAAGTCAATGTGACATATATTATTCTGGCAGTGTTTTTTTATAAAACCTGATTTTTGCATCTTGTTACCAAATATTAAAAAAAGATTAAAAAAAGGTATTAAAATATGTAAAATATGTGGAAATAAATATTTTAATTTATATATATATTTCGAAACTTTATTAAATTATTACAGAAATACACACACTATAATTTATTATAAAAAAATAGTAATTTATTAAAGTTGATACGGATCAACTAAATTGCAAAAATTGATAAACTATATTTTTACAACTTTTGAGTATCAGATATATATGTAGATATATTTATTATTTTTTTGAATAGTTTTACAAATTTTTTAGTTAATAATAATATGTAGGAATAATGTGACAAATTATAATCATTTGTATTGTAACAAAAATTTCAAACGTAAAAGAATTTTCTCTTGTACCTAAACAAAGAACTACATAGATATTTTATTAAAAAAAAATATCTATATAAAGTCTTATTAGTATAAATGTGACCTTTTCGCGTGGTACGATTGTTAGATAACCTTATCGCGTCGTACGACTGTTAGATGATTTTAAGTGATATAAATAATTATGAATCATTAATTTATTTATTACACTTAACACGTTTATATTATAGCCACGTAGCGCTATCTGTTTAGATATTTATAAAATAATTTTAGGGTGTAGCAGGGAGTCTAGTGTTAAGACACTCCGCGCCCACTTCCCGCTGAAATCTGGAGGCACGGCGTATTGAGTGGCGGTACTCAATATAACTCATGCCGTATTTTGTCTCGACACAAGAGCGAAGAAATGAAAATTACTTTAAATAAATATTTAATTTCCTCGTGTGGACATCGATTTTACATAGGAGGCCAGTTGTGGCGCAGCGGCACAAGCGTGTGACTGTAACGCGACGGTTGTGGGTTCGGTCTACACTCGAGGAAGTGAAATATTTATTTATATTTGTATTTCCATTTCTTCGCTCTGGTGCCGAGGTAAAACGCGGCGTTGAGTTTTGCCACTCAATACGCAATGTCTTCAATATTCGGTAGAAACTGGGAAAAGGAGTGTCTTAACAAGAGGTTCCCTCTGCCTACCCTGCTGTGTGCGGAATACAGCATGAAGTATGATTGATTAAATAAACAATTTTATTTATTTTATTTATGGCCAGACTAAGCAGATAATGTATACATATTATAAAATTATAATTTTATTAAGATAAAACTGAGATTGGTAAAAATAATTGTGTAATTCAGGCGGGTGAAGCCGCAAGCGAGTCGCTAGTGCCTACTAAATATTGCCTACTATATTGCTCCGGTCAAGTACTGAGTCTCTTTAAGTAAACAGCCTCTTTATCTTAAAAATAAAGTGTTTTCCTAAAATATACTTATGACGTCAAGTGTCATTCAAAACAATTTTATTTGCAAACAAAATATATAGGTGCATATACCTACTTAAGTCTTACTCATTCCAAGTTCACGAATGCACTGTCGCGTCATAGATGCATGTTATCAATGATTTCTGTTACAATTGCAAATAATATACACTATACATAATTCCCTGCTTAGCCTATAATATATGTATTAATACTGTTTTAATTTTACTACGAAAAATAAAAGTTCGTTACATTGAAAAGTAATAGCTTTTGGGTAAAATAGAATTCATTAACTATATAAAATTTTACTTCTGAATTATTAAAATAAATATAACATACATATTTGAAATGGGCTAATAAAAAAATCACTTGTGTGTGTTTAATGTGTGTATACCATACCTACACATAGGTACGATACTTGTGTAATGGTAATTAAGTACATATATTTGTTTTTTTATCCCTGACATATTTATTTTAAGAAATACAAAACAAAAAAAAATAATATTAATTATTATATACAAATAAATTGTAAGCATGTTTTTATCATAATTTTATATGAACCCGCCATTGGGTCACGGTACAATAGTACCAACATGACAGACGCGAGGCCAGTCTAAATTCGACCTAATATGAATACAGTATTCGCATTCGCCGTCTGCGCGACGTTCACGCGTACTATGAGTGCGCCGTTTGGAATGGATTCTATACAGGAGTTTATAGACGGCCACAGTATGAATATGAAAACGTTTTTCGAAGAGCAAAAAAACAACGTAGAAAAAGCATTCAATTCCAGCTACCAAGAAGCAATACGATTAAAAGATTCGGTTAGTAATTACGTTGATGAGCAACAAAAGAAAATAACATCAGATATTAGTAATTATGTGGAAAGTGTCAAAGAAAGTGGGAGAAAAGTTGCCGATTCCTGGTCGTATCTGCCGATAGAGGAACCTGGCGCCAGGATGCAAATCCCCGAGATGTTTTTATCAGTGCCAGGAGTTATAACGCGAAATGATTATTATTGTGAAACACACGTGGTATTGTCACAAGGTTATTTGTTAAGTGTACATAGAATAGCCAGATCACGAAATTTCGGAGATGTATCGAGGAAAACTATTCTATTACAGCATGGTCTGTTTGGCAGTTCAGCAGATTGGATTTTAAACGGGCCCGGGAAAGCGTTAGCGTATGTTTTGGCGGACGCCGGCTACGATGTTTGGATGTCTAATGTCAGAGGTAATAAATATTCAAAGGAGCACGTTACATATAAAAGCGATTCAAAATCCTTTTGGAATTTCTCTTGGCACGACGTCGCGTTATACGATGTTCCGGCGGTGATAGATCATATAATAAAAATTAAAGGCGAATGCGATATCACCTACATTGGCCATTCGATGGGAACTACTATTTTGTTTGCCATGTTGACGTTAAGACCCGAATATAATAATATTTTGAAAGCAGGGTTTGCGTTGGCGCCTGTTGCCTTCTTAACAAATCTTAAATCACCTTTAAAATCTCTCGCCCCGATTGCAAGTAACGTGGCTTACATGGAGATGCTATACGGTTCTCACGAATTTTTACCAAAAGATTCAGTATTAGGTAGAATGACTAGTTCGTGCGAGGTCGACACCTTTGATTCTGTAGTATGCAAAAATGTGATATTTTACATTTGTGGCACCGATGAAAAGCAATTCAATAAAGAACTCCTGCCTACATTTTTATCGAACCTTGGTACTGGCACTTCATGGAAAACTGCCGTACACTTCGCCCAAGAAATTGTCGCAGGAGGAAAGTTCCAACAATTTGATTATGGGAAAACTGATAATAAGAGGGTATACGGCAACGAGACACCTCCCGAGTACGATCTTAGTAAAATCACTTTACCTATAAAACTGTTTTGGGCAGAAAACGACTTGCTATCTAGTGAGGAAGATGTAAAACTTCTATACGAAAAACTGCCCTCTTCTAAACAAATATATAAAATATCGGAACCAACATTCAACCATTTAGATTATTTGTGGGCAGTCGACGCCCCTACTTTAGTCAATCAAGAAATTATTAACTCATTAGAACAAGTTTATTCGTTGTAACTACTCATTTAAATATAAATCGCAAATGTTTCGTAAACCTCTCAATGTGATATATTTTTAGCCTATTTTTGACTATTTCTTTTTTTAATACATATTTTTTGAAGCAAAACAAACTACGCTTTAATTTGGTTCCTTATTTATAATGTAACACAATAAAAATAGACATACCTACATTTAAAAAAATAATAATGGTTACACATTTAAAGGTTTAAAAAGGCTAATTTAATTAAATCATCTAAACAAGATTAAGAGGGCCAGTCGCGGCGCAGAAGCACATAATGGGACTAAAACCGACTGGTTGTGGGTTCGATCCCACTCGAGAAGATGAAAAATTTAAATTTATGTTTCAAGTTATCATCATATGGAAAAAATCAGGGTATTATAATTTGTCTGTAGAGTTATCAGATTATACATAAAAACAATAAATATCGTTTTTGTCACGGAATTCCCTTGAGATTGGCATTTACGCGGGAATTACCGCTTTTGCCGTGCTTGTGTACACAGTGATATGAAAGAATTAGATATTTCTCTGTTAAATAATAAATTTCTACGAGTTAAATCAAGTAAAATTCTAAAATATTAAAATTACAATTTGTTAATTATAACTGTTTTCTTACTATTTTCTTATATGTGTAATAAAGAATATATATTATAAAGCATTATAGATAACCATACTAAAATAAGCGACCAATTTTCCCTATATCTCTCTAGAGACGGTCATTGCTGAAGATCGTGACTTCGTTGCAGTACTTAGCGTATGGTTTTTTTTTATTTATGGATGTTAGTTCGATTATTAGGTAAACACACAATAATTTAACAAATAAAATAGATCAGTCTTTTTGTGATTTCTAAATAACAATCTTAAAGTTTTAGTCTGTCTGTTACGAAATAAATTAAAAAAAAAACTATAAATTACGGCAAATTGATTATTGAATATTGAAATTATTGAAAGTCCAATACTCACCACTGAGAACGACGCTGTTGCAACCCTCAGGACCGACACAAGAGAGAATGTATTAATCTCGGTGTAGTTTGAAGACCCCCAAGATCTAGAGCCCTATATTGCTCATATAAAGAGAATAAAAAATGAAACCAAGTGTCCAAACATCATCATGGGATGGAACGTCAATATCACTATATATTATTTAACATATTTGTAAACATGCAATATAAGTGTTCTTAATTCAATAGCTAAGCTTGCAGTTGCGTAATCAATTTTAGTTATTAGCGTGGGAGATCGCAACTCTTAAAAATCCAACAGGATATCCACCGCCTTACCCAGTAGGGTAAGGCGGTGGCGGCGGGGCAGTAGGCTGAACTTGGTTCAGCACAGCTCCCTCATAAAGAAACCAGCCGAGGCCCGTGTCTCATAGGCGCTCTTGCCCCTTCGTGGCAATTTTTTTGGCACACCAAACAAAGCTCCACACCTCTAGCACGTCTTTCGACAAAACCCAGTGACGTGATTCTAAAATATGGTCGAGGGAAGTTGTTCTTAGAATTAGTATTAAAGTTATTGTTATTGTAAGTAGAATTAAAGTGTTTGCGTAATATATATATATTTATTTATTTCTATCCGTATATTACATAAAATAAAAAAAGAAAATAACATAAACATGGTTTGTACACGAAACATAAAAAATGTAATTACGCAAATAAACAAAGAACAATATTTAAAAGCGCTGAGAAAAATCTTTATCTGTAAGATTTATAAGAATAAATCAGCTTCAGCTTCGCTGTATCCCGCACAAACACGGTAGGCAGACGCAACCTTGTGTTAAGACACTCCGAATATAATACCTAAACGAAGGGATACAGCGTGAAGCTAAAATAATGTCAAATTGAGAATATTTTGTTACACAGATTAATAAACATTATTATCCTTTAAGGATGTTTTTTTTATAAATTATAAAAAAAATAAAGCATGCAGAGGTAAACGAGCCAAGAAATTTTCAAAGTAATTTTTTTTTCTTATTCATATATAAAACAAATGGAGCATCAAAATAATTAATCTTAAACATGATTATCAAATGATTAAACTATCATTAAGTAGTAGATTCGATTCCATTCCCGTATTTCTTGAATGCTGTCTTGAAGTATTAACGCCTATATAACAGAACTCAGTGTGAATGTTGTTTTGTTTTAGATAATGCATCCATTGTAGTTGCTTTAGAGAAGGCTTGTCGGTGTCTGTCTTCACTTCTATGAAGGCTATCTGTAAATATTTTTTACCAATTACATATTATATACAGCTGAAAAGTTAGTGATTGAGCTAACTCGGGAACTACCAGTTCAAAATAAAAAATATGTTTTTGTATTTGATAGTCAACTCATCGAGTAATGCTGTAGGGCCTACAGCATTACTCGATGAGTTGACTACCCAAGTTGACTACCCAAGCTCGCTATTAAAAAAAGCTCCGCTATTAAAAAAAAAACAGTCGAAAGAAATAGATACCTACACCCAAATAGGATCAAAAATTAAAACATCGACAATATGAAATTGGGTTTTATTTATTTAAATGAGAAAATAATAATTAAGACATAAGAATAATAAGGTACGACAGACAGTTCTTAGTCAATTCAATGTGACGGTTGAGCTTGGTCTCCGCACAGTTTACCAAAGATTTTGAGATTTCCGATTTCAAATTTAGGAACCAACTCACGGCGCCCCTTTTTCCTTTCTATGGCGCACTAGGGCGCCGCGGCGCACAGGTTGGGAACCCCTGCTGTAGGCTATATTACATCACATTAGTAGTATCGATGTAACCTACTGTACTTGCGAGCACCTCAGGGCTGGTAATCTGGTGATCGATAAAATACTTGAATACTCAATAAATAGAAAAATTAAAGAACCTGTCACATTATTTTAAGCTGCATAATGTAAAACCAAAAAAACGTGAAATATTTGTTAACATTTATATATATTTATTCATTATCTTCGCTCTCGTGTCTTAACACTAGGTTACCTAAGCCTGTATGCGGGATGCAGCGTGAAGTTGATATAATTTGATTTAAAAAAAATTGTACCTTTTTTCGATGTTGATCCCACATAGTAAGATCGGGGAATCCCGCAATAGGGTATTGCGCCACTCGCTTGCATAATAACGCGGCGTTGCGCGCGCCCAACGCAGAACACACGCCAAACACAGCGTCCCAGGAAATTCCCCGTATTGGAGATAGTTCATCTAAGAATCAATATAAACATGATTTATTTTATTTTTTAACATTTTTAAAAAGTTTTTCCACATTTAGGAAAGAAATATATTTATTAAGAAAATGTAAAAAAAATTGAACGTAGTGGGATTTGAACCCGCGCCTCTTTCGAAACCGTCCACGTAAGGCTTAGTTGGTCAGAGCGCTCACGTTACATTTATACGTTTTCTTAATAAGTAGGATTTTATTTTATGTTTGAATATGACTATTTTGTAAATTAAAAAAAACTCCACTCACTCTCAGGTCTACTATCGAAAACAAATTTCATTTCATCTATTAATTGTTCCATAGTAAATTCTTCGATCTGCTTCAGTCTATCTTCAATCAAAACTTGTCTGTTTGCATAGAAACTCTTACCAAACATGTCCAAAGGGAACATTTGATAATGTGATAAAAATATTCCATTTACATTTGGTAGTTTTCTGTAAATGATATCCCAGAACAACAGGAAAAATATGGTAGTCACTATTTTACCCTCCCAGTGTTGTCCTGAAATGAATAATATAATTAAAATATATGAAGTATACGACTTTTTTATCTATTAATATTTTTTTTTAAATGTTTAATTTTAATTTGTTAAAATACAAATTTAAAATCTTTTTTTTTTTTAAGACTATATAGAATTTTTATTTGCTCATCATATAATGTTTTGTTAAGATCATATGTGCCACTTACACTTAGAGTAAGTTCCATAATAGGTGCATAATACATTTTTCTATATACATGTATATATTTTTTATTTGATTATATTCACTTAAGCCCAAGGGGCACTGGTCTGCACACCAAAAAGCCCCTTAATCATTCTGCTCATTTGTCATCAAGAAATAAAATTATAAATAAATCAGTACCATGTGTGTAAAGACCCTGGTCTATGTAAAGCTGTATGCAACATTCCTCCGCTTCGTAAACACTCATTCCCATTGCTGTGTGAATTATGAATTGTTTCTTGCCTCTCGTAGAACTTCTGAAATTAATTCAAAATATTTCTTTTTTATTATTTAATTTAATTTTTAATAATAATTATATTATGTTTAATATTTTAGCATATAGTATACAGATACGATAACCTGGTATCTAGATAGCATATAATGTAAGTGTAAGGGTTGTGACCATCTCGCACTGCTCAAATTTCGGAACATTGAGTGTTAAATAGCGAAACTCAACGCTGCGCTTTTCCTCCCAACCAAAGTGAAGAAATGAAAAAGTTGAATCTCGTGTAGGAATTGAACTCACAACCGTCGCGTTTACAATTAAACTCTGTTTCAAGAATATTGACGTTCCTAAATATAAATGAAATATTTACTTACTCCATGGGTTGCTTATAAAAGTGTCTTGCCTCAATATTCTTCTCCAATATATCTTCTTTGTTAGCGAATTCTAATAATTGTTCTTTAAGTGTATTACTAACCGAATTTTTTTGTCTCTTCGCCAGCAACAAGGCGCGAGGTCGTAATACATCTTTATGTATTTCTTGTAAATTTGAACGAAATCCATCTAACAATATTAACGCAGCCTAAAAAAGGAAATAATAAATTTAAGTAAAAGATTCCTATTCTTAGCATAATATTTTTTTTCAGTGTCACGCTGTATCCCACACACAGAATGGTAGGCAGAGGGAATTTAGTGTTAAGACAATCCCTTCCCCATAAACATTTAAATTCCTTAAGTGGCGACCGAACCCGACTGGCCTCAGTTTAGTGAATGAAGATGCTAAAAACAAATATCCATAAATAAGTTGTAATAAACCGTATTCTATGCAGCTTGGTAAAAACGTATGGCTCAGTAGCCAGAGCGTAAGGACGATTCAAGAGGCGCAGGGAGTTGAGTTCGGGTCCCACTACGTTAAAATTTTCATACTCGTGACTTTTACTGTCAGACACTGTCCAATTGTAGGTGACGCGTCAACTTGACGGTTATGGATTCAATTTATACTTAGGGAAATTATTTTTTCATTTTCTCCCTGTGTTAAAGAGGATAAAAGTGCGGCGTACCCAGCACAAGGCTTTGAAAAAAATAATAGGAAACATAATTACCTCTTCTGGCTTGTTCATCAGTCTATCCAAAACTAACGCTTTCTCAGCGTACCATTCTGCCTTTTTGTGTTGTCTCCAAATATTTTGCATTATTAATGTTGATAGAATTTCTATAGCAATACTTATATTTTCTTCAGATTTATCTTTTTTTAAATCTACAATACCGTTTTGTAATACTTTAATGTAGATGTAAGGTGGTGTGTATCTATGCAACCATTGAGGAACAGTTCCGTAACTAAAAATAAAATAATAATATATTTTTTGAACTTGAGGCCAGTTGTAGCACAGGGGCACAAAGTTTGACCGTAAACGCGACTGGCATGGGTTCGATTGCTAGTCGAGGAAATGAAATATTTATCCAAATGTATATTTCCATTTCTTCGCTCTGTGTGGTGTCAATGAGCGGCTTTGAGTTCCACCACTCAACACGCAATACCTCCAGAATTCGGCGGAATGTGGATGTGTGTGTTTTATAAAAAAACAGACATTTTGGCTGAAGACACGATAGTGCAATTCCCACTTGTGGAAATTACTTATTTTAATTTTCCCGCTCTTATAAATCATATATTGAGTTCAATAAAAAATAATATATTTTAAAACTAATTAAATTGAAGGTATCTAAGGTTTATAGCCTTACATATTTTGTAAGGCCAGAATATCTTCTTTGAAAATTAAAACAAAATTTCAATTTCTTAGCTTTGCTGGCTTTGTTTACTATTAATATTTAAAATTTATGCAATTATTAATTATTTGAATTTATTCTGTATTACCAGAAATTATTACAAAATAGGCAAAAAACTCAAATTGCGTTAGCAAAATATATAAATTACCTCTTCATTTTCTCCTTATCTATAAGATTATATAAGTTAAAGACATTCTTCACTATTGAGCATTTCACAGCAACATTGGTCTCTTCCAGGAAATCTTCATAAATATCACGTGCCATAACATAACTGCGAAACACACATTTAACCAATTATTATAAGTCATACCCTTCTGCCCTTGTGCCATGACAGATCTTTTTTATTTAATTTCACTTATGAAAACTAATAACTCAACATTTCTTTAGTTTATATTTGATTTAAAGTTACCTCTTAAATTCATCTCTATTCCTAAATACAATACTAGCATTATCCAATTCCATATTCTTATCAATGGGATATGTCTCTATCCTTGCTTTGTCATTGATAAGCAATAACTCTAGGCCTTTCTCTCTCAATGTACTTTCATTTATACCCAAATACATAAGCATGTAAAGTTCCTTTAATGTGTTGCGAGCTTGATCTGACAACTTGTAGCAAATTCCAACTTTAGCAGATAATCTAAAAAGTAAATATTTATAAAATAATTGATAAAACCTAATTTTAGACATCATATAGATACAATTGTTAAACGGGTAACTGGTTCTTAGAGATTTAAATCTCTTGTAATGTGTAAGATTTTTTAAGCTTCAGGCACGTAGAGGAGTATGCGTAATATTAAATATTTAATTTCCCACAGGTCCACAGCCTCATATATTTAATATCTATTTTCTTATTATTTTTGAAGCTTCATTCTACATTAAAGCTTATTATATTTGTAATATCTGTCTATACATCGGACATTTAGGCTTGAGGCTAGTCGTGCCTCAGGACACAAGCTTGCGACTGTCAGCACTACAAGTCGATAGCAAGTCGAGGAAACGCCTCTAGTAAAGAGTCAAGTCGCGGCGTTAAGTTCCACCACTCAACATGCAATGCCCCAAGAATTCGGTGAGAAATGGGGAACAATCTTAACTTAACAGAGTATCTTAAAACTAGGTCTTCAGGTTCCCTCTGCCTGCCCTGCTATGTGTGGGTGTGTTAATTGAAAAAACATATAGTTATTTAATTATAAATACATTGACTATTTAAATATTAAATAGAACTGAAATAAGTTACATACACTTTAAGAAGTCTATTATCATTATTGCTCTTGCCTCCCTGAAAGTAATTAGTAATATTTTTTTTCTGGGATCGAAACACTTTCAATGATCGTATGATATCTTCTTTTGTCTTAACATTCTTTATATTCAATTCTTTGCAAACAGTTTTTAGTTCATCTAATTTTAATAGCTTTACTAAATCTTCAAATTCTAAATCCATTTTCTCTCCTAAAATTAAAATACATATAAAAGTTGATGTACTAGTTGTGTTATATAATGTTAATGATTGAACTACATGATTAATTAATTAATAATCTAAATAGTTTTTGTGTTCTAATATAATTATAATTTTAAAGACAACATTTTACTACATACATAAATGATGCAGAGACATAAATATTTAAAATCATTACATTGCGTTTTATCACATTTAAAGGTGCCCCAAAAATAGTGTTTTCATGATGTTGAATGGGGATCAAATGAACAATTATGAAACCGTATTTTGTTACATTTTAAAAAAATGTTAATAGTTAAGGGTAACATACCATTGTTATAACACAAAGCAATAAATCCATTTTCAACAAGAGAACTTAATACGTCATGTAACATAAAGTTTTCATTTCTTTTCTTGTTGCTTAAGATTTTTTCAATAGAATCCATTCTGTGCCAACTATCTTTTCGCCAATAAAGCCTACAAACCAGATGCATTCCCGGTTTTATAATAAATTGTGCTTTCTTCAAAAGATTTACACTATTATCTTCTAATAGATGTTTTAAATCATCATCATGCAAAAATTGATAAATTATTTTCAGTAAAAATATTGCTGAAAAATTCGTCACAAAGATCAATTAAAATTTCTGTATTTCAATTTCAAATTAAATTAAGAATATAATAGAGAATTTATTCTTTAGAAAAACTAAACTTAAGATAATATGTAATGAATTTATTAATAGTAAATCATAGTTACTCTTATCATCAAGTCCTTCACAGATGTCCATGAAATCTTTAGTAAGAAAAAGATCAGATTTATTACTTGATAATGAATAATTTAAATTTCTTTTAGCTTTTGTCGGTGTCTTAATTGTATAATTTCTTTTTTTGGTGGGCGAGTAATATTTACGTTTTGATGGTGTTAGATAATCTGGTGATTTACTTTTGGAAATATCAGGAGAAGGAAAAGGCGTTCTTTTTAAACTATTTTCTTCATTTATTTTTGTACTACTTTCTGGGGTAATTATTACTGTGCTATCGGAAGAACTGGAATTGCCAGTAAGATCAATTTCGTATATGTTTTTCGGTGTTTTAGGAGACTTTGTAGGTGTTTGTTTTAAACTTAAATTAAATTTTTTGCCTCTTCGCCTTTCCTCCATTTTTTCAGCAGGTCTAGATTTTAAACTAGTTGACTTAAAATAGTTTGTTATTGCAACTTGTTGTTTCATATTAAAATCTTCTTAATTCACAATGTTACGTTGCTAACTGACAACATTATATACTATAATACTAAAAATGCTGATATTAAGTTTTATTTAATAAAATTCTCAGCTCCACAATTATTAAATTATTTTTCAAAATTATTTACAAACTACAATAATACAATTGTAAATAGCAATGTCAAATTTGACAAGTAAACAATAACTCTATGGATTTAAAGCCGACCATACACGCTACGGTACACCGGAAGGAGTGCTGTGTAAGAAAAGAAATGAAATAGGTAAAATGCAGTACCGTACCGTACAGTAGTACGCAGTAGCGTAGTGAATGTGGGGGGGGGGCTCCGCAATATTTTAATTGATGACTGCCGTCGTGACGCAGTGACACAAGCCTGTAACTGTAACACGACGATTGTAGGTTCGACTGCCACTGGGGTCAATGAAGGAATAAAATAAATATAAGTAGAGTTCGCTCTAGTGCCAAGGTAAATGCGCGGCGTTGAATTCCGCCGAATTTTTATACAATAAAAATATTTAAACATTTTTATCGTAATTTAGTACGTTGGTAGATCGTTTGACATCAATAAATCTCGCTGGTTGAAATTAGTTGTTAAATGATATTATAAAATACTTACTTACTAATCTTAAATATTTTATATTGTAATAAAAATATATAAAAAAGGAATAAATTTCCTTTTTTAACTCGTCTGCAGCCATGTCAAAGGAATATAAACGGATATCGATGGGAAAAATCAGTGGTCTTGGTCTTAGTTTTGGCCGCCGCACAAGCACAAAATCAAAAATAGTAATAATTTCCAAAAAAACATTATATACTTAAATATTTATATCCTTGCCACTTTATCGGGCTTAAAAATATATTTGAACTAAAGTGTTAAAGTATATTTTTCAATTACCTAGTAGTATTAAAATATGGTACCTACATATTAATAGATAGGTATATAGATTTTTATTAATATTGTACTTGAAAAACTGATTATTTTTCAAATGTTATGCCATGCCTGTATTTCTGTTGCCATGGGCCAAAGATTTAGTTTATGTAGAAATGGAAGTATTGACCAAACAACGATGTCTATAAGTAAACCTACTTCTAAACAGGTGCGAATTTACCAGCCCACATATCAGCTAAATCCAAGAAAACCTTTCAATACAGAAGTTGTGGAGAAAATACTTAAACGTATCGTGAGTTCAGAATTGGAAGAGGTTGAATATAGTGAAAAACAAATACCTGATCTGTGCTTAACTTTGGCAGAAAATGTAAGGGCGGCAATAAAAGAAGAAAATTATGACAGGTACTATCAAAATATCTATAACAATTATTAAATTATAATGTAATTGTCGTCTTTAATACAATAACTAGATTATATTGTGATTATAAAAAATATGTACATATTACCAACGATAGCAGCACTATCAGCGTTCTCCTGTTTTTATTGCTATTGTTGCAGACCAAGATGTTGATAAAATTATTATTTTTTTGTAAATTAATGACGTAACATGTTAAACATCTACATTACTTTATTTAAATAAGGTATAATACTTATTTAGCTACTATTATAAAAATATAAATATTTAAGAACAAAATCCATCTCTAAATCACATATATTGAATAATTAATTTAAATGTAATTTTCCGTTCTTCAAAAAATAAATAAAAAAAGACGAGTCTATAGATGAAATAATAGAAAAATAATGTTTTATTTTTAATTACAGATACAGGATAATAGTGGCTGTGACAATCGGCCAGAGGAGACAACAAAGTGTTCATATATTCCATTCATTTCTCTGGGATCACGAGAGAGATGCTTTCGCCACATACAACTTTGAAAACTGCCACATTTATGCCAATGTCGTTGTTTATGGAGTGTACTTTGACTAATACGGAGTAAATTATTTATGTTTAATCCTGTGATTTTATTTCTGAATTTATTTTGTTAGTTTTCATGAACTGTAGAAATTTCATAAGCATTAAAATATTTTTTCATAGACTTGTAGTACAAGGAAAATATAGTTACAATTATTCTTGAGAGTTACTGGAGGGTTAATAATAATGAGGACTTAAAGGGATAATGAAATAAAAGGCTCAATTAAGCATTTTTACAGATCATACATATTTATTTATCCATTTCATAGTATAGATATCACACTGGCCCGCCCTTACAAAAATAAATGTGTAATACGTTAACGACTATCCGTCGTAGATGTCGCGGCCGCGCGGGCTCCGCCGCCGGACCCGGGGCTCCGGGGGCGCCTCCGCAATAAATATTGGCATCGATTCCATACTAACCTACAACAATTTGGACACATCCACGAGCGGCGCGGCCGCCGCAACTCACGAGTACGCTATTGAATTTTGTCAGATATTCTTATAGAAGAGAATTCAGATAAATATAAACCATTATACAGGTCGATATACAAGAGAATTTAATCAATAATATACGTATGTTAACATTAAGAAATTCGCACATATTTGACACATAAAGCGACGAAGAATACGGTTAAGAGGACTAAGTGAATAGCTTTAAGATATTGGTCCGAGACGATGAAGCGAGTCATATCCGCGCAGACGAAACTAGCACCAAGCCACCGTACGAGAAGCAACATGTCGCACTAACTGCACCTGTACCTGGACAGTATCGGTCAAAGTAAAAAAGCTACTAATATCCGCTCTCTAGTTCACAACCAACGCTGTCGCGGCGCGGGGCCGGACCCAACACACCAAAATGACAATCGGACCCTAGGTACGCGCTCACGCAAATTATGCTCGTGAAAAAAATGTTCGAAAAGGGTAAACATTTATATAAAAATCCTACGAGTCTGTCGGTCTGCTTTGAGGTCGAACATAGGTTGCGTTAACGCTGGCAGGTAGTATTGAGCAGTCGTGAGAGCCTGAAACTACTGATTCGTTTTACTCCGGAACACCCGGACTACCTCAGCCTTTCTTTACCCAGATATATAAATGTTACATGCGCTTGATATGTTATACAGATACAAAGTTATAGTACTGGGTACATACACTTACAGTTTATAACCATACTGTACATTATATTATGGCGGTTTAAACTTACACACTTACGAAATCAAAAGTACTTTAAGTATATGCTAGGTATATAAAAAAAATGCAGTGAACATTAGTATCAAAACATTAATTCTAAAATATTTGTTTACGTGTATTTAGCTTTAGATATGTGATATTTGTGTGTAAAGATACATAAAAGTTTTATACTTATCAAGAGATCTCGCGTCGACATTTGATTTACAAAAATACGACTTATATAATACTTGAATGTTGAACGAAGTCTGGATCCACAAATTCAAAGAGTCACATACATTTTACAATTATTATTTGGTTAGGCTCGATGAGGGAGTAACGGTACTTCGAGCTTGTATACCTGGACGCTGCTGGTGCCACACCAGACAGTGACAGGTGCGATTTATTTGATTTGCCTTTTCTTTCTTAACTAGAAAATAATTTACAAAACTTCTAAGTATAAAAAATATAATTATAAAACACTCAATCGTTTTTTTAAGCCCAAATAAAATGAATGTCATGAATAGGCAGCATAATAAACACCTAGTACAAAATATCACACGCAAGGTATCGTTTGCAGTTCCGAGGGGCGCGCGAGGGCGGGGGTGGGTCACCAGGGGCCAAATTTTAAACATTTACTAATAAAATATTAAAGCTTAACATACATAAAGATTAAGCATCTCTGCACCTTAATAATACAATAGCCATTCAAAATAACTGCAGACTAAAATATTCTCATCCTAAAAATAAAATCTTAAACATTAAACTATAAGAGTCGACAGTTCGGAAGCTAACTTAGGCCACATTCAAAATTAAATGTGTTTAAACGTAAAATTAATTTAAACGAATTCGCTGTTCGAATGTGGGTAGTTGAATAATAATAATAATAATATTTTTTTGTTAAATCTAAATGTGATGTTATATTAAAATTAATAAAAACTATATTAAAATGGTCCGAACTGAGGTCGTCGCTGTAAACAATGAGAAATGAAGGGATCGCACAGTGCCGTCAGACTTATAAAAGTAAACATGAGGCCGGTGTAAGCACAAGCCGAACGAGACGAGATTAGCTTCAAATTTAAAATAATCAATTGGCGGTGGTTTGTCTGGTCCTGTTCTCGGGCGAAACAATTCAGCTAGATTCTTTCTCCTTCTCCTTCTCTTTCTCCTTTGACTCTGTAATTTTATAATATTATTACAATTTAAAACGAAAAATAATTTTGTGTTTATTGAAACCAGCAAATTAAGATATAAAGCGAATAAATAATGTGTATAGCATAAAAAATAATTCATATTATAAAGATGGACAGAAGACTATTTTAGGCAAAGCTCAGTGTAATAATAATATAAGGAAACTTTTTATTTTATATATAATTACTTTTTAAATTTCCGCAATCTAACTAAAATTATGAATTATTTTTTATTTTTTTTAATATTTAATAAAATTTAAGATGATAGTGTAATGATCATCTCGATGTCTTATGACCAAGCTGGCTAAACATATTTTTAGTCGCCGCCTTTAGATCACCACAAAAAACATAAATTTAAAATTAAAAATTTTTTGCAATATCAATTTACATATTTACAGTAAATTAAATGGTTAAATACATTTTATGAAGAAAAAATATTTCGTTTTGAAAGTATTTTTACTGAAACAACTATCTTTATTTATATTATTTTACTTTTTAAAATTTGATTGCATAAATATTTATCTACAAAAATATTAAATGATTTCGTGTTTTTTGTTTGCTTGTGTGTTGTACATCTTAAATATAAGCAGTAAGCAATGATGATATAGGCAAATAGAGCGCTTTAACCGTATTAAAAATAACGTAAAAAAATATTTAAAAAAAATCAGCAGATAAATAACCATTTATCGACGGTTGTTTAATTTAAGTTACTATTATTTATTAATTTTAATAAATAAATAAAATATATCATTGTAAAATGATAATAATGATAAAATAAATAAAATATTTGATTTGCCTAAAATACGATAACGTGAACCCCACTGCGTAAGCGATCTANATAATATAAGGAAGCTTAATTACTAACTAATATTATGAATTATTTTTTATTTTTTTTAATATTTATTAAAATTTAAGATGATAGTGTAATGATCATCTCGATGTGTTATGACCAAGCTGGCTAAACATATTTTTAGTCGCCGCCTTTAGATCACCACAAAAAACATAAATTTAAAATTAAAAATTTTTTGCAATATCAATTTACATATTTACAGTAAATTTAATTATTAAATACATTTTATGAAGAAAAAATATTTCGTTTTGAAATTATTTTTACTGAAACAACTATCTTTATCTATATTATTTTACTTTTTAAAATTTGATTCCACATATTTATCTACGTTAAATGATTTCGTGTTTGTTTGCTTGTGTGTTCTACGTCTTAAATATAAGCAGTAAGCAATGATGATATAGGCAAATAGAGCGCTTTAACCGTATTAAAAATAACGTAAAAAAATATTTAAAAAAAATCAGCAGATAAATAACCATTTATCGACGGTTGTTTAATTTAAGTTACTATTATTTATTAATTTTAATAAATAAATAAAATATATCATTGTAAAATGATAATAATGATAAAATAAATAAAATATTTGATTTGCCTAAAATACGATAACGTGAACCCCACTGCGTAAGCGATCTAAAGGCTGCCGTATCGAATGACGGCGGGACTTCAGAAGCCCGCCATGTGCGTTTAGCCTGTGCGTAAATAAGCCAAAATAAAAAAATTTGAGACCTCCCTAATAATATTAATATTTGGCAAATTGCAAAGCGACATAACTTTTAAATATTGCTATTAAATTTAACAATTATTCTGTTCGTCCGTATAACAAAACTTTATTTTAAAGCTGAAAATCAAAAATGATATACGATAATAATCAATAAATTGTTGGTCTAAATTTTAATAAAATTGCTGCAAAGCATTTGCTTGCCGAAGCTCAGTTTAAGTCGCCAGAGGTCTCTACGCATGCCTGGTCACAGATCGAGACTGACCTTCGTCACTACCGTTAGTGACCTCCTCACCATTCTTGTCGCCATTCTCCGCTTTCTTCTCCTCCTCTTTAGGTTCCTTGTCCTTCTTTTCCTCAGAGCTCTCTTTAGCTGGTTTCTTCTCTTTACCAGATTTGCCTTTGGCAGGCGTTGCTGGTTTAGGCTTTGGCTCCAATGAAGGATCTAGTACGAGCTTGCCTATGTTCTTGCGATCGTGCATCTTTTGCATGGCTTCACCCACCTGTATAAAAAAACAATATTAATCAGTATATTATAAACTATAAAACTGTTGTGTAGGAATAATGATTAATAAAGGGAAATACTAAGAGAGGATTTCCCGATATTCCTTATGAAATGGAAAAAACAAAAGATTTAACATTTTACGGGTCCCACAAATGAAAACGTTGTGGGTTCGATTCCTAGTCTCCTTCCACCACTCAACACGCAATGCCTCGACAATCCAGCGGTGCGTTAGGAACGGAGATATCTCAGATCTTAACACTAGGCTCCCTCTACCTATCCCGCTACATCCAGAAAACAGCGTCAAGCTGAAAAAAAAAGCCAATAACAACAACAACTCCAACTCACATCCTCCAAAGCCCAAGTGGAATCCACGATCGGCTTGACCTTCCCGTCGGCCCACAGCGCGAACACGCTGTCTACCGCGCGGCGCACGGTCTCGCCGCGGCCGTGCTGGAACAGCAGGTGCCGCAGGTTCAGGCCGGCGAGACTCTTGTTCTCGTCGAACAGCTTGATTGGGGAGACCTTGTCCACTTGCCACCACTGGGGATTATATGTGTTAGTAGTTTAACGTTAAAGGCGTTTTGAAAGTACTAAAAAGTAAAGAGAAAGTTATGTTATTATTTATATTCCTAGTAATTTTGACAGTACTTACATATATTTAATTAAAAAATATGAACTAAAAACTAAAATCTGAGTTTTTATACGAAACAATAAATGGAATTTGAAAAAAAACTATGCAAATTAAATCAATAGTTTGCTACAATAGCCTTTATTAAGTAAATAAATCGTAATATAAAAGTTTATAGGTATTCATTTTAAATCTGAGCGAGTCCATAACTTTTTGTTTAATCCGAAGCTGAGATGTTTGGACAAGATAATTAAAACATTTAATACTCACGGCACGCGCTGCGCTGAAGAAACTCTTGGTTTCGCCGGTCACGATGTTAGATGATCCTGCGATATACGTCATTGTTTAGTGCATTCAACTTGATAGAGTAATTTTATGAATTTACTAAGCGAAACTTTAGAGTAGTAAGAGTTTTTTAATTCTCAAAAAGTATAACTGGCAGTGAAGGCAGACAAACCTGGAAACCTAGAGTTAAGACACTCCGTTCTCTTTAAAACTCTTCCGTTCCCCAGTTTGTATACCTACCTACTGTTAAGATTAAAAATAAATTTTGTTTAAGACCATTAGCTAATGCATAAAGTGTCCGTCAATTTTTATTTCAGTAATTTTACGATGGAATAAAATTAAATATCCCTCTCTACACTAGCGGTGAAGGCATATCTGTTTCACTCTGACCCAAATCAGTGTTGTTCTTGCTGCCCTCCATCAGTTTTACAAGCCAACAAAACATAGACGGGAGTCGTAAAAAGAAAATATATTTATTGCTCCTTAAAACTCAGAACGACGCCATGCTATAAATATACAAAGTATTGAAACTAAATTTCAAAGTTGGTTTCTCCATTAAAAAATCTTACCATAAAGGATGTATCGTCCCATTGGTTTCAGAAGAGAATAGCCTCGATTGCATTCCTCCCCGCAGAGACAGTCGAGCACGATGTCAACGCCATCAGAGGAAATCCTAAGTAAGAATAAAGTTTAAAATATGTTATTTCTCTTTTTTTTTTCTCTTTTCTCCGTATTGAAGTCAAAAACTTGGTAAAATTATTAGTTATTCAGATACTAAAGTACCTATAATAAACTTATAAGACATGTAGAACAATTGTTTATGGAAACAAATTCTGGTGCATATTTCCATTGAAAGAACATAAATAATATATGAATTTCTATTGACGTTTAAATGCAGGTCTAAGAATAATCTAAACAAGGGCGGTCCCAAGTGGCTGATGTAAATCTCTAGACATAAATATGTAAGCGGTTTCGATGTTACATATGAGTGAATTCCTTTGCCAACCATTTTATATTCATAACGTATGATTGTCTATGGAAATATCAGGAGGTTAAGTGATATAATATTTTTTAGCTTCACGCTGTATCCCGTACATAGCAGGGTAGGGAAAGGGAACCTGGGAACCTAGAGTTAAGTTCTCTACTTTTCGCTGAATTCTGAAGGCTTTGCGTGTTGAATGTAGTAACTCAACGCCTCGTGACCCTGCACCCACGACTGTCCTCATACAATAATTATAGATATTCAGTTAATTCTTAAACCCAGTATGTACCAACAACTGCATTTGAACCCTCACTTATGGCTACGTTTGACCGTTTGTTTACGTTAGGACCATGCAAGCCCGATCTGTTTATCCATAGAGATTACCAGTACAAAAATATCTTTGTCTATTTACGAGAATTAAATACTGCGCGGCTGTTACAAAACAGCTGCCCTAAGGAGCGAGTTATAAACGGAACAATTAGCGTACTGTGCCCGACGCGATTGGACCTTGACTTTAGTAGATGAATCTTTCCATACACCACTTATAATAGGGCTAGTGGTTCCTGTGACTGTCGAGAGAAAGTTGTGATATCCTACTAATATTTGAAGGATGTCTGTTCCACTTTCACGCAAAAACTACTGTACGGATTTGGATGAAACTTTACAGTAATATAGCTTATATATCAGATTAACACATAGGCTACAATTTTTGTAAAGATTTTATATGATTTATCTATTATATAACAAAAACTTTAAGGGAAGCCGCACTTGAGTCGCTAATACCGACAGACTGACTACGCGTAGCTAGAGCTATTAAAAAAGCCAAAAAGGCGATTCAAAATCGAAATTTGGCACATATTATCTAGGGAGTGCGTTAGAGTAAGGGTACGTTGAAATGTCCTAGCAAATATTTGTCAAACAAAATGTAGACTATTAATTTCAAAGAAATCAAATTCTTTTATAATATTCAAATAAACGATAAAGCTAAACTTTTGTGTTATAAGATAAAAACGTATAAAATACAATTGTTTAAAGTGCTATATTAACGATATGGGTGGGATAGAAATATGTAGCACTAATAACTGTCAATTAAGAAAGCTTGGGATCTGGAGCAATTAGTTAATTACTCACAGGAATGTGTGCAGTTACCATGTCTTTACATCCATAAGACATTTAAAGGATATGATTCAAAAAGTTTTTAATAAAATCACACACCAATTGTAGTTATAAATCATTGTTTTCAGCTTCACCCGCATATGCAGAGGTAACCAACCTAGTGTTAAGGCACTCCGTCACACATCACTTTCCGCCGAATTTTCAAGGCACTCTGTGTTGAGCGCTTTGCCTCGCTACCAGAGCAAAGAAATAAAATATTAATAAATAACAATTCATTCGCTCGAGTGGGAATCTAACCTACAACTACCGTTTACAAACACATGCTTGTTCCACTGCGCCACGACGGCCTCTATACAATTAAAAAACATTTATAATACTTATTTGATTTTATAGTTTCAAATGTGTCTCACCGCCCACGATCGATTAAGGGACTATAAAAATGTAATGTTAGCAATAAAGTTATTATGGCTGTCGTTCAATTTGTTTCCATACAAATTTCATGTGTGACTTTATTAAATTGTTTAAACTAGCTTAGAAAATATATCGCAACTTTAGAATTAGTCACCTTTCAAAAATATCAAGTTTTCGGAAACGTCAAATAAAGATATGTACGTTTTTGTGCAAAAAATAGGATTACAAAATCATTTTAGATGATACAGTAGTAAATGCTTCTTAAATTAATTGTTGATTTATTTATCTATATATACATATTTTTTCTTTCTGAAAGTCATGATTTATTTTTTTTAAATAGGTCACTATAATTCTAAAGATGCGATATTACATAACTAAACCTAGCACGACACTTGGTTTCCAGTTTTCCACCGAATTCTGGATTGCGTGTTGAGTGGAACGGAATTCAACGCCGCGTTTTACCTCGACACCAGAGCGAAGAAAATGGACTAAATATTTAATTTCCTCCAGTCAAATCGAACTCACATGCTCTAGCGTCAACATTTACTTTATTAAATACTCGAAAAAGAATAAGCTTGAGTTTCAGAACGTATAAAGAGGGATATGAATTATATTTAGATATGATTTCACGAAAGCATATTTAAGGCACAATTTCTTTAAACATGATTCATAAGAAGAATAATATAAAAAAAAGAGGCAAAAAGCACTCTCGATGTACACTCTAAACGACAAAATATGATTAATAACATAACAGTGTTCGAATAAAAAATATTTTCAAGAAAAGTAATTTTAGTACGGACATGCTGACATTGTATGAATGACGTTTTTATACGTCGCCGTCGTCTCCAAACCGTAAGAAGTACAATGGGTGGCTTATTTTTTTGTAAGTTAAGAGTTTCTGCTCGTGGCAGCTTAGTGGCATGCTTTTCTGTTTTGAAACTTTATCGTTGAATGCATGTATTTTAACTAGTTTTTATATTTTTTTTTCAATTCCACGTTGTATCCTGCATGTAGCAGGGTAGGCAGAGAGAACATAGTGTTAAGACACTGCATTCCCCCCTTTACCCCGCTTTGCTTTGTTACCAGAGCGAAGAAATTAAAATTTCCCCGAATGTTGATAGAACTCACAACCACACGCTTGTTCCACTGTGCCAAGATGACCTTCCATTTTAAAATTTATTTTCCTGCGTTATGAATACTTACTTTCTAACTTCGCTGGTGTAGTCACTTCCCCTCTCGAGGAGATGGTCGATGTTATTGTTGTTTGCCTTCAAAGCTTCGTGCTTGCTCTTGGAGCAAACGCCGAATACAGTCACGCCCTCGACGGTTTTAGCTAACTGAGCTACGGCTTGTCCCTATATGAAAGATAGAAGTTTTAAATAAGAATTTAACAATAAATATAATTCAATTAATTTGGATATTTTACTTAAAGCATTTCAATTGTTAATAAAATTTAAATTAGCTTCACGCTGTATCCCGCACACAGCAGGGTAGGAAGAGGGAACCTAGTATTAAGGCCCTCTGTTTCCCACTTCCTGCCGAAATCTGAGGCATTTCGTGCTGAGTGGCAGAACTCAACCGTGCTTTGCCTCGACACCAGAGCGAAGAAATGAAAATATAAATGTAAATAAATATTCTGTTTATCGAGTGGGGATCGAATCCACAACCGCCGTGTTACACTTACATCCTTGTGCCCCTGCGCCACTATGGCCTCGGACTACGGTATTTTAATTGTATTATTAGAATAATCGAAAATAATAACACGTAACTGTAGTTAACACGCAACTCTCGTCTAACGCGGTTATATATTTCAAAATAAGCCCAAATCATATGTAATTACAGTACATAAATTATATTGTGTAATAGAAAGTACCTATATTCCAAGGAATAAGCCATAGCTCACCTAGTCTGTATTTCATTTTGTTAAAATAATGTTATTCTTTATCTTATGTATGTACAAGCCTACATTTTCGCTCGTTTATTCTGTATTAAATTTTCTTTAAATAGGTCACCGCGATGTAGGTTTTATATTTTACTAGCGGCCCGCTCGCGGTGACACCCGCGTGAACTATGTTATTATTAATTTCTGTCTCCATGACTACGTCCTAGTGACGTCTATGCAAAATTTGAGACTCCTAGCATTTGTAGTAACAAAGTTTCATACAAACTTTCGACCCCAAAAACAACCCCTTAGAAGTCGAATATTGCAAATTCCCGTCTTAGCGAGCACCTACGTCCTATAAGTAACTCGTATGCAAAATTTGAACTTCCTAGCACTTGTAGTTTCTGAGATTTCGTGATGAGTGAGTGACCTTTCGATTTTATATATATAGATAGATGAAGATTAAATATCTCACTTGTTACACTTTCGATTGTTACATAAATATTTATTTTGGATGAAATTGAACCTACGACCGCGTAACACTTCAGTCACGTAATAACTTTTAGTTTTTCCAGCTGTTCCATTTAACAATGGCATTCTGAATATACCGAAGACACAATAGATATACCGCTTCAAGTTACTTAATAAAATGTCAGACAATAAAATAGAGTAAAAAACTGAACCTTTACTAGAGCGCGACCACATTATGTTTTTATTTTATCAAAGAATTTATCAATGCAGTTCTTTTTAAAGGAAATTCTGATATAATATTTTAGAAAAAAATAGATTTTTTCGATACAAAAGTAAAATGTTTTAAGCAATCTTAGACATCTTTTCACATTGTATGCATTTATTTATTTGCACGTATATATCAGGATAGATAAATGAACCTATATTAAGACATTTAGTTCCTCCGGGAATCGAACTCACAACAACACAAACAAGCAACACACTATAATTAAAAATGCTTCTATTTGACTAAGGGGTCTGCACCTACTATAATTTTTTTTATTTATTATAGAGATATACAGTAAAAGTTATACTCATATTAAGAAATAATTAAACGTTATCAAAATAGTTAATATCAAACTAAAAAGACAGCACCGTCCTCGATTTGCAAAGAATCTTATCTCGTACAATCGAAGCTCATTTAGTGAAAGGCAAAGAAATAAATAAACTTTTGTTAGACATAAAAACAAGTATTACTCTATCTATATAATGTGATGTTATATAAAAACGTAATGAACTTTCTTAAAGACTGCATGAAGAGAGAGAGGTTTAATATAATGCTGTGTAAAATGGACTTCAAAATTAATTATTTTTTATTTTTACACTGATGGTCTATGTGTAATTAAAATTAAAATAAAAAGTTTCAAAGAGCAATAAACCCGTAGTTGCATGTTAAAAATATAATTTTCAATATAAATATAAAAAGTTAATGANGAGTGGCAGAACTCAACACAGCGCTTCGCCTCGACACCACCGCGAAGAAATTAATGATTTCCTCGAATGGGAATCGAACTCATAACCTATCGCGTTTATTGTCACACACTAGTGCCCGTACACCACGACTTACCTCAACTTACAATGTTCCTCATAAAAAAAACATAAATAACAAACCACTAACAAATTATGTCAGTCGTACGATTCGAAATGTTTTTAATATATAGTGTATTTCGTAACCGATAACCGTATTTTATTTAAAAACTAGACGTCTCTAATCTCATCTATGTCTAATTATCTCTTCGCTCGGACTAGTTATTCAAGTTCAGCTTGCATCATTAGACCGGTTTTTTATCTTTTTTTTTTGCGTTAAAATCCCACGCATACAAAAAACTTAACGTCGCGGCTGGATCAAATAGTTAATTTGGGTAATATTTAATTAAAAAAATTAATTAAAAAAAACGTGAGTGTAATGTTGAAGTTAAAAAGTTAAAATTAAGTTAACTTACCACGCCGCCTCCAGCAGAATGGACCAGGAGGCTCTTGCCAGGGGTCAGGTTGGCCATCTCGAAGAGGAGAAGGTAAGCCACGACGTAGTTGGTGGTGATTGCGACGGCGTCCAACGCTGACATTCCCTCGGGTAACGCGTACACATACTGGGCAGGCACAGCTACCAGTTCAGCCCAAGCTTTGTATTCGGGCAGAGCGACGACTTGATCGCCGACCTACAGGAAATAAAATAATATTCAAATTATCGTCAGACACTGTGTTAAGACACTCCGTCCTTCCACGACATCAGATATGAATGATAGAACCCACACCCAAAATAGTTAAAAATTAATTAACTTAACAAATTAAAAAAATATTACTTTCATTAAATTATTATGGTATCTAAAAAAGAGTAACAAGCGTTTCGATTGAACAATATCTCATAACAATGTACATTCATGATAATAATTAAAACGGCATAGATATTTCTGCATTTTGTTTCCAGTATTTTTTTATGCCTCTCGAATAAATACAATTTTAGTTTTAATTACATACAACTGGAACAAACTTCCATCAATGCAAGTACTTAAAACTCATCTTGAATCATACAAAACATAGTTGCTTGTTACAATATTATTCAATTTGATAGTATCATTAACAAGAAATATAGCATCCTTCCAGAGTTCATAAAGAAATAGGGTCAACACGCTGCTAACTTACTTTTAATTATAAGCAATTCACTTTTTCTGTAATTTTTAGTAAAAATCGATTACCTTTCGCGCGAAAAGTTACTTTACAAACCTGTTTTATTGTATAATTATTATTTAAAAATAACTTCATATTGAGAGAACATCTTCAATTTTAAATTCAATTATTACTTTTAATAATATTATATGATTATTATAAATTTCTAGTGTACAAGCATATCCTCCTCTATATAAATTTGTAAGTCTTGACAGGTTTTGGTGTTAAATAAAAAATAGACCGAACGGGCGTTACTTTTCAATCAAAACCGACAGATCAATAGACAACGAACCTTTGAACTATTTTTTTTTTATTTAATCTGTCTCGACACAGAATCTCTTAAAAACTTTGACACGCCTATCCTTTAATTGATCTACACACATGTGGGCTTTATAATTTGCTAAATGTTTATATTAAATTTCACGTAACTTAATATTAAAATTACAGGTTTTATCTAAAGCAGAGTAATTATATGAGTAATTAATTTATTGTTGACAAGAACTTTTCACTAGTTAAAACAATATTTGTCATGTTTGTAATAAGAATTGCATTTGTTATATTTATGTTTATGTAAATTTAAATGTTTTAGGTTTTAAATAAATTATGGTTAATATTTACCTTAAAATTGGTGACGCCTTCGCCAACCTGCTCGATCTCTCCGGCACATTCAAATCCGAGGATGAATGGAGTTTTAGGAGGAGAATCAATGGCGCCTTGTCGTACGATCAGATCTTGAAAGTTTAGACCACTGTGAAAGAAATAAGTTATGTTAAAAATGTTGAATAACAAAAATGTTAAATAACAGCACCATACACTTTACCAGTTCCTACATTTATAACGATTTTTCTTATTATAAATAATGCATTTGGTAAAAAATATTTGCTTAAAGTTAAATTCAAATTTGTACTTTTAGAAAAGTTTGTCTTATTGTTGTAGGTGTTTAGACTAAAATTGTGAAACGAGGTTCCACCACCGAAATAAAATAGCTTATTTACAGCTAGGTTCTCCTTTTTATATCTCGTTAAAAACTAAATAAAGTTTTAAAATTGCTACAAGTTTCCAACATTTCTATATATATGATATCTAAACAAATAATAATAATGTAAATATTTAATACACAGATAATCATAAAGATGCCCTTAACATATTTTCAAGTAAGTTCAAATTATTAATAAACACCACGACGCCGGTCACGATATGGATCTCGTTACCATTTAATAAAACTGGGAGTCTAATTAATGCGGTGAGGCAAAAGAATGCGGTAGCCATTTATTATTATGCATCACTACGCGAGTGGAATACAGAAACTTATATTTAAATATTGGTCCATGTTTAATAAGTATCAACCATCAGTCAATATGTTCAGGTCGACACCTGCTCGCTAAGTAAAACTTAACAGGGATAGCTGCTTCTTCCTCTTTTTTTGTTATGAGTGGATGGTTCAAATTGAGATTTGCCAGTGTTTAACAACGCTGACTGCATCATCTTAGACATTATGGGTCTCGGTAGTAAACAATTATTACTTACATTTACGCAAAATTATTAATTTACAATCCTCACACATATCTCACACAAACAAAAGTTTGATTATAGGAAGTAATGGCAAAATATTATCTTAATTCACACAATGTTTCGAAAATTTATACGCGAAGTTATTTTAAACGTGTTACATATGATTCATGATGGCTGCATGCATGCATAGTAGCACAAATAGGTACATGTAATTGTTGTATGGTCGGTACGTGCTCGGTGTTGTAAACCGCGGGCGTCGGTCGAAGTAATCGATATTTGCGACTGTCTCCACCCACCTACCACTACCGCCGCCATAAAGATTTACAAACTGATATCGATTTGAACAACCTATGTTTTGTAATATGGAACCTTGTTTATCCATTACAAATAGCTATTACAATTTTGTGGGTAATATTTAGCAGAAAAAGCGAATAGGTTAAATATTAGCATGTACTTATAATCAACTTCAACAATAATTTTAAATACCATCTCATATTACCACGCCAAAAATATGTATTTATAAAAACTAGACGTTATAGTTTAAACTCAATGTTAGTGCATTTCTTCACCCACTTAATAAACTAATTATTTTTGGAAATCCTTGACGAAAAGCAGTCCAGAACGAGCGTATTGAAATAATGCAGTCTTACACACAATGGGTGTGACGTCTGTACATTGTTTACTCGCATTACCATTTACTGGTAAATGTTCATGCGAAGTTTTACAAGAGAATTGATAAGTATCTATCATTTTTCATATCGGCATAAAATTGATATTTTATCTTCCAAAATTACTACTTTACTATATAAGTATTCGTATTCTATTATCGTCTTTATATACTATGTAGATTAACACTAAATCTGGGTGGTCTCACGTGTTTTGAAAATTAAAGAGGAACAAACAGAATGTATATACATTTTGTATGTAGTAACTTTTGCATAGAAATTATGTTGCGTAGATTTCAGAATTGATAACGATAGCATATTTTAAAATATATTTATATAATTTCTTTAGTAATCCCTATTATTTTCCTAATTTTTTAACGCACGATCCTGTGTAGTACAAGGTAAATTTTATCTAAATTATTTCTACATATAAATAGGTTATAACTTTACAGTAAACCAAAATTTCACAAATGATTCCTAATTATTTTAATACCATATAAGGCGTTATACTTTAAATAATTAGGTACTATTTTAAGTTAGCAAACAAGTATAGTTATAAATATAAACTTCAAAATATTTTCAATTCGATTCAAATTATAGGTTCGAAGCACACCGAGACCGTCTACATATAATTACAGAACGAACATGACTCACTGCCGTCAAAAATTCTGTCTTACTATAAAAAAAAATTGGGGTTATTCATAGTGATTCACAGTTCACACCGAGTTCTGTTTACATTGTTTCATTATTTACTTGATTCATTTGAGGGGACGACCGGCGATCGGGTGAACAGGGGGAACCCTCGTCAGACACTAAAATAATATTAATGTCTCCATACAATTGTGAATAATTGCGACTATAGTAGTTTTAAAGATATTAGATATAGTATTGTTAGAACCCGCATCCTTTTTATTAGCTAAATTGGCCACGGGTTTTATTTTAAACCTTCCCTCCATTATCAATGATCGTAAGACTCAAACGCCGTGAGTTGGAATGCTAAGCTGAGATAATCTCCGGCACCATGTCTCGTTTACTCGCATTGAATTTTCACGCACGCTACCTGACCGTTTATTCAACGATTTGAATGGCTTCCTTTTACAATGATGGCTTGTGATACTGTGTGCAGGTAAAAAGATTATTTGAAAGACGAAATTGATTATACACTTTTCGAATATTTATTTAAATTACAAAAGTTACAATTTCGTGCTTTAAATATTTATTGATTGTTTTTTTTTTATTAGCTTCAGCGCTGCATCCTGCACACAGCAGGGTAGGCAGAGGGAAACTACTGTTAAGACACTCCGTTCTCCACTTTCCGCCGAATTTTGCGTGCTGAGTAGCGGAACTCAACACCGCACTTTGCCTGGACAGCAGAGAGAAGAAATGGACATATAAATTTAATTAAATATTTCATTTCCTCGAGTGGGGTTCAAACCCACAACTAGTCACGTCTACAGTCACAGCTTGTGCTCTACGACTGGCTTTTTTATTGATTGTTATATTATACTAGCGGCCTGCCCGCGGCTTCGCCTGCGTGAACTACGTTATTATTAATTTCTGTCTCCATGAGTACCTACGTCCTATAAGTGACGTCCATGCAAAATTTGAGCATCCTAGCATTTGTAGTACAAGTTTCATACAAACTTTCAACCCCAAAAACAACCCCTTAGAAGTCGAATATTGCAAATTCCCGTCTTAGCGAGCACCTACGTCCTATACACAACTCCTATGCAAAATTTGAGATTCCTAGCACATGTAGTTTCTGAGATTTCGTGATGAGTGAGTGACCTTTCGATTTTATATATAAAGACATACTTAGCTACTTAGTGCGTGACTCACAGTATTAATTGTAACGAGGCCTTTTTGTTGATAAAGCCTAATGTCGCCAACAAACGAATTGCTAACACAAACCCATCAACCCTGTCCCCGTTTGATAACATAATTAAGACCCAAATTTCCATAATTGCCTACCTGACCCGAAAAAGGGTGAAATTCTTAGTCACTAATTTTGTGACTAATTATTCACTCACAAGAATTATTTAAGCCCAGTCGTGTGTCACTTGAAAAAATGAAATATTTATTTAAATTTATATATTAACTTGCAATTGCCACTCAACATGCAATGCCTTTGAAATCGGCGGAAAGTAGGTAACAGAGTGTCTTAACATGAAGTTCCCTCTGCCTGCTCTGCTGTGTACAGGATATACCATATTATTTTATTTGTTTTGAAGAACTATTTAAAAATTAAACTTCGACCGTAAATATCTCTTTTAGAAACATAAAAACGTAATCAAATGAAAACCTTTAAATCAACCAACGAAGGTTTTCTCAATAACCCGATTACAACCCTAGCAAAGCAGTAATGCTATTAATGAATTATGTAGAATTTATATACACGCAATTCAAATAACTTTCCGGTTTATTAAACACCGCCGAATGATACGACAAGAATAATGATGAATAAGTTATTCTTAACTTCGCACTTACTGTGGCCGTCGTGGCGCAGGGGCACAAGGGTGTGACTGTAACGCGACGGTTGGGGGTTCATGGGATCGATCCCAACTCAAGCGAATGAATTATTTTTAAATAACATTTTCATTTCTTCGCTCTGTCACCAAGGCAAAAGTCCGGCGTTGAGTTTCGCCACTCAACACGCAACGCCTCGAATAATTCGGCAAAAAGTTCCCTCTGCCTACCCTGCTGTATGCATATTTGATTTAATTTGAATCATAACTTCGCACTACGACACCCTCTTCAAACATGTTTCCAAGTACTATTAAAATGTATACAAATGAATGAAAAACCCACCCCCATTTCGTGGTAATTTAAAATTTCATTGGGGTCGTCGATACGGCGCGACCCGGCGGCGGCGGGCGTCGCGACGACGCGTCACTTCTATACCTAGTATAGTATACTATAGTTAAAACACGCAAAGTTGCAAACTACAAGATATGAATTTAAATATACACTAACCACAACTAAAGGTAACCCGCCCACTGGTTACTTTTGATTGCTACATCTTTTAGTACGTGTATAAATTAAAAAGTACCAAATATTATTTATTTATTCATTTTACTAACAATAAATGACAAAACTAACCACACGAGGTTCTGAGAGGTTTCTTAATATAAATTTCGAAGATTTTCTTGTAAGTATATGCTACTCAGCACTTCACAGTGTAAAATCTCTTTGGAGTTTTAAAAAATAGAATAAATAGGACTCTTTGCTTAAGTCAGTCATTTTCTTTTTGCTATATTATGTCAGGAATGACCACCTGGACTCATTTAAAAATTACTGGGCTCCTTCGGAAGATTTAATTAGTTAAAGAATGGATCAAGGCTGTTAATATTTCTATTTTGCAAAAAAAAGTATGTATTGTATATAAAATAAACTTATTATAAATTAAAATTCAATATTACTTTTGACAAATTCAAAATAGTTAGTTAGTTAGTAGACAAGATTACGACGCAAGATTAGACGAATCAATGAATATAAGAATCATCAAAATCGGTCAATCTTTGGTCCCTACATGCCCACATAGAAGAGAGAGAGAAACATTAACGCAAAAGCGTCTAAAAATTAAAAGCAAGCATTGATTAAGCAAACTAAAAAAAATCAAAACTAAAATATCTACAGACAGTCTCAAGAAGTTAATACTATGCCTAAGCAACTAACTGCGATTACCGATATAAAAGTCTCTGACATTTCCAAGTTACGTCATAAAGAGTTCATAAGCGTCATTGTGATGCGGAGTGTGTACCTCCACCATATTACACTTCAAACTCTTCTTCCGTTCGGCGCTCATGTTTCATGTTGAACGTGCTTATACTTAGGAAAGTAAGTACTTAACTATCTCCTTCAGCTGTCGTGCGAGCGACGGATAGACAACGCTTAGATATAATAAGATATGTGTATTATATATAGCTATATCGCTATACTGATGCAGTGGACTTATGCTTGAATAAATATGGTGTTTGTGAATTGGAATTTGGTACGAACTTAAATATATGATTTCAACATTAATACGATTTAGGTTTTAGTCAGACTAAATGGGCATTTACTTGGTTTTTATTTTGACACAATCCCCAATTCAGAGACAGATTTTAAAAAACCAAAAGAATAATTCTTCTGACTCACCCTTCAGCAATTACACTACTAATTGAATCCAATTTAGACATCAAAGTTAATAGACAAGTTAAAAATGTCACTTAAAAAATAACTTCCTTTCATAGTCATAGCCTGACTAAGAGTGCTTATTGATAAAAGACGGTGCGGATGCAAGAGCATTTTAAATTCGCATATTAATGTTCATTTCGTTTGTGACTAAACATACTTACAAGGAATTTGAGGCAGTTGTGGCGTAGCAAAGGAAACAAAAAGGAAAGGAAAAAAGGCAAAACGTGAAGGCTGTGGGTTCGATCCCCAATCGTAATATTTTCATTTCTTCGTTTTGAAGGCAAAGCGCAGCGTTAGGTTCCGCCACTCAACACGCAATGCCTCGAAAAATCGTCAAAAATATCTTACGTTGGAAATTACCTTTAACTTTGAAGTTATCGTTCATAGTACAATCGACATTAGTTATGAATTAAAATATCTGTTTCACGTGTAAAGTGCAGAGTACGAGCGCACCAAAAGGAATTTCCTAGTTCGCGTACTTTCTGATTCATTTGTATTCCGTAGGTATGTTCGTACAGACGAGTTAGCGAACTAACCTACGTTGTATTACGAACGCATTATGAATAGAGACAGGAAACTGCGGCTTCGATTATCGGTGTTTTATATTCTGTTAATATGTTATAATATCCTGACGCAATACTTCTGTAATATTTAATTGCATATAGATTTCAGATTTTTTTTGTACACTGTGTATATATAAATATATTCATATTTAAGTATATTATTAGATATATATTTTTTTTTAAATGGAGATGCTGTTGATTGCAAGAAATGAAGGACGGAACGCAAATTTAGCGTAAACGGTAAGAACAAGTGAATGAAGTGGTATATTTGGGAAGTATGTTTAGTAGAGAGGGAAGATAAGGAATGGATGTGGAAAGACGTATTGGTACTGCTAACAGAGTTAACCGTGCCTTAGCTGCATTGATTGATGAAACGGCGAAACGCTGTGAGCTGCATGTTTGGTCGTACATAATGCAGTGCTAGTACGTTACTCTGGGTATTTCAGAAGAAGAGTGAAAGAAAGACGTAGGATAAGCGACGTCAGCTTAGCTGACCGAATTCGGAAAGGCAGGCAATAGCGAAAATATCACGGTGAGAATGATGAAGAATATGCGCAGTTAGTTTAGGCCACATCGAGCGAATGAGTGACAAAATAGCAAAAAAGTAAAAGCGAGTGGTAAGAGATGCAGAGAGAGATCTCGATTGAACTTCGAATAATCAATTTCTTCATACATTCCCCCGGACGGCCTGTATTAGTGGAGATTGATGACAGTGGACGAGGCCGAAAGGTGTATGCAGAGACAGTAGCCCTCGGCGCTCCGTTTACTCTACCACGTTAGAGATACAGCGTGAAGCTATGTAATGTAAGTATATTATTTAAAATTCTTATAGCTTGTAAAGGTGCAACTATGGGGACAAAAACAGAATTTCAGCAAACATCGCATGAGTACCAAGTAAAACAAATAGCGTGACTCAAAACCCTTAGTCCATGGTCCTTTTACAGAGGAATTTTGGTTAAATTAAAAAATATATATGGTTCCTAGCTCACATAAACACAAATGGAACTATTTTTATTGGCATTAATTATTACTATAAAAAACGAGATATCAGATAACAATTAAATATTCAACCTCTTTAATAAAAAAAAATATAATATTTATAAACAGAACATAAATAGATGGATAAATTTTAATATTAATCTATAGCTTAATCCGAATTCCGAATTCAAATTCTTGTAGTTCTTTTTTGGCGGTCGGAAGCCCGTAGGTCTCAAGCATCCGGTTAGCGGTGCTTATACAAAGCTATACGGAGCTACCACACGTGACCATAACTTCCTATAAACCTGACAGATTATATAATTGTATAAAAAAAGTATATGTTTTATAATTTTATTAACCGTATTTTATGATGTTATTAACCGTAGCATAGAAATAGAAATTTATAAAACGAATTTAAATCAATATCAATTTAAATATATGACTATTTAACCAATAGCTCCAGAATTCAACACTCAATCCCCCCTCCATTCGGCGATAAGTGGGGAACGGTGTGTCTTAGCATTAGGTCCCCTCTGCATACCCTTTTTTTTTATTTCAGTATAAATAAATATATTGTTACTTTAAATAATCGGCTGGCAATATCGGTCATTGGATATTGCAGCACAGTTGACAACTCACGGTCGATGTACGTGGTTGTGGTCAAATAAGTAATAATATATTCTCTACCAATAGTCATAATTAGATAAATATAATTTTTATTCTTCGGATTTTCTGTTTAACTAACACTGTAACCCATCAACATAATTGTAATAAATTAAATCAGCTTCACGCTGTAACCCGCACACAGCGGGGTAGGCAGAGAGAACCTTGTGTTAAGACACACCGTTTCAACTTTCCGCCGAATTATCGAGACATAACGTGTTAAGTGGCGGAACACAACGCCGGGCTTTTGCCTTGGTGCTAGAGCGAAGAAATTTAAATATATTTTTAAATAAATATTTAATTTCTTCGATTAAGGATCGAACCCAAAACCTGTCACGTTTACAGGCATACGCTTATGCACCTGCATCTCGACTGGCCTCAATATATATATTTTTTTAAAAAAGTACTTTTAATTTTTTTTATTCCTCGAATCTTTTGCTTAACTAACTCTATAATTACTTAACCCATCAACATAATAGTAATAAAAAACAACAAAATATGTCAATCATTACCCACTCTTTGTGTTTTCAGGAAATGAGTCTCCATTCCACAGCTGGGTGGACACTCGCTTGGGGTGGTCAAACAAGCATAAATTTACATCGACAAAAACACTGACCCGTTCTGGCGGACTAAAACTATATATAAATATATGTCACACTTCCGACAGCCAATAGTCCTTGTAAGCGCGACTGGTTGTGAGTTCGATGCCCACTCGAGGAAATGAAATATTTATTTAAATGTATATATCCATTTCTTCGCTCTAGTGTAGAGGCGCGGCGTTGAGTTCCGCTACTCAGCAATCTTGCCTCCAGAATTCGGCGGAAAGTGGGGAATAGAATGGCTTAACATTAGGTTCCTTCTGGCTACCGTGCTGTATGCAGTGAAGGTGATTTAATTTTATTTTATTTTTTTATTTCCGACAACCAAATAGAATATAGAAGCTCTCACATTAGATGCAATCGAGTGAAGTAAGTGTGGAAATAGAAACAATAAACAGTATCTACTATATGAACGTTAATAGCGGATATAGATCAGACAAGAGTTCGATTGTTAATCGATCAATTATCGCTTTTAAAAAGCAAAGAATACAGTACTTATTGCTATTATTATAACCTCGGAGTTCGGTAACCAGTGGTTCTCTTATAATGTAAAAGCCGATACGAGTGAAGCCACTTTTTGTGCCTCCTAAATTCTTTTATTTGTAAAAGTGTATGGGTACACATTTTAGGACGTACCTTCATAAAACTTTAATTCAAGTAACCGCTACAGGCGAAATGGTTATTTCTTTTATTGGTTTTGACGATTTTTTATTCTATGACATTGTAAATATTATTATAATTCAAATAAGAGCTGTATCACGTTTGAGAATTCGATTTTCAAAGCTTCACGCTGTATCCCGCACACAGTACGGGGAACGAATCCACTACCAGTCGCGTTTACAGTCACACTTTGTATTTCTGTAGCTGACCTCAAACGAGAATGAGTCATAGGTTTGTTTAAAGTATTTTATCATAAACATCAATAATAATCGTTCGGTACCTTCTTAGAAAGTAATATATACTGATAACATAGACAAAGAACTTAAAGTAAATATTAATAGTCAGTTTAGGATAGAAAAGATAAATAGTAAATGTTATATTTACACAATCGGGTGACTTCACTAACAAAATTATCAATGCTGATGCCATTCTTGACATTCCAAAATCTTATCAATTTTCTCAGAATGCACTTGCTCATACTGATAAAATATTTATTTGTCTATTTATAAGAAATTGCACTTTAAATGCATTTAAATAAATAAAGAAGCAATGAATATGTCTTAATGGGAACGGACTGTCTTAAGTCTAGGTTCCCAGGTTCCTTTTGCCTACTATTCTCTGTGCGTGAAGCTAAAAAAGAATATTACTATTGTTTTTTTTTTACTTTAGAAATGACTTCGAAAATAATAAGTATTATTAGACCCATATTCCAATACAAACACGTCGACACATGCGGGCCATAAAAAAGGGGCCAAATGAGTGTTAGTATAATATGGATATAATTCTGACCTTCCCAAATATCTAATTTGAGAAATAAAAACGTTTCGCGCCCCTAAAGTATTTTGTAAACCATCATATGGCTGTTTCCTGTCAAACGGGTACAAATAGTGAGTTAATTTTTCTGCTTCTTTATTATTTTATAGAAGATTTCTTGTTTTTAAAAAACATTTTTTTTATTCTTCTTTAGCTTAACTCTACTTTTCTCTGCCTAATCTAGTATCACCCTCCGTTCCGGATTTTTCGCGGATTTTTCCAGAATTTGATTGCATATTGAGCAGCGGAACTCAACGCCGCGCTCTGAGTGGAAATCGAACCCACGACCTGTCTCGTCCACAGTCACACTCTGGGCCACGAGTGACTTTAAATAATATTTAAAATGTATAATCTAAATGATGTATAATTGGTAAAATTAACGATTTATCGTTAAATTAGATATGATAATATTATTTGGTGGTACCAAAACAAGTTTTGCTTGATATTTTGCTTCTAAATTAGGGGCTACAATACAAGAGTAGCGTCAAAGGGCTTATGAATTTAGATAATAATAAAATAGAACTATTGATAGAGAGCACGTGTTGGAAAGAACGGTTAATTTCCTTTGTGTGTACTTTTGTAAAAGAAATCACAAACAAAACAATATTTTTTTTACATATACATTATGCCATTTTTTTAAATACTGTATACTATTGACATTTATTTTATAATAGACTAATTAGCGACCCGCTCACGACTTCGCCCGCTTGAATGACACAATTATTTATTTTCTCATCTAAATTACTTGTGTTCTAATAATATTATCATTTTAAAGACAAAATCTATGCATTGAACTTATTTTTTGCAACAATTTTATCAAAAAAAATAGTTTGTATTGACATATTTGACATTTCTATTTATAAATCGATTTACATAAAACAAACGCTAGATAATATTGGACGTATTCCAAAATACAATAATGGAAACTGTATTTAAATCGGTAAAGCCTTTTCAGAGATTAGCGATCAATTTACCTTGATAAATGCTGCCTAATGGTAGATTTTATCATATATCTCTTTTTACATGTATAGTTATTGAATTTTTCGCTTCCCGATCCGTGATTTTTTATTTTATGTAAACAAAAACTGATAGTTTTATTTTGCAATCCATCTTACTTTATGTAAATAAATATAAAAAACAGTTAAATAGATATAATGATAATTATTTTCCAAATCTATAAATATATAGATTTATTAACCTCTCGTCCCTCAAAGTGACCTATTATTTTATTATTGTTATATGAAATTTAATGGATCGTGGTAATGTTCCTTGTGAGAGGGGTACAACTGAGTCGATAATAAATTACTTGTGTCCGCTCAGCGCTTTGTGATAATAAAATTATACAATAAACGTACTTATATGAAGTTAGTGCTGTTAGTGCATTGAAATTTTGCAGTTATCGAACATCGTTTCATTTTTCTTATATTTTAAACCTAGATTAATGGAGACAAGTAAAAATCCCTTAAATTAATATTTAATATAAATAACATTTATTTATTTATACCTACTACTAATGTCTACAAATAAAAAAATTAAATATTTATTATATTTTATGAGACAATTAAAAACGTTCAATGCGTTCCGAACTAAAACAAAAAAAAAACCTTAGAAAAATAAAAATCCAACACATGCCCCTATATCTACATTTTCATCAAGAAGTATAACTTAATGGATGCTATAAAAAAATAAGCATCGGCGTCGAAAGACGGGGCTCGCGGAGATTGGTCGCGAGGACCGAGGGCCGGGGACGCGTATTGATCTGGCCGCGTACCCCCCGCGCCCCCCACTCTCCCTTCTGGGCCCCCCGCCTCCCCGCCAGACGAGCGGGGGCACTCGCAACCCTCATCCTCCGGGCCCACGCCGGCGCTCACCCCCGGCGCAGGGCAACCACACCCCATAGTGCGAACGAGTCACGGGATTTTCCAATTCAATTTACTTAGCTATCGAGTAATAGATGACTAAAACGATATAGAAATTTATACGAAATGACTAAAGCGTCTATATTATTAGTGTTCATTTAGTTAAGGGTTAACGGCCTACAAAAAATCTGGATCAATAATTACTAGGAAACAGAGAAAGTACATAACCACCCTGTATATCGACCCTGCCAACAAATACATTATGGACGAACACCGAGACATGTAGTCAGAATTGAATGCACATGCGCATTTTGTTGATAAAAAAAGATTAAGAGAATGCGAAATCTTTACCATATACAGGGAGCAGATTCGATTATGGTCACAATAAGCGACGAAGCATTTTCGTAAGTTCGTTGACTTCACCAACAATATACAGACGGACGACCCGCCACCAGCATCTGCTACGCGATCAAGGATTTCGTTTTATAGTCGCGCCATATGTCTTTTACAGAATGTCTATCCTGACTCCCGTTGCATATTTATATTAAAACAAACCACAAGTCGAGAAAACGAAATCAAATTTATCACAGCAATAAAATGACTTTTGTTTGTTAATGACTCAATATCGATAACCAAGTTAACTGACTCATCTGTAACAGTAGAAAACAAACGTATCAAATATAAGCCTGTGACGCACGCCCTAGTCATACTTAACTAAACAATTGTTTTACAAATCAATGTCTTTTGTTTACACAACCCAATACAGGGGACAACACTTGTATTCAAAATAATACGGATAAGTAAAAATTTTTCTTTTCTTTAACTAACTTGAAGTACTTAGTCTTTATTAATTTTAAACCCAAGCTGACGCTGTCATGAACCTAAGCTCTTCCTTGGAAATTGATTAATGGAGACAATCTCATTCCTTTCCAGCATTTTTTTGTATTATTAATTATTATAATTTCAAATAGAATTTATAAATTCAAATATCATATATTATTTGCAAATATTCTTAAATTAGAAAATAGAACAATAGTCTTAGCCATGTACATGCAACAAGTAAACCACCATAAAATTTGCAGAAGCGAGTCCACCCACTCGTCAACCAAGTACCAAGGCACAACTTAGCGAGTTACTTAAATCGAGTTAGTTCAAGAGCATTACTTTCTATTGAGTCATAGGAAGAGAGCTATCTCGTGCAGACGATCTCAATAAGGAAGAGGGTAATAAACAAATTCATCTCTCCCATCTTATATGGCTACGTGGCCTATTGAAATGCACAATACTGCACTCTATACCCTGGAGCCCGGCATTCGAAGGGCAGAAGTTATTTTTAGACATTAAATTCATACCAACAAAGGGAAGGATGTGAGCAATTAACACGCACTCTCGTAGTAACGAGACTAATGCTGATGACAGCGTGATGGAAACCACAATCCGAACCGATTGTTAGATGATAACAGAATAAATGCACACATAATATAAATAACTGTACTACTACAGTAAGTAATTATATAGGTTATTTTAGATACGATAAACAAAAACAAGAAAGATCTCTCCGTCGTGCGCATTCACATATGATTAAACATCAAAAAAGAAAGTCACTCATAAAAGGGCGAGAGTACATCTATAAGATTTCTCGGAAAAGTTTCTGACACCGACTTGACCTAATTGAATATAATGGTGTGTTATTCATATGTCGGATCCCATCTTTTTGTTTTAAGATGAAGAGAGGCGGCACTACAGCATCCGCGTCTATGACGAACGCTATAATAGGTTTGGATTTCATTTTATAACTGTTACATGTCATTAAATTAATAGCGCTATTAAATAAAGAACCCTTGTACGCGAGTCGATGGATGAGATGTTATTACATATTTAGGTATATAACAGCAAGTACTTGTGTTATTATTTCTATAATAAGTTTCACAGCTATATTTTTAATGAGGATGAGGAGTAGAAATTTTGTTTTGGAAATAGGTTCTGTAATACTTAGTTTAAGTTACATTTAATTTAGGATAAGTTACATTGTATTCAATGCTTCTTCTAAAATGTTCATTAATACATTTTTTAGGGTTTTTTAAAGTAAAGAGAGTCAAGAGAGAAGAGAAAGTCAAGATAAAGCCGTTATTTAACGTGATGTCTATGTAATTGTGGGTGAATATTCTTTAAGTAATGTGGTTGCTTGTTGTGTTTATGTTACAGTTTCAAACAGAACACGTTTATCCTTGAACTGAACTATATTTAGACTTAAGACGATCTTGTGCTTGATATGATGCTTACCATATCCCTATTTAAGTTCACAGGAATTATTAGATATGGATTAATTTTGTGACAATTTTTAATATTTGACAGATTTAGGAAATACGGTGGTGGTTGAAATAAGACACTCTGTTCCCCATTTTCCGCTGATTTTTTGGGGCAATACCCCAAACCCGTGTTGTGTGGTAGAACTCAACGCCGTGCTTTCCCCTTGGTATCAGAGCGTAGAAAAGAAAGTAATAATAAATAATATAATTCATTACTCGTTGGATTCGAACCCACAACTGTCGCTCACTTGTGACAACGACGTTAGTCTCTACATTTAGTAAATTTTTATTTTAAACTAATGTGCAAATTACATATACTGGAATGACTTTTAGCGGCAGCTGGTTCTGGACAGAGATTGTCGCGGTCATTAACATAGTAAGTCAACGATAAGCGTACTATATTTAGCAAGACCAGGGATGCGATCCGTGCCAACTTGACACCTCGCGCCTACGTGGTTCAGTTAACCCTAAATTACTTCCCTTCAAAGGAACTGATGGATGGGCTACGCGCATGCTTACTGCTAACTTTAGAAATATCTATTGACTATCTATTAGATTTCAACGAATACGAAGACATTTATATATACATATATATCTATAAATTTCTTTTTATTTCGACATTCATATTTCTGTTCACGTCATTATCTCAAGTATCCTGTCGTTGCGTCTTTATTACGAAGCACTGAAGCGATAAATACATACAAAGAACAATTGGTCATTCAAAACTCCTCCGTGTGAACTTATAGTTTCCAGTTATGCCTATATAATATTTAAGTAAGAAATACTTGGTAATTTAGTATTTTTGCGTGCCCCAGTACATCGTAATTTTAAAAGGGTGTGTCAGCCCTTAAATTGATGGTTATTTACATTTAAGAATGTCACGTCCCCAGGCCGGTCGCTCAGGGCGCGGGCGCGTCACCCGCCGGCAACCGGCGAGCTATGGACGCAACGAAAGTGTGCGTGCAGAATTCTCAATCGGGTACAGAACGGTTAACAAGTCTCGGCCACCCCGTTAGGGTTTCTGAATCCATGCGCAATGCTCATTCGAGAAAAAATGTTAAAAAATAAGAAAAATCCTAAAATCAAATCTGCTCAGTAGTTTATAACTATCTTCAGAGTGGTCACGACTCGTTGGCCGTATTATACATAAGTCGTGAGGTACGGCAGGCAGATGTTAATGAAGCAAGCGAGACGAAAACGGGATCCGATTGAACATTGCAGCGGAGGCACTGGGTAAGTGGGTACTACGTCACGGTCGTCGAATTAAAACACTACGATTTTTACGTTAACATTAAATAATTGTAAATAAATACGTTATCATTATATTTTGTTTGATTTTCAGAAATTTAAGTCCTCAATTTTAATCTACAATTACATGCGCGTCAAGTCTACCCCCAGTAATTGAAAATATTAAATTGAAGAATGACGGTTGGAAAATAAAAAAAATGTTTAAGTATTTTTTTTCTTTTTTCAAACTTTATCAACCCCCAAAATATAATTGATGACTTACCATGCCTTAACGCGAATCAGGACCTCGCCCTCAGCTACAGTAGGCTCAGGCTTCTTCAGAATCTTAACGGTTTTGAGACCCCCGAATCCAGTAAGAACGACTGCGCGCATCTCCTTGGGCGGCGGGGTCTCCTTTTCCTTTTCCTCGGTAGCCTTTTCAGGGGTCTCCTCTGGTGGGGTCTCAGTGGTACCATTTTCAGTCGGGGTCTTCTCTGGCGCCGCGGCCGCTGGGGTTTCCGTGCTTTCCGTCATCTCTTATATGTGAAATGGACGATCGAGTGATAAGGCAAGCGCACGAGAAGCGAATGAGCCTGATCGAATGAGGCGGAAACCGGCCGGCGAGACGACGCGTCGCGAAACGAATGAGTGGAGGGAAGGGCCCGCGCGCGCAGCGGAGCCCGGGGTGGCAGGCGGCGCGGTGGGGGCGCGCGGGGCGGGGGTGCGAACAGGTGGCCGCCGCCGCCCGAGCCTCCGCCCCGCGCCCTTCGCCCCCGGGCCCCGCTCGATATTGCACTACACAGGACCTGGATTAACTTTATTACTCTATACTGGATATAAAAACCCATAGGAGCCTTCGACTAAAATGCCTAAAATCTAAGTGCTAGTACGGGGGCGTCTTGGCAATGTGATAACTTTTAAAGAACCCCCCTATAATATAATTATTGAATATAAGTTTACTATAAGACAGAAATTACTGTTGTCGTTGTTCTTAATGGAACAATCCCTGTAAATCGAAAATCCCTCATAATTTCGAATAGTGCCATCCGTTCCTGTAAACGGATATCTTGCAACTTGTTGAACATTACAACAGGTTTAGTTGAAATAAGTTAAAGCTGTTCTTCTATTAAATCTATTTTTTATAAAAATCCCGAAAAAGTATTATCATGATTCACTAACGTATATAATACGAATGTCCGAGTTATATTTATTAATAGTAATAATAATATTTGTCTGGTATAATAAAATAATATATAAGTACCTTAAAATATATCAAATAAAAAATTATATATACATAGATCTTGTTCCTGTATGTGATTATCAAATCTACTGCTGTTACTCTGGTCTTGTTAAGCTTAAGTTTCAACTTTTAACTAAGTAATTCACAGCTTTATTTTTTAAATATTTAATAAAGGAAACGAATTAAACATTAATTTAATACAAAATAGATACTTGGTTTTCATTGAAATGTTTTTTATCAAACCCAAGTATTTTTTTCTTCATTATTAGATGGTTAATTGTGTTTTTATTAATTATATACTGGCATTATTAATACATGACAATAAATCTATGTAAAAGGCGATTCTTAATTGCATGAGACCAGAAGTGTAATTTATTATGAATGTTCCCTTATACGTTCCCCCAATTTGTTGCTGATTATTGACCGGATCGACATTATCCTCTCATTCCATTTGAATTGCCGTCTGATTGAGATACGGGCTCGGTGTCATCGGACGCACTGTAACATTGCTTACCTAAAATCAATAGCTGCTACAGACACTATTATTCCCAGACAGACCCATCGATATACGGTATGCTGAAATAAAAAACCGTTTAAGTGCGAGTCGGAATCGCCCACCGACGTTTCCATACCAATTTCAGGCTTGTAGTTAAACGAGAAGAACAATTTATAAACATTGACAAAATTAAGTTTACGAGCATATGCACTCATTTTGTATGAAATGCAAAAAATATTAATTTGTTATGATATTTCTATGAAATGCAGCAAAATCGATGCATGAAAGCTTGTATCTTTTGCTTGCGTTAGGAGTGGCTTAAGAGCTAAGCTTCAAGGGACCAAAGATCTAAATAAGTATTTGATATTAATTTCAGCGTGATACCTCCACGCAACCTCGAGATAAATGGTCTTGACAGACTGAGACAACAATGTGATCCTATAAGGGTTCCCTTTTTACCTTTTGAGGTACGGAACCCTAAAAATCTATGCAATAGTATAATTCGTAGTAAAATTTTACACCACCCTCGTTATAGTATTGCAGAATAAAGAATTCATTTCAAGTAATCTTAATCGAAGACGTAGTCGATATCGTTTTTATTTTACTAGGTAAAGGTACTGTATTTATCAGCTACACGCATCTCTCCCATGTCGTAGGTAAGCAAAGAGCTGAACCTAACAATAAGACATTCCATTTTCTACTTCCTGGTCAAAACTCAGAACATGTGTGTTTTTCGCTTTATTTTACCGCTTCCAAAAAAACAGCTATTCACTAATTTTAATAATAAAATGTATTGTTTAAATGGTCTAACTGGGCAAAACATATAATAAATTAAAATAAACAATTTATTTTGTCTGTACCACTTTCACTAGAGTTCTAAGTCAACGACTGGTAGTTTTGAGACATTTTTACATTATTAATATTCATTAAATTGAAATAAATTCTATCACATTTATTTCTACATTTACATCTCATTTTTAAGAAATATCTTATAAATATTATGAATTAAATTTAAATANCAAATCGGGCAAAACACATAATAAATTTAAACAAACAATTTATTTTGTCTGTATCACTTTCACTAGAGTTCTAAGTCAACGACTGGTAGTTTTGAGACATTTTTACATTATTAATATTCATTAAATTGAAATAAGTTCTATCACATTTATTTCTACATTTACATCTCATTTTTATGAAATATCTTATAAATATTATGAATTAAATTTAAATATATTTTGTATCTGTCTAAGTATAAAAACAAAAAACCAGACTAAATGTTTTCGAAAACCAAAAGTTTGCATTTGTAATAATAATTATAAGCTACATAAAAATTTTCGAAACGATTTAAAATATATAGTAAATCATTCAAGTGAAATCGGCTAAAAAAATATCTAATATTTTGATTTTGTGGCCATTTGAAAAAGCTTTAGACCCTGTAAGATTGGTTAGTCATTTTTTAATTATTATAATAATAATATTGATTAAATAATAATTAAATATTAAAAACATATTGTAGCTTTATCATAATATAACATATACAAATGAATGAGTAATAAAATGTTACACATCCATTACCTACCTACTACGTGACAATACTTTATTGGAATTTGATATAATTGTTATTCGTCTATTCAATAGCGATTAATAATTATATTAATTATATTATAAGTACTTACATATTTATTGTAAAATATTTTATAATAAATACTAATATTTTATATGGGACCGGCGTGGGTATTGCTATTTTTTTTTAGCCCTAAATTTACCTCGACACTTATGTCGTAAAAATATACTTTTTTGAAGATAAATATAATAATATAGGGATAAGAATACAAAAAAGGAGAAAAAAAATAAAATATGCTTGTATATGAGTTTTTTATTAGATCTACTCTACAACTACTTACAGTTACATGAAGGTAAAAAAGGTAAAATATTAGCATATATAACTATTAGTTTCTATTCTTTTCTGAATCGACCTTTTCATTATAAAAGGGTTCGTCTAAATCGTCTTCGTAGTCCTCTTCATAAGTTGGTTCCTCTTCCGTTTCTTTTTCAGAATACACTTCTTCTAAAGTTTCTCGATCATTATGACTTTGCTTCGCCAACTTGTTTTGTAAAATCTGAAAATAATATTTAATAAGTACAAAAAGTTTCAATACAAGCGAAACTTAAACCTAAGAAAGTTTTCTAAAGATAACTTTGTACTCAGCTACTGTAAATTAAATCAAAATATTGTTTATTCAATTAGGTACATAAAAATGTCAGTAGTGTCAGTCTTAAAGACTACCGAATAGGGAGGCAGTTCTCAGAGAATCGGAATTGATATTACTAAAATGTAGGTATATTGTTAGTAACGTAAACACTACAGTGAAGAAATGAAAATTTGAAATATTTAATTGCCTCGAGTGAGAATCGACCCCACAACCTATCACGTTTACAAAAGTAGTCAGTCAAGACTGGTCTCTATAAACACTTTTACAATTTCTACTTCAAATTAAAATTTTAATAAAATAAAATACATTTACAAAGTCAATTATTCCAAAGAACGAAAGAAATATACAGTAACATACTTTTGTAAGAAATATTTCACAATAGAATAGAGCATTTGCCAAATATTTTCCAGCAATGGGGCTAAAATTTTTCATTTAAATTGCCTATAAATTTATTAAATAACACATAAAAAAGGCAAGCAAATGAACGAAGTTTTATTGTTAATTATATTGTTTAACAGTTCGGCCTTCAAGTTATCAGTTGAAGTTGAATGATAACATATAGTTTTCCATTATACCTACTAAGAGTGCCGATCGCGCAAATACGCGGTTACGTTCGAGGGCTAAAAGTGCAATAAACTTGATAGTCATAAAGAGCTGCTACATGTAAACATTTGAATAAAACGATACAAAAACAAGAGAAGCCAGTCGTCGCGCAGATTGCGGGTTCTATTACAACTCGAAGAAATAAAATATTTTAATTCCTTCAATCTGGTGTCGAGACAAAACGCGGCGTTGAGTTCCGCCAGTAATGTTTTCACAATTCAGCGGAAATTGAGGAAGGTACTAGGGAGTGTCTTAACACTACCTTCTCTTTGCCTACCCTGTTATGTACGGGTTAGTGTGAAGCTGATTTTATTAAGATTTTTTACAAACAAAAGAAACTGACTCACATTGGCGCTACGCACTTCGTGTGTTAATATGTTAATAAGTTTATAGTGATTGAATAATTCAGACCCTCGGGTGCAATAAAACGAATCAATCTTAATAAAAATCAATATGCTTTGAATGTGTATAATACAGTGCCTAATATGATAATTAAGGCCAAATACACACATAATTAAATATATAGGAATCCGCGCTAAATCTAAAGTTAGTCCAGTCTCTATCTATCTATAAAGCTGAAGCTTTAAGCTCCACTCTGTATGCGCGGGATACAGGTGAGCTCAAAAAAAAATAAAGCTGTCGCTTCAATCTCAGGAACTACATACCTATTGGTTTTAAATTAAAAAAATATTTTATGTAGAAAAGTCTCTCATCTAAAAAGTCTGATAGGCAGGCTAATAGTACTGTTCCTGCGGTCAGAGTTACTTGAGACAATTGCCTCTTAGAATGGGTCATATGTCATCATCGTTTCCAGATTCAATCTCGGTGTAAAGCTGGATTATGCCTGTCTCGATCCGGACATTTAATTTTTGGGCCAAAAATCGGGACGTTTGACAACGCTGTGGGTCATACCTACACAATTCTTAGGCATTTCAATTTGACCACAGGCGCGCAGCCATAGTATAAAACTAGTGTTATATACATAAATGCTACATTAAAATTATAATCATATTTATTACAAAAAAACTGTTACAAAAAACTAATTTATCATAATTTCTTTAAAATCCACTCCTCGTAATGAAATACGAAGTGCTTAATCTAGTTGCTTTATTAACTACATTCCCCTTCAATTAGAACATATAAATGTTTGCACGCTACGCTTAGCAGCTGGATCACTGGTAATGCGGTCGCAACTATTCATGCCAGATTTGTATCAAAAGAGAACAACGTCATCATTATCGACATAGCAAATCAAAATATTAAATATTTCAGTCCCCGAGTAGGAACCGAACCCACAACCTTCGCGTTTAGTCATACACCCCTTGCGCCCGTGCGCTACGTTGAGATAAATTTACTAAATATTAAAACAAAGTATTATTATACTGATTGAAGTTTATAAACTTAAAACACCTAATATTTTATGTTGTACATTTTTACAATACTACTTATAAAGGATAGTATTTCATATCTTTAACCTTTTCGATGTTACCCACTGGCTGTGGTCAGGGTTGCTAGACACTTAGAATTTGTCATCCGGTACAGACTGCAGTACACTCAACAAGTCGTTGTTTCCATTTGACCATGCGGGCGAAGCCGCAAGTAAACGTTACTTCATTATAAGTTGGATAATAACTATGATAAATGCACATAACGCCTTATAAATCTACATTTGTATGTACTTCGAGTCATATTTGAATAGACATCGATGACATATTGTAGTATGAACAATGCTTGATAAAATGTTGAACTCAATTCGCATTTTTTGCTGAGTTGAAGTTTCAGTAAGCGTTTCATGTTTCAATAGGCTCGGAAACGAGAAACCAGACCTCATTTTCCATAATTTATTCTACGATTCAATAAAAATTTAGGTCGGCTACAAACGCGGCTCGACGTAGAAAATACAAATTAATAGAGAGACGACGTCGTGATATAATTTAATATATATTCTGTGAAGTAATATTTATTCTTTCTAATAATAACGGAATCCACGCGTTGTATTACATGGTGTGTGGTTATTTCCTAAGTATTTAAGTCTACAGATAATAAAAAATAAGTAGTTTAAGAAAAAAATAATCCTTCACTCAAGTATGAATCCTCTTAACAATGCTTGACAAGTTATTA